>JACEFZ010022173.1:405000-797500 GCA_014155875.1 Cepaea nemoralis
TCTTTTTATAAGTTTGGTTGCGATATTTCTGTATTTGGCCGACCTTTTCCCCATTTGGCTAACAAATTTTCCTATTTGGCCAAGATATTTTCCATTTGGTTAACATATGTTCCTACTTTTTATAAGTTTGAACGATGTATTTCGTTACTTGGACAATATTTTCCCCCTCTGGCTAACAAATATTCCTATTTGGCCAAGATATTTTCCATTTGGTTAACATATGTTCCTAGTTTTTATAAGTTTGGGTGATATATTTCTCTGTTTGGTCGATACATTTTCATACTTGCTTAACAAAGTTTCGTACTTTTCATAAGTTTGGTGGGGGTATTTCGTTACTTGGTTAATTTTTTTTTTCCTCATTTGACTAACAAATTTCCCTACTTTTCATAAGTGTGGACAAGATATATCGTTATGTGGTCAATATTTTTTCTATTTGACTAACAAACTTTCCTACTTGATTGATATTTTTCCCAATAGGTTAACAAATGTTCGTACTTTTTATAAGTTTGGACGAGATATTTCTGTATTTGACCAATAATTTTAATATTTTGTTTAACATATTTTCTTATTTGACGGTTGAATTGGTACATAGAAGGTGTACTTTTGTCTGGTTGTGAAGTGTGGCACTGAGCAGGTACACTGAAAAAACATATATTGGTCTTGGAAATGGCTTTCTGGAGAAAGATGTAAAGACACTATGGCCACATAGAAAGGAAATGAAAGTGTGGATGTCTAATTTGATACGTGATAACGTCGCTGGTTATGACGGCGGACATGTGACCTGTCATGTTACGTGCATTGCCTAAGGTTGAATCGGGGCAGTTTGTTGTGTTGATGCTCGGGTGTCCTTTGGTGTAACCGGATAACACTAGGACTACACGGTTATAGAAAAGAGAGAGAGAAGGGGGTGACCATTTTACCCTTCGGATGCATTGTTGATGATGCAGTGTTGATGATGCAGTGTATTCACTCCTATACACAGTGATCATCATACGTTAGGTTCCCTGACTCGACAACCGATAGGACACCCTTTTTCTATAGTTTCCCTCTTAACCACGTGTCTCAGATGTCCCATTACCCCTGTGACCGGATGTGACACCATATTTGACCAGTTTTAGTGAATGAGACGTAGTTTGGTTGTAGCAATTACCCATGTGTGATAGGGTGCGACGCCATCTTTGACCGGATGTAACTATTGTCCATGTGTGTTGACTGTACCACTAGGTGCTATTGATCAATACAAAATCAGTGCTCGAGGCGCTCCTGTCAGGGAAATTGCCGATAGTAAGGACATTACTTTCTGAACTTAGCAGTCGGCATAACGTCTTGATCATTTCATCGATCACTTTAACCATCATCATGTCACTACACATACCATACCCTACAATTTAAGTGATCCTTCGACCACTTGATCACTACTTCACCAGTACTTGACCACTATTTGACTATGTCCTTACTTATTTTACCATCACCGTTTCACTACACGTACCATACCCTATAATTTAAGTGGTCATTCGACTACTTGTCCACTACTTGACCACTATTTGAGCACCACTTGACCAACTCTTGATCATCACCATGTCACTATACCTACTTTCACCGACAATTTAAGTAGTCACTCGACCATTTACCACTACTTGGCCACTACTTGAGCACGTCATCGATCACTTTAACCAACACAGGTTCACTACACGTACTTTCCCTTACAATTTAAGTGGTCACTCGACCATTTGACCAGTACTTGCCCGCTACTTGATCACTACTTGACAACGTCACTACTTAATTTATCCATCTCTGTTTCACTACACGTACCATACCCTACAATTTTCTCACTTGAGCGGTTGACCACTGGTTGAGCACTACTTGACCACTGTTTGACCACGTTGTCGACCATTTTACCATCACCGTTTCAATATACGTACTTTTCTCTACCTTTTAAGTGTTCATTCGACCACTTGACCACTGGTTGACCGCTACTTGACCATGTCATCGATCACTTTAACCACTACCATAATCTTAGGGACATCGTCCTCTACAATTTAAGTGGTCACTCGACCACTTGACCACTACTTGACCATTGGTTGACCACTACTTGACCACTAATTTACCACCCTTTAATCATCACCATATCATTATAACCACTTTTCCCTAAAATTTCCTCACTTGACCACTACTTGACCATTGGTTGACCACTACTTGACCACTAATTTACCACCCTTTAATCATCACCATATCATTATAACCACTTTTCCCTAAAATTTCCTCACTTGACCATTGGTTGACCACTGCTTGACCACTAATTTACCACCCTTTAATCATCACCATATCATTACAACCACTTTTCCCTAAAATTTCCTCACTTGACCACTACTTGACCACTACTTGACCACTAATTTACCATCCTTTAACCATCACCATGTCGCTACGACCAATTTTCCCTAAAATTTTCCTTACTTGACCACCACTTGACCACTGCTTGACCACTGCTTTACCACTAATTTACAATCCTTTAACCATCACCATGTCACTACGACTAATTTTCCCTAAAATTTTCCTCACTTGACCACCACTTGACCATTGCTTGACCACTAATTTATCACCCTTTAATCATCACCATATCATTACAACTACTTTTCCCTAAAATTTCCTCACTTGACTACCACTTGACCACTACTTGACCACTGCTTGACCACTACTTGACCACTAATTTACCACCCTTTAAGCATCACCCTATCATTATAACCACTTTTCCCTAAAATTTCCTCACTTGACCACCACTTGACCACTGCTTGACCATCTGTTGACCACTAATACCTGGTACCCACCCCTTACCACCGAATGATACTACACTATATCCATTACAATCAGCGATCTTTAGCTTTCAAGGTTTCATTTGTAACACGTGTTATGTTAGTGAATAAGCTACTATGAACATCTACATAGCACTAATAACCACCCTTATCAACTAATTTCACTAACCCATACCCACTACTATCCCCACCGCACCTATTCCTTCTATTCGTACTAATGTACACCACCAATGCGCTAACAGTTCAAAATATTTTAACACACCACTCACCCACGTTTTTACAACCCGTTACTTAATGACTTTTCCGTATGCACCCCCTCCACGTCTGTTATGAACCGACCACCGTCACACCCGCCGGAGATTTTCCCACACTTGCCGACGTATAACTCCCCGGTACTACCTTCCAGAATTTTCCACTATGCCGCTACTTATTTAATATGCATTGTATTGTTTATACATGATTTAATAAAAATTATTATATACCTGATAGTGTTTAAACCCGAACCGTCTAGTCTCACCCACGCGCCCACCCCCTCGCCACCACCCCGCACCCCGTTGTTATTTATTTTTATTTTTATTTATTTTATTTTATTTTATAATAATTAATTAAAATTTGTATACACCCACTCAATAGTTATCTGCCCTTAGAAACATAAAATCTTAGAATTATCGCCCTTAGATATGACCTAGATATCCACCCCTTACACCCACCCAACTATCATGACCGAGGGGGAGTGAAAATCAGCCGAGGTCAAGGTCAATTGCCGGAGGCTCCGGCAAATATAACCGTTTTGCGCTTTTCTAACTACTACTACTGCGTGCACTTTGTATGCATAACAATCAGTTGTCACATAACATTGTGTACTGTGTATACAGAACAAACATATTTGTCTCAGAACATTGTGTGCACAAAGAAACAATCAGTCTTTGGATTTGTTAAAGTCTATCAAATAACATTCAAATACTGCGTGGCAGGTGGTATTGAATTATATCAATTACAATCACATGACATGATCAAACATCACAATCATAGCAGCAACATAAATAGTTAGTACATAACTTCTGCTATGTGTGGCCGAGGATTAAAAGAGTGATCCCAGTCAGTGTTGGTCATGCTTAGCAATATCTTTTTATTAGTATCGCAACTTGGTTTCCAGGATTCACAGCGGTTTTAGGATGCTGAGGTAGGGCTTGGTAAGTAGAAATACCTGCTGGAGTTTTAGATTAGCCATACTTCCCATAAGGAGAAGAACGATGTTGACTATCTCTCCCTGAGTCAAACGACTCCTAACAAAGGTAAGAGTATACTGTCTTAATGAGGTTGCGGGCTGGCATTTCTGCAAGGTCAGGATTCACCTTCACCAGAATATTTGAGCATCAGCTCCTATTGACAGGCCAGCAACATACCACTCTTTCTGTTTTGGAAAGTCAGTTAAGGACTTTTGGTGTGTAAGCCCATCTGGGAATGGTTAGAACACTGGTCACCGCACCACCTACAGAAAGTTAATGTTGGCACCTTGAAAGCTTGACCCGGACTGAGAAGGAAGGTTCCCCCAATTTCGGTCTTGGAGACTTTCGTGGGCCATTCAAATCCAGCCAATCCAAGTCGTCCGTTCAACGACCATACTTCTTCCTATTTCGTCAGATTCTTATATTGTCCCGTTTTATTATTTATTCAATTTGTGTCCGTTAATTGTTGATGTCTGGACAATATGTCACAATATATATTTATGTCTGTCCATGGCATTGTTTGCATTTTCCTCAGAAACCACATTTCCACAGCCATCAGATAGTTTTTCAGCTTGTCTGCTCATTGTCCACGCTTCACATCCATACAAAAGTCCAGGTTCAATGTAGTACTTCAACACTCTTTTCCTCGTTTCAATTGATATTTTTTTTATTGGTCAGTATGTTTTTCATCTTGCATAAGGCTACCTTCGCAATGACTGATGGTCAATGACGCCATGGTCGTCATTGATGTTTTTTTGTTTTTTTCCCGAGTGTAGTTGGAATGTACGAGTTAAACCACATTATATGTGCCGTTGGCCGTTTTTATTACAATTATTTTAAAGACACTTTGCGTATATTTTATTGTACACACACAAAGACACACACAGACACATACAAACACACACACACACACACGTGTGTGTGTGTGTGTGTACAATAAAATATACGCACAGTGTCTTTGAAATAATTGTAATAACAACGGCCCACGGTACAGATAATGTGGTTTTACTCATACATTCCAACTACACCCCCCCTACTCCTCCCCCCCCCCCCCCCCCCCCCCCCCAAAAAAAAAAGAACATCAACGCCGACCATGGCGCCACTGACCATCAATCATGACTGCCATCACCCGCAACGGCGCACAGTTTGAAAATCTGTTGATTGGCTGATATATTTTCTCCGACTATCTTGTGCTTCTGGCTGTCTCTGGGTATGACGTGATCAAATAATGTGGAGTCTCCCCTTGTGATATTTGCGATAGCATTCCAATAGCACACTGACACAAACCCTATCACTCAAACAATCACCACACACACACACACACACACACACACACACACACGCGCGCACACACACACACATATATATATATATATATATATATATATATATATATATATATATATATATATATATATATATATCAGCCAAACAACCAAACAACCAACCAGTCAGCATACCAACCAAACAACCAACCAGCAAAACAACCAACCAACAATAACTTGTGTAAACAAATAAAAAGGTAAAATTTGCATGAAATCGGCTGAAACAAACACTTTTACAGATAACACATATAACCGCTTTTCCTTCTATGGAAAGTACAGTTTGCTAAGCTGCGCTAGAAATGTGTAACTGTGGGGAAAGTCGCTTAATATAACTGTCGATATAACGTTCAGTGGAAATTGAGTTTGATTGTTATGAAATTGCTGTTAGATTTCGATCGGTCATTTGCGGTTTTCTAACTTGACGTCTGGCGTGTATAATCAAGTTGCAAGCAGGAATGGCGAATGGCTGCCTAATGCACATAATTAGGCAAGTTAACTGGGTCAGCCTAGTTTATAGGATGTAGATAGTGTAGGTATAAATGTGAAAGTTGTAGGAAAGTTACCAATGGATCAGTATGGACGAATGCATAAGAGGACTCGCTCTTAAACTTCCGATGTTCTGATGGTGCGGGTGGGCGGGGGGGGGGGGGGGGGGGGGGAGAGGGGTTAACCACTATACGGGCAGTTGGACTAAAATGTGAGCTTCTCGTCCTTGACTTGGGGACATAATTCACAAGTGCCTCGTCTAATGGCTAGGGACATTGGTAATAGACAAAGCAAACTCACACGCTCAAATCAGTCCAGTGTGAACTACGCTTGAGTTCAAAGATAAAGTTAGTTGCATATCCTTTTCAGGACGTTCACAGTCAACACCAGCATTTGTTGCTGTTGGTGATGTCTTGGCAAATTTACATTCAGTAGTTTCATCATTGCTTTCTGAATGACCGGCGCCAATTCCATTTAATAGAAAAGCAACGCAACGCTGTCTGCTGTCAAATCACACGCAGCTGTGTTTCGAACGCGGGTATGCGGGATCACCAACCGCGTCAGTAACCTCTTTGACACGGAGGTCAGTCGAGTTCAAAGAGACAATACATACAGTCAGTAGCAAAATAACGAACAGCTAAAATTTAAACTTTAAAAGGGTCGATTCCATTGCACCGGGTTTGACCCCCATCTGGAACGGTATATTTCATGACTTATCGGATGCAGACAGTGTGATGCAAGTGTGAACGTCATATTAAAGCTACCAATGGATATAGTTGGAGAGAGAAACAGTGTAAGGCAAATTGTTAATGTTCAAGGGGTCAATTTCATTGCACCGGGTTTTACCCATCTGGATCGGTCTCTGTCAGTACAACGGAAAGCGACTTAGATAACATAGCACAGAACACGTAGCTCCAGCAATGACCCTAGGTGTCTCCGTACAAATTGTACTCTTGGTCTGAACGATGTAGACTTAGGAGCGAACCCGTGACTTTCATCGAAAGGCAGACGGCTTAACCGCCTCGCTACGAATTTGTAGAACAATTGTAGGTATGTATCGTAGAACAACTGTAGGAATATATCGTAGAACAATTATAGGCATATATCGTAGAATAATTGTAGGTATATATCATAGAACAAATGTAGGCATATATCGCAGAACACTTGTAGGCAGATATCGTAGATTAATTGTAGGCAGATATCATAGAACAATTGTGTTGTTTTGTTTGTCCATCAAGAATAACGATGACCATTCATTTCATCCAGTGGGGTTGAAAGCATGGAGCCGTGAGTTCTAAGATGGCTGATGAGGCCTATTTTGGCTCGAAATGTTCTTTGACAATGTGGACAAAGAATGCTTGACGTTTCTAGAGGAGGATTTCCTGCAGTGGTTTTCTTGTCCTGCCTTTTCTTCGCAGCTCTTGCAGTCCTGGTTGCCTCACACGTGACTGCACCATTTCGTAATGATGCAATACACGAGTTTCGGTCTCTGGCTGCAGTCTCCCAGGTGTCATGATTAATTCCAAAAGCATTCAGTGAGATTTTCAGAGTATCTTTAATGCGTTTCCTCCGGCCGCCTTGGGAGCGTTTACCACAACGCAACTGGCTGTAAAAAATTCGTTTAGGGAGCCTGTGATCTGGCATCCGAGTTAAGTGACCAGCCCAGCGAATCCGATTCTTCATTAGTAGAGTATGGATACTGGGCACGTGTCGTGTCCTCCTTTAAAGTGTCGTCCCTGGAGTGAGGAGAGTCAACACCCACATTATAATTTTTCTTTCCTATCAATATCCTGGAGAATCCACCAGCTTCCGTCCAACACACTCCATCAGCCTATGGACACCTTTTCCTATCACTCTCTCACTGTCGTACTATGCCCCCTCTCATACTTCCCCAACGCAACATATTCAACAACTCTTGCTTCTAAAAATTAATACAGATTAATTTATTAAAAGAAAAGTGTAACGTATATGAGACGTGTATGCGAAGAAGTTGTGTGATGTGTTCTATAATGTGTGTAGGATCGGACTCCCCTATAATAGCATAGTCAGTTCAACCTTGCAAGGACACACCACAGCACGTTAAGTCAGAACAAGTCCACCTCACCCGTTACTGTATCTCTCCTGCCGGACACCGACTGTCATCTGTAGCTACCTGGTAATCCATCTTCCTGATCATCCGAAATAGATACTGTTTGTAAATTACAGCTGATCATGGACCGGTTGCCCAATGCACATAATTTCCTATCGTTCTTAAAGAATGCACAAATCTTTTGTAGTGAGTATTTATGTATCACTGTTATTGTTAATATACTTGAACCTAACTAGTGTCTATCTAGGTTCAGGTATCATGTCTTTTGAACTATTTCACTAGAATATATCCCACCATGTGACTATTATATTTCAATGATCTTGTTTAGGTACCAATGGTCTTATGCTGTGTTGCATCAACAATCATCACCCATCTTAGGTGAACCATCTTTCTTCTCGGACGTTATTCCTTTTTTTGTAAGAAACATTTTTGTGTCCAACTGGTGTTATGTCTAATTGACGTTGTACTTCATCAAACCCAGTGTTGAACTTCCTCGTAACTGGTATGGAACCTGTGAGAGAAACAACACATCTTGTGATAGTACTAGTCACTGATCCTACCGGCTGAGTGTAAGCCTATTGCCTTGCTCGGTTATTTTACAGCTAACTAAACTCTGTCATAGAGCATCTTAGCTCCTCACCTACGTCCGAATCAGGCTATGACAAGGAAAGACCCATAAACAGAGTGTACAACTTTAGTGGGCAAACCATTGAAAGATCCCCCTATTGGACACTTTCCCCATCTAAAATTTCTCCAATTATCACCCCTCTATCCTATTCATCCTAGCAGAGCCAATTATCACTTTACTACTCTAACTAGTTTTCAACTAACAGTGCTAATCATCACACTCTAGTTTTAACAAGACTACTGCCTATATTAATTAGGACTAATTATACAATATGACTACCTTATGCAAACTATCCTTATTCCGGGATGGCTGCTACACTTTGCCATAACGACACATGCTAGTTAATTTTAAATTAATCTAACACTGTAGAGCTCTCCCACAATCATGTCCATCCTAATCCACGGTTTTGGTCAACACTGTTTCTCCCAATCATGGTTTATGACAAAACCAAAATTGGTCACGTGACGGTATTCATTATGTCCACACCGGTGTTATTTGGGCATATCATCCATTGTCAAGAATCTATCCTCCCTGGCTCAATCAATGTCAGAGTTGTCATCACTTGTTTTGACTCCCACAACAAGCTAGCGAGTTCCTGTGTGCTCCCAACAACGGGTTTCCACAACAAACCGCCAATCTTCTGTCGAGTTGTGACCACCACAGCCGTCATTTCGCTTGATGTCCGGAAACTCTCAATGACAGACGGACTGTTTTCTCCCGAGCTGAGTACTTCCGCTTTCAATCCGACCTGTTTATGAACTGTCAAAGCGATGTATGGACTCATCTCACTCACTTCCAAATGTTCCCATTTTGTCGACCCCATGTAAACACGTGCAGCTGCAATTTTTGACCGTCCTGGGGATTTTGAATCCAAGTTGTTTTTTCTGTTAGTTAAAATAGTTTTGGCTTTGCAGATAGGCCGGTTAATCAGAAAGTCTCTATAGTAATCAACTGGTTAAACGCGGTGTTTTATTTTTGTGACAGCACGGACGATCTTTCTAGGACTTCAGTGTCTGGGATCTTGTCTTGCCATTTAATCTTCAGTAGCTTCCTAAGGCAGACTGTGTGAAAGTGGTTTAATTTCCTAGCGTGTCGCTAATAAACAGTCCAGGTTTCACAAGCATATAGCAGTGTGGATAATACAACTACTTTGTAGACTTTTAGCTTTGTTTGCAGGCTTATTCCAGTTCTGTCCCATACATTCTTGTACAGTCTGCCAAAGGCCGCGCTGGCCTTTGAGATTCTTGCATTCACGTCACCATCAACTGTCGCAGCTTGTGACACAGTGCTGCCAAGATAGGTGAATTTGTCCACAACACTTAGTCTATGACCATTCACTTTGATATTAGGCACGGTGTGATTATTTCCTGGAGCTGGCTGGTACATAACTACAGTCTTCTCCAAGTTGATATTGAGCCCAATGTTGCACAGGCATATGAGAAAGCTGAAACATTAGTGTTGCATGTCCGCCTCTGAGTTGGCATATATGAGCGCAATCATCAGCATACAGGCAGCTCTCTGACGGTGTCGCTGTTAATTTTGGTTTTAGCTTTCAGCTTCTGAGATTGAATAACTTTCCATCCATGCGGTAGTTGATGTCTATTCCAATGTCGTCTGTTCTCGAAGGCATTCATCAACATAGCTGAAAACTATTAGGCTGAACAGTGTTGGTGCCAGGACACATCCTTGCTTCACTCCATTGGTGACAGGAAAGGGCTCAGACAGTTCACCATTTTCCTGTACTCTTGCCTGCATACCATCATGAAATAGCAGCACTATTTGGACAAACTTTCGTGGACAGCCATATTTTTCCATAATCTTCCACAGTCCTTCTCTGCTGACTGTATCAGAAGCCTTGGTAAGGTCAATGAAAGTGGAGAACATTTCGCAGTTCGGTTCGTGACATTTCTCATGCAGCTGCCTTGCAACGAAAATCATGTCAACAGTTCCTCGTTATTTTCTGAAGCCACATTGACTCTCAGGAAGAATACCTTGATCGTGAGGTGCCGTGAGGCGATTGAGAAGAATTCTGGCGAGTATCTTTCCTGCAATTGAAAGCAAGGAGATGCCTCGGTGGTTGTCATAGGATTGGCGGTTTCCTTTACGTTTGTAATGGTGGACTATTGACGCGTCCTTGAAATCTTGTGGCATGGTCTCGTTCACCCGTATGTTTGTAAAGACTTGGTGAAGCTGCTCTATTAGGACTGGCCCACATGCCTTGTATATCTCTGCTGGGATGGAGTCAGGACCAGGTGCCTTGCCGCTGGAGAGTTGCTGGATGGCTTTGTTTACTTCCACTATGGTTGGCAGGTCATCTAGTGTATCATTAGTGGGAACTTGAGGAAGGCTGTTGATGGTTTCATTATCGAAGAAGGAAGTTGCATTTAAAATGCTGCTGAAATGCTCTGCCCAGCGTTGAAGGATTTCTTTCTTATTGGTGACCAATGTTCCCTCATCTGCACTGAGGAGGGGAACTATGCATGGCGATGTAGGACCATAGACCGCTTTCAGTGAGTCGTAGAAGATTTTCATATCATGTCTGTCAGCAAAGCCCTGAATTTAATTAGCTTTGCTGCTCAGCCAGGAGTCCCGCATGTGCCGAAGTTTCTGCTGCACTACTCTCTCTAAATGTTCTTGAAGACATCTTTTTTTTTAATGTTGACTTCCGGTCATTCAAATGTGCCTTGAAAAGAAGATGTTTCTCGGCCAGCAATTGGTTGATGTCTTCGGAATTTTCCTCAAACCAGTCTTTATGCTTTCGGGGAGGGGGGGGGGGGATTGCCATAGCAGTGGTGTGAATTATGCCCTTTAGGGCTCTCCACTCTGTTTCTGTATCCTGTTTAGTTGCAGCATTGGGCTTAAGGCGTTCTTCCAGCATATTTTCAAACGACAGCTGCATTTTCTTGCTGTTTAAGCTGGTGACATTTAATTTTCTTTTTGCATTTTTACTCCTTAAGGACGACGTGGTGGTTTGATGTGTATGTTTATGTTCGAGATAATGAGACGATGGTCTGTCCACCATTGGCACCACACATGGATTTTGTCACGCAAACGTCTTGTCTGTCACTGCTCCTGATGATGACATAGTCAATGAGGTGCCAGTGTTTAGAGCGAGGGTGCATCCACGATGTCATATTTCTCATGGGAAGACGGTAAATTGTGTTGGTAATCAGAAGATCATGTTCGGCACATGTCTCAAGGAGGAGGAGTCCATTGCTGTTACAATTTCCCACTCCGTGCTTTCCAATAATGCTACTCCAAGAGGTGGTGTCCTTGCCTACTCTGGCATTGAAATCCCCAAGGAGTATAAGTTTGTCTCCTTTTGGAACTGATGTTAATACTTTGTGCAGGTCCTCATAGAACTTATTCTTGACATCTTCTTCATTGGTCATAGTTGGTGCCCAGACACTCACAATGGTTGCGTGCTTCCTTCCATTCAGCAGGGGCAACTTAATGGTCATGAACCTGTCGTTTATACCCTTTGGAAATCCAGCTAGTTTTCCAACCAGGGCCGACTTAATGGCAAATCCCACACCGGATTGGCGTCTTTCCTCGCTTTTCCTTCCACTCCAGAAAAATGTGTAGCCGGCACCTACTTCACAGATTTGGCCTTCTTCTGCTAGTCGTGTCTCGCCCAAGGCTGCTATGTCGATGTTGTACCTGCCCAGCTCTCTCCCAATCAGTGCTGTTCGTCTCTCTGGACCCGACGCGCCGTCTCTATCAAGTAGGGTGCGTACATTCCAAGTTCCGATTGTTAAGGGAATATGGTTTGCTCTTTTAGCTTTACCTTTTTTTTTCTTTCTTTGTTTGTATGTCGACCGCAGTATAGGGTACCCACCAACTGCGGCAAGCTGGTTAGGTAATGATGGAGCAGACAATGTTCAGGGCACCTTTTCTAGCCCCTTCCTCATGCTATGGCGGTGAGCATAGTGTGTTCCTATAGAGAGCTGCTCAGTCACTCAGGGGGTTGCCGAATACCACTGATTGCTCCAGTTAGTAGAAGACGACCATATGGCCTGAGCCGCCTGTGTGCAGGTCTGCGACTACGGCTGCCAGCGTACCCACGCCTGCCTCTTCACCGCTCGCCCTTCGCCACAGGGCTTGAAGGTGATATATGACGTTGGATGAAGAATGACTTGCGCGATGAATTGGATTAAAGTGAGGAAAAGTTGCTCAATTCGTCGACCTCACTCTCTCGCCTGAGTCCATCTGAGTCCAGTGGCAAGATAAGTCAAGATGACTGGAGACGAATACAGGTGCAGTGGATGACCAGGGCGCTCTACGTGCCTTGCCTTGCCGAGCTCATTACGTTCCACAACAAGAGCGGCAGCATGTTGTACTTTGCAGGTAAATGCCGTCTTGCCTGTTTAATCAAGAACAATTGTAGGCATATATCGTAGAGTAACTGTAGGCATATATTGTAGAACAATTGTGGGCATGTACCTTATAACAATTGTAGGCTTAGAACAATGTTTGGCATATATAGATCTTAGAACAATTGTAAGCATACATTGTAGAACAATTGTAGGTTTATATAATTAATTCTAGCTCAGAGGTTAAGACTTCCGCCTCCGACTAGTGCAGACTAGGTTCAATTCACTGTTTCTGGTGTATGGATGTTTACACAACAAAACAAGTGTAATATACCCTCACCCATATGAAACTGCTGTAATCGATTCGTCGTCTAACCTTATCACACAATGGCGAAAAACTCGGAGGCCGAGCGTGCACATGAAAATACCTTGACGGCAACTAATCGAAAAAAGGTCGTACAACCCGCTGTCGAGACAATATCCATCTGTAAAAACAACCAAGCCCCTCAAGAATATTTATAATAGGTGTGACTGTAGTATTACACCCAACATATAACAGAGAAAAACTACAAGACATTACAGTCAAAGAGAAATTTACAGATGAAATAAAATGTAAACTTGAAACTCTGCAAAACCCTTCGGAGGAAAGCGTTGACCAAACTTGGTTGAACATAAAGAATACAATTCAATCTACCGCAGAAGAATGTCTCGGTGTGTTAACCACGCATAGAAAGAACAGATAGTTCAATCAAAAATGTGAAGAAGCAGTCATTAGGAAGAAGAATGCCAGACATGTATGGTTAAATGACATCAATAACATCCAAAAGGAAGAGCATTATAGAAATGAATGTAAAGAGGCTTCAAAAATAGTCAGACAGCAGAAGCGAAAATATTAGAGTAATATAATCAAAGATATGGAAACTAATCACCAGAAAAATGAATCCAGAAAATTTTTTAAAGAACTGAAATCAATGAAACGAGGGCACCAACAAAATACATATGGTTTAAAAGACAAAAATGGGAATATGATAAATACCAATGAGGAAATGTGCAACACATGGAAAGAATATTTTATTGAATTACTAAATTGTGAAGCTCCAAGCAACATTTTCCCACAGGAAGAGGTTCTAACATGCGAACCACAAATTGAAGAACCTACATTTGAAGAAATCCTATATGTAATCACACGACTTAAAAACAATAAGGCAACTGGGACTGATGGAATTGCTGCTGAATTTATAAATGCAGGTGGCCATGCATTACATCTAAAGCTATACGAAATAATAATAGAAATCTGGAGGACAGAAGAATTACCCCATGATTGGAAAGAGTCATTATTGATACCTATCTTTAAGAAAGGAGACAAGTTCCAATGTGGAAATTATAGAGGAATATCACTACTGTTCACAAGGTATAAGATACTATCCGCAGTATTACTAAATAGACTAAAACCATATTCAGAAGACATATTAGGTGACTACTGTGACAAGACCGCCGGGGCTTGGACTGGTTTGCCACGATAGATATTATCCCCAGCCTTTGCTCCAACTACCTCAATAGCACTCTACATCTACCAGGCCCCACACAAGCCGGAACAGCTGGACCTCCCCTCCCTCACCTAGGGTTCCCTACCCCAAGGGGGCTCGGACAAGACATCAGTCATATCACTGCACAAAGTCATAGCTAAGAGAACAAAAATTTAATTCTGAACTAAGTCAACCACAACACAGAGAAGGATGGCTGAAAGCCAGACTAGAAGATACTATGTACAAGATCAGACATGCAGATGAGTATTCTTCATCATGGAGGCGGACGATAGCTCGTGCGGTTGTCCAGTCGTGGTAGCGACTCACCCAGGCTCCTCCAGTGGACCGGAACTCCAAGGTCTGCTGCCTCTCCAAAGTTCCCTCTTCCCACAGAGAACCAATCACGGGCTGATCAAGCGCAGTACCACTGCCTGACTGACACTGCACCGATGAACAAGGATCCTTCCTTGCTGTCGTACTATTTCACTCGTCACACTCCTGATGAAGTCTGGGCCGACCCTAGAACATTAGCGGTCTCCCACTTGCAGAAAAAGTACATGTAGCACCGTATCAAAATACACAAGAGCCTGGTCACTCTTCTATCTCATAAGTGACCCACACACTGATATGTCACCTACAAAATGAGCGGTTGCTCCACATGAACACAAAATGTCACTGGCAAAGTCTATCAGGTGACTAAACACTTCACCTTATTTCCATGTCCTTGGATCAATAGATCTTCACACAGTCTCATGTAAGTACCCTGATCGATGGGTATCAATCACAACCTAGCATACACTGTCAACAGTTCACCACGTTGGCATGAGGTAGCTCCCTACCTTAACAAACATGTCAACAGTTCACCACGTTGGAATGAGGTAGCTCCCTACCTTAACAAACATGTCCCTCTGGTGTTCCCACCACTTATGTAATCAATGTCTTAGGTCACTGGACCACCTGTTGGCTTCAAAAAGGTAAACCAATGTAGAAACACTATTCAAGCATAAATGATACACGGTGTCCCATGACAACCCAGCCGGGCCGGAAGCATAACAGAGTCCATGATGACCGGTAACAATGATCACTTTGCTCAACTTGAAAGTTCATGACCTTGCAATCACCAAGGTTTACACTGAGTTTGAATTTCACCAGTGCTTCACTGGCTAGAATCACCAGACGTTTCAGTGTTGGATCCTCTCGGGATCGGATGATACTCGTCGGACTCTTGGCGGAGGTCCTAACCTAGACCTACCGACATCTTCAGCACTCAGCTCCTTCCAACATTGATCTCGCAGAATCAGAAGACCACTCCCAGTATGGCCTCAATCAACTTCTTGATAGGCACTGGAATGAGTGGGCCCATAGAGCTCATGGTGAAGCTCTTGAATCTTCTTCAGTATAGCAATAACAGATCCTGAAACACGGAGAGGTTGGTGTGAGTACTCAACTACAACAAAGACTAACAGCATCTCCACCATGTCACCTGCCTCTCAGACATTCCTCATGTCTACCAACATGAGTATGAGATCATCACATCATAGATCTACTATTAACCATAATGTATAGGCATAATGATGTTAGAGAAAGCAATAGCCCACCTGTTCAGTCAAGTAACACTTCTGGGCTACATATAACCCCTAGCACCAGAGTCGACTGTATGACTCTGTCAAAGCATCTTTCACCTGGTGCCAGTCCAATCCTGTTTCACCTTCCATCATCAATCAACATATACACCTACTTCCCTTTCAGTGTAGTGATTACTTTATCGAGAAGGTGTCCAGCCGGACATCTCCTTCCTGACAGACTCATCAATTCACCAATCCCTTAACCCATGGACTGATCAATTACACACATTAATAACTATATGACCATAATAAATTATACTCCTGATAATTCATTACTATAGTATTAACCAAGGAGAACTCATGAATTGTTACAGTTAAATAACAAACTCATATCACAGCCATAGTGTCAGTTCTGGGATCCCTGTCCCAGATCCTGAGTTGCCCTTTTATTCACTGACTATCTTCCAGGTCAGTCATACCTGTGCCGGTCGAGCACAGCTTTGGTGGCCATCCACCATTACACTTTCCCACAGCTACTGTGGGTCCCGTGTACCTTGTCCCGTGACGAATTAAGTCACGTCATCCAATGTAGCAAGCCTCCAGACTCTCCACCACCACACTCTGGCTCCACCTTTTTTTTTGGGGGGGGGGGGGTTATTCCCCTCATATACTACTACTTCACGGCAGTACTCCCAGTACTCCATGAACCGAGTCAGGGTTCCAGAAGAGTAGAATATTAGAGACAGAAACGATTAGGTTCAACTCCTCGATCTATCTAGACCTAACGGCCTCGAATTACGGAGTGCCGCATCACCCTCGATCGGGTATGTTCAACCATCGGATATGCACGATCGCTTTGGGTCGGACCTGTAACCTAACGGGTTGGGCGTACCGGCCTACCTCCCAATCGGCTGCCTAGACAAACGTAAGACGGAACATGCCCGGTCATTCTCGCGGACGGACATTGAAAACAAGCAGTAACAATCGTATCATAAATACTTCCTATCAACTGTTATCCTACCGATGTAACCCCATTCTGCTTACGCGGAATAACACTGCTATTTTCACACAGCAAATACACCACGGCCGCTCTCACCTTGATTCCTCGAAAAATCACCACCACTGATAGAACAACTAAGTTACCATTCTAATGTCACGAAGCACATTACACATCTATAATAATAAGTTCTACCTTATTATTTACAGCGTCTAGCATATCGCTGTAATGACTGACAAACTTCCTGCCTTGCATGCGTAATTAATAAACCAAACAAGTAACTACTACACACCTTGTAAAGAACCGGGATCTCCCTAGCACACCGCAGTAATAATATATATATCACTGTCCCAGCCACTCATTTGTAAACAATCAGTTAACAAATATATCTATCTAACCACATGGGATTTTCACCAGTCCTCGAAAGCACATAGTTCGGCCTATTTTATTTACACACTTCTCGCTGTGGAATAAGGCTTGTTCCGTCAGGTAACACATTACGTCGCCGATAGATAAAGGCTAATTCAATATGCAGACCGCCTGCTGTAATATGTAACGCTACGCGACTACTCATTTCCGACGGCAATTAATTCGTTCGGGGAGGTCGGCACGGCATAAAGACAACAGTTAAACAATAGAATAAGTATTCTACTAACCTGTGATTTAACAATCACAAACTTGACTGTAGATGTCCGCTCTGGCCGCGCACATTGACATCAAAATTACAGCAGCCCTGTGGCTGTGATCTGTCTTACGCTGAGGTCCGGCTGCGACTGATCACGACTAACTCAGTGCGCCTTCAACTTGCCTACACGGGCCGCGTGAATTCCATGATTCATGGAGAAAACCAGAGTCACGATAAGTTCTACCAACCCGTGCTGCATGAAGCACTCGTGAACCTAGAGATCTTGACCACGTACGCACTTGGGGGAACATTCTAGATTTCTCTATAAATAACTAGAATAGCGCCGCCACGCACTACTTTTCTAGGGAAATCCCCTATTAATTGATATTAATTTCAAGGGAGACCAACGCATCGCACTCCCTTCAAAGGGATATTATGCAGAGATCTGCCGATCTGTAGGCGTTTCGTCACAACTACCAGGCGGGTTTTAAACAAAACAGATCAACAATAGATCAGATATTTATCTTACGACAAATAGCCGAGAAACATTGGGAATATAAAAGAGATCTCCATAACATTTTTGTGGATTTTAAAAAGGCTTATGATAGTGTCCATAGGAATAGTCTATGGAATGCTATGCAGGAATTTCGAATACCAAGGAAGTTAATCAACATGACCAGACTATGCATGGAAGATACTTATAATATAGTAACATATAAAGGCAGGAAATCAGAACCCTTCCAAATAACATCTGGCTTGAAACAGGGTGATGCACTATCGCCGCTACTCTTCAATCTGGCTCTAGAGAAAGTTGTAAGGAAGATAAAGGAGGAATGTGATATTGGGGGAACATCCAAGCTGCTTGGTTATGCAGATGATATAGATATTATAGGGCAAAGTGAACAAAAGACATTGGAAATATTGACTCACTTAAAGGAAAAAGCCCAACAGATGGGGCTGGTTATCAACCAAGATAAGACAGAATATATGGTAATTTCAAGAGACGGAATGGCTAAAAACTATGGCCACATACAAATAGATAATATGACCATTAAAAGAACGGAAACATACAAATACCTGGGTACAATCTTCAACTGCTCCAACATCATAAGGGAAGAAATACAAACTAGAATCAACTCTGGAAATAAGATATACTATGCACTACAACATCTACTAAAATCAAAGGCGCTATCTCGTAACACCAAAATCACAATATTCAAAACACTGATCAGACCAGTTGTGCTGTATGGCTCTGAAACCTGGAGTACAACGAAAGAAGACGAAGCCTTGTTACAAACCTTTGAGAACAAAATTTTAAGACGCATCTTTGGACCCATTAGGGATACACAAAGTGGAGAGTGGAAAAGAAGAAGTAACAAAGAGATTTATGATCTGTTTAAGTCCCCGCTAATCACTGGTATCATGAAGGCTAATAGACTACAATGGCTGGGGCATATAGAAAGAATGGAAGATAATAGGGAAACAAAACTCGCTTACACTCAGGAAATAAATGACCGTAGACCCCGAGGTAGACCAAGAAGACGGTGGAGAGATAATACATGTACAGACCTACAAGCACTTGGAATCAACGACTGGCAAGAGAAGGTCCACCAGAGAGACGAATGGAGACGGATTGTATTTGCAGCAAAGAACCTCAATGGCTCGGAAAGCTGAAGAAGAAGAAGAAGAAGAAGAAGAAGTGACTGTAGTATGTACACATTTGGATGCTCGTCGGTGCTACCGAGCTGATGCGCTGAGTTGAGATTATCCATGTGTGATCTTTGGGAAGCGTTCGGAACATTGATGTTGATAGAGATATGCGTGTGTAATTAAAGTATTCCCTAATCAGATAAAGCTAGCCTTGCTAATATAGAAGGAATGAGAATGCAGGACAGGAGGAGATTGGTGGTATCAATATTTTAATCTAATGGAGGTATGGTGGAAGTTAGGATAGAGACACTGAAAGTTACAGTTGGGACACAATAATTGTGTGTCTGAAAGAGTCATTTAACTACTGCATGTGTTTTGATTACACAAATAGTAATTAATCATTGTTTGGTTGGACGCAAAGGTGTTTCCAAGGCACCAGGGCTGGGTTCTATACTGGCCAAAACGCGTCTTCACCAAGCGTCATGGGCAACAGGTCCCTTTGGGGTCGTGGCTAAAGTCAGTAGGATCGTTGATTCCTCCGAAGTCGGAGAGTCTGCCTGCAAGGCGAGGAACCACCAGTCTGCACACCAATAAGCCAGACATGGGACAACGGATACTCATGCAAACCTCAGGTCCTGTATGACATCACACTGATGTTGGACAACAGGATGTCGTCATCCGACATACAGGAATTCAGAGCTGGAGTTCACAGGCAGCGAACACAAGCAATCAAGCAATTGTTTGGTGAGATCCTTTGTTCATAAACAGTTAAAAACCGCAACGTGAATGTTTTGATTAGTCTGTTCTTAAATAGCATTTTACTGCTTTTTAGTTAGACAATCAATCAATTATTCAATCATGTGTCGTCTCCACAATGAAGGTAGGCTAATAATAAAAACTGTCAAAACTGTCATTTACTGCCAATATAGTACCTTGCGGTGTATGGCAGAGGGGTCTTTGAGCCTGAGGAATAAATTAATAAAAATTATAAATATAAATTATAAAATAATTAATAATAATAATAATAATAAAAATAATAATAATAATAATAATTATTATTATTATTATTATTATTATTATTATTATTATTATTATTATTATAACAAGACAAATAATAATCACACAAGAGGTCATGTTGGCAGAAAGTATAAGAATGCTTTCTCTTAAATTCCCGATGATCATGTAACGGTTATAGTGGTTTCAATCCCTTAACTAAATTGTTGACTTCTCGTACTTGACTTGGAAGGGAGGGGGAGGTGGGAGTGTGATAAAATATAAGTACCTCAGAAGTTGGAGTGGGTTCGCCTGATGGCGGGCGACACTGGTAATAGTGAGAGATAGTTAATTAGTTAGTCGCGGTTCCAAATTCACGGCAACGGTTCGTTCCGATTATGCTCCATTCCTTTGCCAGTAAATATCACACAAAATGCTCCTCACTGCCCAATGTGAAATGTGGAACAGTCAGGAGTCTCGGCAAGCCACAGCCCGCACAGGTGCACAGTGCATAATACAACAGCCAGAATGCCATCACAAAAGTCCTCCACGAAAAATACAGTTCATCGTCGATGGAATCGGCAGTCACCAGAAAGTTTTTTGTTTTTTTAATCACACAATTCTCGGTCTCTTTCCGCAGGGCGACCCACGGAAAGTGCCGAACAAAGTACCTTTTGTGTGATTATTATTTGTGAGAGCTAATTGACACGTAAACATCAGTCAGTTGCACTGCCCTGTATTAACACTACTATAGTAGCGTTGCTCTCATCAATTTCCGTTGTAAAGTCCTTCTCCTTGTCCCTACCTCGTGTATTTTCATGCCTTGCTTGCCTTGGGTGTCTTGTGTCCTAATTAATGCTGGCTTATGCCTACCTCTTCTTCTAGAAAGTATGTCTTCCAAGTATCTTCTTCCTACACCATTGTGGCATTTAATTGATTAACTAAGTCACGGGCTTATGCGAGGGGGCTTCAAATGAAAACCTTAAATGTTTTGTTATTATTTTTGGGTGAATATATTCTGAAAAAGTAAAGAACAAATGTATCATTTTTCGATGTAATCACCAAAGTGGTCATTGATAAAATGCTTGGATTCCTGTAGAAAAATCGACTCTGTGGTTACGACTCTGTGTGTATGATCCGCCGTGAACAGTCTGTCACAGAGGTTAAGAAGTTTTAAAATGTCCTACTCCACTCATACATTTGCTGGACTGACAGGCATGCATCACCATACCGGACCTTTATTCGCCGATACATTTCTTTAGGTTTCACTCCTTGACTGCTCAAAAACCGGATAATAGAACGCTGCTCCTCTTTAATTCATGTCAAAAGTGGGGCGGCCATTTGGAAACTGTCCTTAGGACGTCACTGTATTCGTCTGCACCGTGACGGCATGTGTTTAACGCCCTTGACATCATTACCTAAAATATTGACAGGTTACAACACAATAGCATGTTTATTGTAATTTCTATCTCACTTGTGAGGTTTTCATGTGATGATTCCCCTCGTATGTCGCTGAAATGTTGTCTTTGCATTATAATACAGTACGTCTGCTACCATATGAACATTTTAAGTCATAAGTGTGACATTCAATACTTCCCATTTTCCGTCTTCTAATAGTGTTAGGTTCAAATCTACGTTTTCGTTTTGTTTGTTAATATATTAACTGTATGTCAGTTTTCGAGACAAGATGCTATTTATAAACCAATTGTCCTTAATGTTCACGTCTTGAATAATGTCAGTATTTTTATGTTTCTTGCTTTATGGTATTATAAAAATCGTTCTACAAGACTTTAATTCTAAGTACTAACTTTTTTTTCTGTCTTTAGTGATTGCGAAATGAACTATGCATGACTCACAGACGCATGTTGCAACAAGAAACATGCGTGTTCTGAACATGTTTAATTTGTTTGCTGTTATTGTGCCATTGGCTCTTCGTGTTGTTTGATCTTTACATTGCTCTGGCCAGTTCATTTTGACTTCGTTTGAACAAACTCATTGTTTGTAATTATGGCGGAATGGTATTCAAGGTTTGTGAAATTTTAATTTCTTCATTAATGATTGTAATATTTTGTTGACATGAAGTTTTGTCAGTCGGCATTTTAATTAAACTACGGAAATACATTTTGCCTAATCGCATAATGGCCAATTACCAGGAGAGCAATTTCAAACTTTAAAATCCTCGATAGCTGGGCATCGAAAACAGCAGATCGAACAAACCGCTGCTCAACCTGAGGAAACGTATCTTGCCATTCCTGTAATAGTCCTTTCAACATAGACTACGTTTGTGTCTTGGTCGGACTATTTTCCGGACGCCGACTATAAGTATTCTGTTATTGTTCTGGTTTTGAATTTTTTTTCTTTTTTCTTGACCGTGGACAAAGATGTCAGTGGAAACTTTCGCCTGTGTCTGGGAGATGTTTTTCCATTTGTCAAGCTTCCTAGTCCCGTTTCGTAGTTTTTCTCCAGCTCCTAGAATCAGCTCAGCAGCAGCCAACCCCCTACACTTGGAGCAGAAAACTCACCCACACGAACCTGTTAACGGCATATATGCAGGGCCGTGCCATGCCGTGCTATGATACAGCGAGGCGGCCGCAGCAGGCGGAACCCTAAGGGGACTTCATAAGGGGGCGGCATTTTAAAGGGGAAAAAACATGTAAGGGGTGGCATTTTGAAGACTTGCATCATACTGAGAAAATTTACCGCACGGTACAGACTATGTGATATCGTATACATAGATCTGAATAACAGCACCTGGCAATGAGATCGCGAAATGCTTTTAGAATCACTTTGTGATGGGGGTCTCCTTGTGTAGTGGTCTCCTTGTGTGGAGGTGTCCTTGTGTAGGGGTGTCCTTGTGTAGGGATCTCCTTGTTTGTGGGTCTCATTTTGTGGGGGTCTCCTTGCGTGGGGATCTCCTTGTGTAGGAGGGTCTCTTTGTGTGGGGATCTCTTTGTGTAGGGGGACTTCTTGTGTGGGGATCTTTTGTGTGAGGGAGTCTTTGTGTGGGAGATCTCCTTGTGTAGGGGTCTCTTTGTGTAGGCATCTCCTTGTGTAGGGATCTGCTGGTGTAGGGAGGTCTCCTTGTGTGGGAGAACACCTTTGTAAGGTGAAGGGTCTCCTTGTGTGAGAGTCTCTTTGTGTAAAGGGAGGGGGTATTCTTGTGTGGGCGATATCTTTGTATGGGGGTCTTCTTGTGTGGGTGTCTCCTTTTGTGAGGGACTCCTTGTGTAAAGGGAGGGGGGTATTCTTGTGTGGGGAGGTCTCTTGTATAAGGGTCTTCTTGGCGAAGCGATTAATCCGCCTGCTTCTTGTTTCGAAGGTTGTAGGTTCGTTTCCTGCCTGCGTTGGTTCGGTACACGTCTCAGTTATTCGGTTCACGGGTGCTAGGAGACTCATGGGGGTCGTCTCTGTAGCCTTGCACATCGTGCTGTGTGCAATTCATTGGCCAGAGCTCACTGAAAACAGAGACATAGACATATAGGACACAAGCGGGTGCGGTGAAGTCGATTAAAAATAAATGTTTTTGCGTATTCCTTACGGGGCGTTGCAGTCAACATCAGCATTTTCAGCTGCTGTTGATGTACTAGGAAAGTGTTACGTTCAGTAGTTTGCCATTGCTTTCTGAACGACCGGCTCCCATACCAGCACGTTATAACACAACGCGACGCGGTCTGTTGCACAAATTGGTCGCAGCTGAACTTGAAACGCCTGGTACCCGGCTCACGAACCGCCGGTAGTCGATTATCTGCCTTAAAATCCCGTTACAATTATGCGTGTGTGTGTGTGTGTGTGTGTAGGATGAGAGAGAGAGAGAGAGAGAGAGAGAGAGAGAGTGGGGGGGGGGGGGGAGAAGACTAGAGCACTTACGGCGCTATTTATATGCAGCGTATTGAGCATGATACTTTACAAACAAAATACAACAGTCTACAGCAAACCGTATTTACATATGGGCAGTGTTAATTAGTTGTATATCCTCTACAGGACGTCGTAATCAACCCCGAAATTTTACTGGGATTTCTCGGCAAGTTTACGTTCAGTAGTTTGTCATTGCTTTTCGAACGAAAAGCATCCATACCATTGCATAAACAGCAACGCAAGATTATATATTGCCAAATCGCCCATAGCTGTGTATCGAACGCAGTATAAGAGATTACGAATTGCATTCGTAAGATCTTCGATACAGAGCCGGTATGGGCCGTTGCATTATATGTATCTGAAATAATGACATGATATACAGGTGAAGAATCACGCACACGGGTATTGGCGTTGTCTACAGGTAATGGTCTCTCTTACACACCTAAGACGCATTAGGTAAACAGAACTAGACTCATTGTCATAGAGCTAATGGGTTGACAGAAAGTAATAGTACTAATACCACAACCAATCCAACCTGATTTGAACGGAAATCAACAGAAATGACATTGTGATCACATTAAAACTAATGCTTATTGATTATTAGTTACACAGAATCATGAATAAACATGCCTGACCCAAAGACCACCCAATCACAAACAACCGGCTAATCCTTCTGGCTATTAATGCCTTTTAAAAACAAACTCGTAACTTGGTCTAATTCCCGATCATACCTATCGCCATCTCTGGCTCTGTCTTGCTGACAACCACTTGTTCCGTTCTTACCCAAATAGTGCGCACCACGCATGTACCGAGCCGTGCGCAAAATAAGCACGTACTGGGCAAGTCGTTATGCGTTATATTAGATTTAGCCAACAGGTGTAATATAGGGCCTGTGACACTCATATTTGGATGCTGTGGTCGGTATCACCCCGTCACCTTACTTCCCATGATATTACATGGTACATATGTTAGGCTGCGTCGAGCTGGAAGCCCAAGACAGTTTTTTTTTAATTACAAATTTTTTTTTTGTTTGTTCTTTACTTTTTCTTAATTTTAAATTTCAAAGCCGGATCTAACCAAGATCGCCGATACCGCAGGCGAGGATCTAGCTGCTAGGCTTTACACAGTGATGGTGTGGTCTTATAACAAAAATTGAAGCAGCTGTATTGATAAAAAAACAACTTAAATCTTCTGAAATATATAACAGAATAAAGAAGGTTTCTTAAAGTAATCAAAAACAATACTGTCATGGATTGGTCACAAACTATCAAATGATGAAATGCAAAAGTAGTTTGAGAAGGACATAGTTATGGCCACAAGAGGAACAGGTAAACAAACTGCAACATTTATAAAACACACATTCAGAGATTTTTCAATGCAGACGTACGAGGATTTAAACAGAGTGACACACGACAGACAACAATGGAATTGAATGATTAGGGTGCTTTACAATAAATCCCCTGGGCTGAAAAATTTGAAAAAGAAGATCGCGATCGTTTTCGTTTAAATTGACAACAGAAAATCATTGTATTGATTTTATACATTTGTGTCGTTTTGACGTTGAAGAGTCTTTGTACACCGGGAATGTGCTCTCCTATGAAATAAGACCAGATGCTCAAAAACGGTTCTACCCGCTGCAAAGATGTCACGTGGTATGTAAGATATTTGCTGATATGGCGTGAAGATTAATGACAATCAAATATTTAGATTCGTGTTGTCAAAATGTGCCGGACGTGAATATACATAACTTATTTAAGAAAATGCCATTGCGTGTGTCTTAATGTGTCTCTATATAACCATCTTTATCAAGTTCTGTGCCAGCTCTCGGAGGCGTTCATACATCTCGACATATCTTGGTCTTTGGTGTTCTGAAGCAACTATGTTGATGACATTCTTCCATGCCATAGTCTGATTGATTGATTGATTGATTGATTGATTGATTGATTTAGGAACCGACATCACAGCATTCGGAGCATTCCCATAAACGCTCCGTCCCCATCCTCAGCAGCCAGTCGAAGAGTTCCAACACCAATAGTACCAGTAGCAATCTGATTATATGTCCGTCTCGCCAAATCCCCTCGTTACTCCTCGATGTCTCATTCTTGCCAGACCATGGTAATCCGTTTGCTCCTCCGAGGTGTACACGTGCTCCCACAAGGCAGCAACCACGTCTGCCTTGTCATGTATCAATACTCCACCAAGATTCTGCCGAGCCAGCCAATCTGTCTGCCTGTTCATTTCCCAGCACACCGGCATGCTCTGGAGAAAAGATCCAGACGATGCTTGTCACCCGTGACCTCCGAAGCGAAGCAAGCCACTCCGCACGAAGCCTGCCCGTCCTCACCCTCGTCAGCATGCTTTCTGAGTCAGTTACAATCACGATGTGTATGTGTATCGTATTCTCCATCCACCAACACTGATACACTTATCCCATCTATCCAAGCCATAGACTCAATCCATTCAGTATCATTTCTCTTTGCCAAACAGTAATTCAACATGTAACGATAATTACCAGCAAACAACTCGTCAGTCCAGAGGCAAACCATTTGACAAATGCGAAAGCATCGATAAGTCGAAGCCGGCTGACATGATCATTTTCAGCAGTATTTAATTCCTGAGTACAGCTGGTGCTCCGTATGCATAAACATACTAATAATAGAAACATTGATAAACATACCGTTCTTGTACAGCCAAGAGGGCCGGTATTGTAATAACAAGCATCGTCACACACAGTTGCAACTCTCTTCAATGGCCATTGAAGAGAGAATACAGGTTTGCAGGGCACGCGCCTACCTCAGAATTAGCGCAAACACACGGCATCCACTGCATGTTGGGATTAGGAGGGTGAAGGGCAGCGGGTTAGAAGGAGGACGGTCGTGGATGGGTCGGTGTCGTAAGTCTTTCTTACTTACTTTAGTGTCGTCCTTGGAGTGATGGGAATCCACACCACATTTTTATTACCCCAATATTGTTGTCTTAGAGAAACCACCAGACTCCGTCCACAAAACTCCGTCGGTCTGCAAACCCCTTTTTCTTACTCTCACTCACCCTTAGATCATGCCCCCTCTCACTCCTCCCCAACATAACATACTCCACAACTCTAGCTTTAACAAATAAATACAAAATAATTTATTAAGCAAAGAGTATAAGTGTGAGAAGTGTGTGTTAGTAATGTGTAGAATGTGTGTCCGAATATTCTAGTGGGTGCAGACTTAGACCAGGTAGCTGAAGAGCCCAGCCCGATCATCCCAGAAAGGATCACACCACATCTTCATTCAGTCCACGAAGACCTCACCCAGGTATGTGTCCATCCTGCTAGATGTAGATTTCCACCGGTGGCTGTTTGATCACTCAAAAAGAACTAGTCACAGTCCGACCCTAAATCCTGTCTGGATCACACAGTTAATATATGTCTAATTTGTTCCTATACTTATAACACCCTTGTCTAGTGAGGACACGAACATACTGTTCTTTGAAATAAATGTACTTCCTGTCTCAAGTGTCTACTGTTCACAAGACCATTGTTATACTAACTTCCTAATAAGTTTATACTGATTTATTCCCATGTGATGGGGAATAACTGTATCTCTTTGTTTGTTCACCTGTCGTGTAAAAACATACTGCCACTGGGCTGTTCCCAGGTGGTGTAAAAGAAATTCACTTTTTACTATTCTGTTCCCAAGTGATGTTTGAAACATTAATTTGACGATTGGTCTTCCTCCAAACTGGTGCGGAGAAAACAATTTCTGGTCTTCTGTTAATGTGTGACGTTTGATAATCCCTCTTATGCTTGTTCCCGTAAACCCTTTCTATCATGGGCTAAGTGCAAAAGATGTTGACCAACTGCCTGCACCAAGGTCTCCATTCTCAGTGACTTGAGTGACCTAAAGGAACCTGTCAACGAGAGAACAACACATTGGGTGATAGCAACTGTCCCCAACCTCCATTGGATGGGGGGGGGATGGTGTCCGCCTCACTCAGATACATGACAGTGAACATTCTCTGTCATGGGCATAGGAGTTCTTTCACTCCGGTCTGCAGTGGGTTAAGATCAGGACAGAGCAAAATGTAAAGTGTAGACCCCTAGCAGACATCACTAGAAGATCCCATCATTGTACATTCTCCCCATCCCCAATTTCCCCAATATCACCCCACTACACAATTCTCACTGGCAGAGCTAATTCTATTCATTACTCTAGCAAGTTTTACCGAGACTACTGCTTATATTAACTAGGCTTAAATATACTCTCTACAATACCTTAAGCACAACACAACAGTGTCTTCGAAATCATATCCACATTTTGCCATAACAAGCACGTGTACAATTAAATCTAATTAATTTCCGCACACGGTAGATATTTTTTTTAAATCCACTGCAGTGACAAACACGTCTGTGCAAGTCAATCCTCAGAGTTACACTACTTGTAAACAAAGCATGTTTTTACCCAACAGCCTTGAGTGGCCACGTGACGTTCTTTTGATGTTAACAAAGGTGGTTCAAGGGCAGATTATCCATTTCTGAATAAAATCTTTCCCTTGGGTTTCATCAATGTCACAATAGTAGATTATCTCCCCCTTTTGGACAATCCATGCACAAGTCGCTTCCCCCTTTTTCTCAACATATGCCTACAATTTCCCGTCTTGTGGGGATTGTCAAAGAAGATTTCCTTGTTTGATGTTGGCGACTTAGCGGTGTCCTTGATCTAACTGGTAAACAACTGCAGATGTACATTCCGACTTTGTTTTTCTGTCCCGGTTAAAAAAACAAATGTAGCTTTGCACACAGGCCATGAATATGACCGTCTGTATTGTCATTATCTGGTGGATACATAGTGAAATCATGACATAGGCCCCCTCTTAAGAGAGTAGTCCATCTCACTCTTCTCCACTGTGAATTCAATCCAGATGATTCATTCCTCTTCTTCAGGAGCTGGGTGTCTTGATAAGAAGTCCGCTCCAACATTTTCCTTCCCAGGAATATACTCAACTGTGAAATTGTAGGGTTGAAGTAACAACGACCACCGCATCAAACGGGCGTTGAGCTTCTGAGAAGTAGCCAGGAACATCAGGGGCTGATGATCTGACTGGACCCGAAACTTAACTCCATACAAATAGGGCTGGAATTTTTGCACGGCCCATACGAGAGACAAACATTCTCTCTCGACGGTCGAATAATTCCTCTCAGCCTGGAGTAGTTTCTTGCTTGCGTATGCCACAGGTTTCAAAACCGAAGCATCGTCTTTCCCTTCCTGTAACAACGCTGCCCCAATCCCAATCCCACTTGCATCCGTTCTCAACACAAATGGTTTGGAAAGGTCCGGGAGCTGTAATACAGGTTTACTGACCAAGGCCTCCTTTAACTGACTATAGGCAGTCTCACATTCTGGTGTCCAAATTATTTGGTCCGGGAATCCCTTTTTCAAGGTTTCCGTCAATGGAGCTCCCAGTTCAGTGAAATGTGGGATAAATTTCTGTAGAATCCACACAACGAGAGAAAAGATCGCACGTCCTTCTTCGTTTTTGGCCTTGGGGCATTTCTGATTTTCTCTAGGTTCTTCTCTTCTGGGACAATGTGTCCTGGAGTGATGGTGTGACCTAGAAATTCCAGAGTCTGGTAACCAATCATGCACTTGGTTGGACGAGCGGTAAGCCCTGCTTCCTTGAGTCTATTAAACACTCTCTCCAAGGATTGCAAATGGTCATCCAAGCTGCCACTGGAAATCAGAATATCATCCATGAAGGAGATGATGGCCGGATCCTGTAAAGGATCTAGTAAAGTCCTCATCATACGTGTAAACACACTAGGTGCGTTGCTGAGACCAAAGGGCATGACCTTGAATTCGTAGTGTCCACTGGGTGTACTGAAGGCCAGCAGTGGTCGAATCTCCGGTTTGACTGGTATTTGATAGTACCCCCGACTCAGATCCACCTTTGAAAAGTACCGAGCCTTATGGAGCCTAGCGAATAACTGCGTTGGATTCGGCAAAGGTTCCACCTGAAATTGTGTATGACTGTTCAGAAGTCGGTAGTCTATACACAACCGGTGTTCTCCACTTGGTTTCCGTAACAAAACTACCCCCGCATTGTATGGGGATGTGGATGGTGCAATCACGTCATCCTCCAGCAGTTTTTGTATTTCCTCCTCCAGGGCCTTTTCTTTAGAGAAGGGCACTGGGTAAACCTTCTGGCGAACAGGCTCCTGTGTAGTCAACGTCATCTCGAACTCCACCAACCTCGTTCGTCCTGGTTTATCAGTCAGTATCTCCTTATGAGACCTGAGACCTGGGTTATCTTCTCCCTCTCCTGGGAGGTCAGATCAGGGTTCACCTGCACATCCTTGTAGGTTCCTGGTGTACCAGGGGATATTCCCTGCCCTCGCTGGTTCCCACTTCTGTCTCCACTGCAACTGCCATTGCCATGAGGTGAGCTGCTTTTTCTCCGGGTCTCTCTTCGTATTTCCGCAAGAGATTGATATGGATAAAAATCTTCGACTTTCCCCGGATCCGGATCTGATAGTTGGTTCTGGATATTACCCTTTCCACGGGAAATGGTCCTTGCCAACCTATCTCCAGTTTGTTGTTTCCCGTTGGGAGTAGCAACAAAACTTTGTCTCCCACCTCTAGAGATCTGTCTTTAGACCTACGGTTGTAGTAAGCCGCATGTCTTTTCCTGGCCTTTTTCAAGTTTTGATTTGCCAGAGTCCATCCTTTGTGGAGTTTTTCTTTCAGTTCCTCCACGTATTGATAGGATGAGATTACTTCTTCTGACGTCCCCTCTTCAGTCCAACTCCTCAACATGGCTTCCAACGGTCCTTTGATTGGACGACCAAACAGCAACGTAGCGGGTGGTAGTCCTGTTGAGCCATGAGGAACTTCCCGATAGGCAAAGAGTGCTGCAGGGATATATTCATCCCACCTATCAGGTTTTTCCTGCGCTAGTTTCCTGAGCATTGTCATCAACGTGCCGTTGAAACGATCTACTTGTCCATTGGCTTGAGGATGGTAAGGGCTGGTATGTATGTGGTTAGAGTGAAACACTCTAAATACCTCCTCCATGAGTTTTCCACAAAACTGGGACCCATTGTCCGTCAGAATTTGATCTGGGAAGCCTAATCTTGTAAAGGCCTCCATCAGTGCATCCGCCACTCGTTTCGAGTCAATCGTGGTCAACGGTATGTGCTTCACCCCACATTGTACAGCAATCCACCATTGTGAGTATATACATGTTCCTCTTCCTAGTCCTAGGAAGTGGACCCACGATATCGATGGCTACCCTCTCGAAAGGAGAGTTCATGATGGGCATCTCACCCAGGACCACCGGTGCTGTCCAGTGTTTCGGTGCCACCCTCTGGCACTCAGGGCATGACTTCACATACCGACGCACATCCTCTGTCATTCCCGGCCAATAGTAGTGGCAGGAAATCCGCTGCATGGTGGCGGCAATACCCATATGTCCACTAAAGGAGATGGTATGCCCCATATGAAGAATCTGGGACCGGTAAGCTTTTGGGACGACCAACTGACCGTATAGGTTGTCTCCCTTCCTGCTCTCCTGTAGAGTATCCTATTCTTCATGTAGTACTGCCCCCGTCCTGGTGGATCAGCACTTTCTGCAGCTTTTTGTAGCAAGGACGTAAAGTATCATCCTCACTCTGGGCAGTTCGTAGCTCCCCCGGCATTGGGTTAGTCACAATTGCGTCTGCCTCTTCCGTTCTCGTCTGAGAGCGAGTCTGTATTGCTCCCATATGGATTGGCTCCCTGGGCATTCCCAGAAAGACATACCGGCAACCTAGGATTACTGGGAAAATGGGATCGGTCAATACAGCAGCCTTGATTGTGCCGGTGACATATCTTGACCGAATCTCCCACGTTAGCAATGGGCAACTTCATGGCCACAGCACTCTTCTGTGCAGGCTGTATTTCCATGGTCCTCACCTGTGAATTGTTCTGGGTGTACCAGATCCGCAAGAAATCACGGCCTCCCCGTCCAGTCCTGTGTCGTACAAACACTCCACTTGACGACCGTTAACCTCTACCAATTCCACTACAGGTGGTTTTTACTGGTCTGGAGTTTCTTCGTCGGCCTCGACCTGTTCAGTGGGCTCCACCTTAGGTCTCCCGGGGCACACGATGAATTTAGATTCTCCTGACTTTCTCTTGCAGTCAATAGCATTGTGCGTGTTTGACTTGCATTGGTTGCACCATTTCTCTGTCCTAGATTTTCTTGTGCCGGACTTGAGTGAGCTCTCCTGATGGTGAGCTATCTTGCTGACCTTGGCATTCTCCGTGACAACCTCCTTGGAAGTCACTTGACATGCTGCGAAGTGAGGGCTCTTAGCCTTCGATTTGCAGTCCCTCGTATTGTGAGTGGGTGACTTACAAATTGAACACCACTTCTCCGACCACGGTCGTTTTGGTGTAGAGCTCGAAGAGCTCTTGCTTCCCTCCTTCGTCTTCTCTGAACTATCCTCTGATTTTGCACATAAGGTTCCCCCTTTTTTGTTCCAGAGCTTTTGGCTTTCTTCTTGTCATGTTTCTCCTGACTTTTGGTGTTGGTGGGAAGGTTTTCCCCGGCCTCCCCATGTACCTCTACGAACCGTTCTGCTAATTTTGTCACGAGGTCAATACGTTCCGTTCCTTGTTCTCCCAGGAATGTCCTGAGAGGTTTTGACATTTGCTTCTTCAGCTGGTCGACCACCATGAGTTCTTCCAGACTCTCATAGTCATGTGCGAACCCAGCCAAATCCATCCACTTATGGAGATAAGATTTAAGACGCAAACTGTAGGCGGCAAACAACTCCCCCGGTTCTCGTTTCGCTGCTCGAAATTTTTTTCCGGTAGGTATGTGACGTAACCTCGAATCGTTTCAGCAGAGCCGTCTTTAACTCATCATAATTGTTCTCATGTCCTGGTGGCAGGCGAGTATAAACTTCGTATCCCGTCCCGCGTAATCCCTGGGATAGCTTAAGATTCCATTTGTTACGCTCCAGACCCATAGCAACTGACATAGCCTCGAAGCGTTGAAGGTATTGGTCAATCTTCTCTTTGTCCTCCTCGTAGACCGCCAAAGGAAACTTCATAGCATGGTACCCCTGTCCACCTACTGGTGTTGAGCCTGGGACTGAGGAACCTCCAACTGCTCCCTCAGTTTCCCCATTAGATTGACTCTTGAGCTCGAGTTCCCGCATCCTGTACTCGTGCTCCCTTTTCTGAGCTTCTTGTTCAGCTTCCAGTTTCCTAGCTGCTTGCTCAGCTTCCAGTTTCCTAGCTGCTTGCTCAGCTTCCAGTTTCCTAGCTGCTTGCTCAGCTTCCAGTTTCCTAGCTGCTTGCTCAGCTTCCAGTTTCCTAGCTGCTTGCTCAGCTTCTAATTTCTTAGCTGCCTGCTCAGCTTCAAGTTCCATCCTTCTAGTGGCTTGCTCAGCTTCTATCCTCTTAGTTTCTAACTCCATCTTCCTCAATTCCAATTCGGCCTTCCGATCGTCTCTTTTCTGCTTGACGATACTCTCTCTCCACTTCCTGTATGTAATCCGTTAAAGCTGAACCAGACAAACCCATTCCTTCCCCCTTTGTCCTTAGTTCCTTAGTTCTGCCCCAGTTAATTTAGGAGTGGCCATTTTTCAGACAGGTAAGTCAGCAGATAGGGTGCAGATTATCTCCAAGAGGAATATATATATAATGAACAATCACTGTTAATCTAATAATTAAGACCACACACAAGACAATCACTCAGTGACAAGAGAAGAATCAGGACCACAGACCTATGCAGACGTGTGAGGTGTGAACAGGTAAGATATGTATCCTAACCCCTATCCACATTCACTCTAGCTGGATTCTCTCTCCAACAATATCACCGTCCTCTTAGTAAAGATCCCGTGTCAAAAGACCCCGTTGTCAGGAGATCCCACTGTCAAAGGATCCCGCTTACAAGAGATCCCGCTGTCCAAAGATCCCGGACGAGCCCCCAATAAATGTCGTAAGTCTTTCTTACTTACTTTAGTGTCGTCCTTGGAGTGATGGGAATCCACACCACATTTTTATTACCCCAATATTGTTGTCTTAGAGAAACCACCAGACTCCGTCCACAAAACTCCGTCGGTCTGCAAACCCCTTTTTCTTACTCTCACTCACCCTTAGATCATGCCCCCTCTCACTCCTCCCCAACATAACATACTCCACAACTCTAGCTTTAACAAATAAATACAAAATAATTTATTAAGCAAAGAGTATAAGTGTGAGAAGTGTGTGTTAGTAATGTGTAGAATGTGTGTCGAATATTCTAGTGGGTGCAGACTTAGACCAGGTAGCTGAAGAGCCCAGCCCGATCATCCCAGAAAGGATCACACCACATCTTCATTCAGTCCACGAAGACCTCACCCAGGTATGTGTCCATCCTGCTAGATGTAGATTTCCACCGGTGGCTGTTTGATCACTCAAAAGAACTAGTCACAGTCCGACCCTAAATCCTGTCTGGATCACACAGTTAATATATGTCTAATTTGTTCCTATACTTATAACACCCTTGTCTAGTGAGGACACGAACATACTGTTCTTTGAAATAAATGTACTTCCTGTCTCAAGTGTCTACTGTTCACAAGACCATTGTTATACTAACTTCCTAATAAGTTTATACTGATTTATTCCCATGTGATGGGGAATAACTGTATCTCTTTGTTTGTTCACCTGTCGTGTAAAACATACTGCCACTGGGCTGTTCCCAGGTGGTGTAAAAGAAATTCACTTTTTACTATTCTGTTCCCAAGTGATGTTTGAAACATTAATTTGACGATTGGTCTTCCTCCAAACTGGTGCGGAGAAAACAATTTCTGGTCTTCTGTTAATGTGTGACGTTTGATAATCCCTCTTATGCTTGTTCCCGTAAACCCTTTCTATCATGGGCTAAGTGCAAAAGATGTTGACCAACTGCCTGCACCAAGGTCTCCATTCTCAGTGACTTGAGTGACCTAAAGGAACCTGTCAACGAGAGAACAACACATTGGGTGATAGCAACTGTCCCCAACCTCCATTGGATGTGGGGGGGGGGTGTCCGCCTCACTCAGATACATGACAGTGAACATTCTCTGTCATGGGCATAGGAGTTCTTCACTCCGGTCTGCAGTGGGTTAAGATCAGGACAGAGCAAAATGTAAAGTGTAGACCCCTAGCAGACATCACTAGAAGATCCCATCATTGTACATTCTCCCCATCCCCAATTTCCCCAATATCACCCCACTACACAATTCTCACTGGCAGAGCTAATTCTATTCATTACTCTAGCAAGTTTTACCGAGACTACTGCTTATATTAACTAGGCTTAAATATACTCTCTACAATACCTTAAGCACAACACAACAGTGTCTTCGAAATCATATCACATTTTGCCATAACAGGTACGTGTACAATTAAATCTAATTAATTTCCGCACACGGTAGATATTTTTTTAAAATCCACTGCAGTGACAAACACGTCCGTGCAAGTCAAGCCTCAGAGTTACACTACTTGTAAACAAAGCATGTTTTTACCCAACAGCCTTGAGTGGCCACGTGACGTTCTTTTGATGTTAACAAAGGTGGTTCAAGGGCAGATTATCCATTTCTGAATAAATTCTTTCCCTTGGGTTTCATCAATGTCACAATAGTAGATTATCTCCCCCTTTTGGACAATCCATGCACAAGTCGCTTCCCCCTTTTTCTCAACATATGCCTACAATTTCCCGTCTTGTGGGGATTGTCAAAGAAGATTTCCTTGTTTGATGTTGGCGACTTAGCGGTGTCCTTGATCTAACTGGTAAACAACTGCAGATGTACATTCCGACTTTGTTTTTCTGTCCCGGTTAAAAAACAAGTGTAGCTTTGCACACAGGCCATGAATATGACCGTCTGTATTGTCATTATCTGGTGGATACACAGTGAAATCATGACAGTCGGGCCGAGGACATTCTTCAACAGGTGTGTTCACTTGAGGGCTTGGAGCCTGGCGAGGAGTGGGTGCAGGTGCCAACAGACTTCTGCACATCCTTTTCAGTTTGCATCCGGCTAGATAGAGAGTGCAGACAAGAGGGTCCGGCTGCTGTTGAGGCTGAAGTACAGGCGTTGATTTTCGAGAGTTCGCTAGACGGTGACGCGGTCATCTACACAGATGGGTCGGTCGTCCGACATGTGAGAAGCTCATGGGCCTTTACAGCTCGGGCCGGAGGGAGAATTGTGAAGGAGGACTCTGGTGCTTTCACTGAAACCACAAGTAGCGTGACCGTGGAAGTCATGGCAGTAAGTGGGGCAATAGCATGGCTCGGGACACAGACATTCACTAGGGCTTGTTTTCTTAGCGACTCAATTAACATGATCAAGAGGATGGGGGAGGGGTCGATCCGAAGAGAATGGTTGCTGCCTCTGAAGCGGTCTCGGCTGGCAAAGATTGGTTTCATCTTCGTGCCAGGGCGTGCGGGAATACAGGGGAATGGGCGGGCTGACAGGCTCGCAGGTGAGGCTGCTGTGGAGGGCGGACGCGCCATGGACCAGGCTGACATTCTGAATGCTCTACGAGAAGTGAGACTTTTGCGAGAACCAAGTGATGACTGTTAGTCTGCAACAGTGGCCAGACTGCGGGAGCAGCAAATTAAAAGAGGGGTGGCCAGGCAAGAACACTACGCAGGAGGCCAAAGAGGATTGATAAACCAACACAGAACTGGCGTCGTTAGCCGCTACACGCTGCGGGATTTGCTGAGGAGGGGATCCGAGCACTTGTGGACTGGGTGGTTCGATGTGCAACGAGGATGATCTGTCGACTAACTAACTAACTAACTAACAGTTGCACCTAGTCTTTAAAGCTTATGACAATGTTCGATCAGCTAACTGTCAGCCTCACTGCTTCTGATCCGTTGACCTTTCTGTCACCTTGGCCATTCTCGCCGAGGCGGTGCTAATTGATGATTTCATGGCCTGTGGTTGATCCTGCCTGAGAAGACGTATGCTCTAACGATTTAACTCTTCTATCAAGTCGTTGTTCTTAGCCATCACTGCTATCACTAAAAGTTTGTTGCTAACATATCTCCGCGAACAACCACCTGCCTCCTTTCATGCCGTCAGCCCAAGGCTTGTCTTCTGTTGCTAAACTATCGCTGTGACGTTTCTACCTTCTCACATCACACTTGGCGACTTTTTCTATCTCTTGTTTAGAGACTATTTCTAAGATTCTTTATGATTTATCTATTACGTCATTTATTCTGACTCGCCACTTGGCACTCTTGGTCGGCCTGTGCCTCTCTTCCACTCGATCTTCCCAGTTGTCATGATGTTCACCAATGTCTCTCTTCTCATCACGTGACCAAAGAACGATGTTTGTCTCTTTCTTATTGTTATATGTAATGTTCTAGATGCATTAGCGTCTTTCAGGCTATCGTCGTTAGTTACTCTGGCAGTCTAAGGAATTCGCAACATTCGTGTCTGTAACCACATCTTTGCTGCTTCCAAGTTTGACTAATTTTTTCATTTACATTCTAAGTTTCACTGGCTGCCATACAACAAAACAGGTGTTATATTGCACTTCAGCACTTTCTTTCGTGCATTCTTCACTTCTTTATATACGAGGGTAAGTTAATAAATAAGTCACACATGGCTGTAGAAAAATAAACAAATATGATAACAACATAAAACAAGAAAATTTTTATACAAACATTGTCCCGTTATTTCGCAACATAATTTCCACCAACATATATACACTTATCGCATCTATTTATCAGTATTCCCAAACCAGCTGCATAAACCTGTCTGCCTGCCTGTCTGTCTGTCTGTCTGTCTGTCTGTCTGTCTGTCTGTCTGTCTGTCTGTCTGTCTGTCTGTCTGTCTGTCTGTTTGTCTGTCTGTCTGTCTGTCTGTCTGTCTGTCTGTCTGTCTGTCTGTCTGTGTGTAATGGGGTATGTGTGTCTGTCTGTCTGTCTGTCTGTCTGTCTGTCTGTGTTTGTGTGTATGTATGTATGTATGCATGGACAGGCAGGCAAGTAGGTAGGAAGGTAGGTAGGTAGGTATTTAGGTAGGTAGATAGGTAGGTAGGTAGGTAGGTAGGTAGGAAGCAAGGTGGGAAGGAAGGAAGGAAGGAATTAAGGAAGGAACGAACGAACGAAGGAAGGAAAGAAGGAACGAACGAAGAAAGGACGGAACGAATGAACGAAGGAAGGAAGCAACTAAGGAAGGAAGATAAAGTCTACCCTGAATCACAGTGTGGCTGTGATATACATATCTGGCGTTCTTACAGTATCCTAGAATTGAGTCTTTTGTTACCACGCCTTGGAGGGAAATGCACTAGACTTGATCTGGATGACGTCATAATTTATATGGCTTTTGGTTCAAATATAATCTCAATTATTGGTCGAGTACCCGCTGAAATTAGCAAGGAGTGAGCAGATAAGTCAACTCCCACTTGGGAGGGCAGCTTAGCCCAAAACATGTCACTCTTTGGAGCCTAGGCACATTTGTAAACTCATTATCATTGTGTAACCATGTCTTTGCATAAAATGCATGTTCCATTGTGTTACATATGAATTGTGAAATTTGTTAGATCAACAATTCATGTGAAAACATGGCCTGAGTGGTTGCTTTGAATATGCAATGGAAATGGCATGTTTGATGAGTATAATCTCACGAATAAAGAAAGAAAAACGCACTATATATATATATATATATATATATATATATATATATATATATATATATATATATATATATATATATATATATATATATATATACACTAGCTGACCCAGCCCGGCTTCGCCCAGGCCCTGGCGGGGATCTATCTATGTATCTATCTATCTGTCTGTCTGTCTGCTTGTCTGTCTGTCTGTCTGTCTGTCTGACCCGGCCCGGCTTCACCAAGTCCCTGGTGGGGTGCATCTCATTTATTTAATTCTTATAAGTAGTCTTATAAGCTCCCGTTCCCGATCTATCTATCTATCTATGTTCGGCCCGTTCCCGTTAAAAATATAGATAGAATAGAAGAATAGATAGATTGATAGTAGAAAATATGATTGGAAGAGATCTATCTAAAGTAAACTTACCAAGATATCACGAATGACTGCAGAGTACTGCAAACGATATGCAACTAACATTCTCTCACAAAAAAATTACTTTTTTTTTTTTAACCAACGAAAATCTTTCGCAGGCCCGTCCTACATTCTGCCCCTCTTCTCTATTTCCTCTCATACATTCTGTTCTGAGTGGTACACGAAATAATGACTTATACCTACAGACTGGACCTATTAAAAACACGTTGACAGCCACATCTATTAGCTGCCTTTGTTAGCGGAAATCGTTAAGAAAATGATTAGCCAAAAGTTATTGATACATTCCGACGTCTGTCGGGATACTCCAGGACGGTCTTCCTTTTCAAAATGTCTACCAAGACAAACGGATATACATAGTACACAGATACCAGAGTATCACCCGCTTTTTTATTCTGTGAGGTACCGCCTGACGAATCATCAATCAGCAAGGTTAAGGAAACTAAGGGATAGTCTAAGTTTGAACAAAAATAACAGCAGTAAGAACCATCCAACTGTCTGTTGGATTCCCAGTTTCTAATACAAAAAGTATTACCCTTCGACACAAGTCATATGCAGGCAACTTCAACACCAGGTCCTAGATATGAACACCATCATGAAGACACTACGGAAGCAGCTAGAGGATTCAATGTTTATAAACATGCAGCAGAGGGGATCCTTCGACTGTCTTGTAGCTCCCAGTTTGTGTGCTGGAATTCTTCTTCTTCTGTTCCATGCTTGTGCAGACCAGTCTGGGCATAGTACTAGATGATACAAATGAATGACTCTCAGTATTGTTTGTTCCTATACTGGAATGGTTATATCAAAGGGATGGCTCTTTGCGGGTCTCAGGTCGGCCTAAATGCATTATCAACAAGTGTGGGATGGCCTTATCGACCTGAGACTGGGTGTGTGTAGAAACATTTTGGAAGAGGCTGAGATTCCGATTAATAAGCAGAGGTGCTGGACGGTCGTCATCTGTTTCATTGTATTTGATGATGAAGGAAAATACCTTCCGCCCAGTCTGAAGAGGAACTCCTGAAAGTTTGACTGACCCAGGCCGCGGCTTCACTAGGAGACAGAGCCCATTAGCACAAGAATGTTCTTGATTCGTTCCCTTTGTAATAGGGATTAAGATGTCCTCTGGAGCAAATTTACAGTGGATATTAGATGGGTGGGACACAATTGAGTGCATTTAATTCGGTCCCTGGATAATGGGGACATTATCGGCTAAGTATTGCAGAGGAATACCTATCAACAAAACAGAAGAGAACAACAGAGAGTAGGACTGATTAATTAGTCTAGTTATTGTGTTCTGAATTTGGAGTGTTGTTTTGGTTTTGAGTGCATTGATTTTGGGGACATGGGGTTATCACATTTTACGTGTTCATGATATTACATATCATCCCATGACTTTCCAAACTCAATACTGTTAATATAAATATATATGTACACAAGATCTTAATTCCTGGTGAACGGTTTGTTCAAATGTTGATGTTAACGTCAATTGCTTGTTGATGTTTGTTCAACAGTGGTTGTTCTATATGTTGTAAACACTCAATGTTTTCTGACACTATATCAAATTCAAAAGGTGATCGAGTGGGAGGGGATACCTGCACATAGATACCATTGTCTTAAGGAGTGAATTGTTTTTACCCTTGTATCTGTGGTGAATTTTCCCTGATCACCTTGTCTTATAAGAAGTAAGAAGTGAGTGAGAATGTCAATTCATCCCATCCGAGATCTCCTAGTCAAACTTAGCAAATATTTTCATATATTGAATCCTACATCTCGCAATCGCTTCCGATAGAACCGGTCTACCATTGGTATGATATTCTCATTGCGACAAATGCAAATAAATGTCGTGAACAGAATCAGCCACTATTTATTGCCTTCATCGACCTCACAAAGGCATTTGATTTGGTCAGTCGTGAGGATCTGTTCAAGGCACTAAAGAAGAATGGCTTCCCACCAACTTTTCTGTCCATTGTGGAATTGTTCCACACTGGCATGAAGGGTATAATCAAGTTTGATAGTGCAACTTCTGAAGAGTTTGAAATCAAGACTGGAGTTAAGCAAAGTTGTGTACTAGCTCCCACCCTCTTTGGAATATACTTTGCACTTCTACTGAATTATGCCTTTCGTGATCAGGATGGTGGCATATACATTCACTCACGCTCAGATGGCGGCCTCTACAATGCTCAGAGATTGAAGGCAAAGACCAAATTTAGAAGGGTACTGATCAGGGAAATGCATTTTGCAGATTATGCTGCAATTACGACCCACTCTGAGGAAGAATTACACCGTCTACTATCTGCATTCTCCAATGCTTGTTCTGAATTTGGTTTAACAATTAACAAACAAACAAAAAAGACACAGATTATGTCAAAAGACGCACATGGGGTACCATCAATCTTTATTGATGATACCGAACTAAAGATAGTAGACTGTTAATATTTAGGATCAGAGGTAAATAGCAAATTATCCCTAGATCAGGAAATCAACATTAGGATTGGTAAGGCAGCAACAACAATGAACAGGTTAAGAAAAACAGTCTGGGAGAACAGGAAGCTTACTGTCAAAACAAAATTCCTAGTCTATCAAGCTTGTGTCCTTAGGAATCTTCTTTGTGGCAGTGAAGCCTGGACAACTTACTCACACCAAGAGAAATGTTTAAACAGCTTTCATGTACGGTATCTGCGAAAAATACTTGGCATTAAGTGGTAAGACAAGATCACAAATACTGAAGTATTGGAAAGATCAGGTTGTGTGGCGGTATATTCCATGCTCAGTCTTCGTAGACTTAGATGGATCGGACACGTTAGGAGGATGGATGATGAGAGTACCCAATGACATCTTTTTGGTGAATTGCAGGTGGGTAGGAGATTTCAGGGTCGGCTGCTACTACGATACAAAGATGTGTGTAAGCGGGACATGATTGATACATGCATTGATAATGCACACTCGGAGCAAGTCACCGCTGAACGTGTTGCATGGAGGGAAAATATCAAAACTGGAATAAAGATAAAGGAGAAAATTATTGCAGATAAGTCAAATACCGAGCGTGTGAGACGTAAAATGGTGCATGGTGGTAAATAGACCACGTGTTTACATGCATCCACTGTGGACGATCATTTACAGCGCGAATTGGCCTTAACAGTCACATTTGCCACCGCCATGGGTTGTAATTATTAAGTCTGTTTGAAGCACAATGTAACAAACTATTGTCTGTCAAGACGGCATCTGTCTCTGTAATCCCGTATACTTTCGTAGGTAACGAGATGTGCGCGAGAATCTGTAGCTATTCTCGCCTGGTCGGTAACTTACGGGGTATGTGAGCCGGTCGCTCACAAAGTAATGGCAAACTACTGAGTGTAATCTTACCTAGTACATCAACAGCAGCTGAAAAAAGCTGATGTTGACTGCAATGTCCTGTAAGGGATGTGCAAAAAAAGGAGATACTGATGAATGCAACAGGGGAACTGGTAAAATATCAGCTAAACGGCAAATGATTTTGAATAAAGAAGACACAAACAGTAGATTTCTCGATTTATTGCCTGTTATATTTCGCTGCATCTCGTCAGGTACATACTGTAGAAATCAGACATCATAAAGTAATTAGGTAAATTCTTCAAGCACATATACACATATTTGTACAGTAATTTCAGTTGTTTACCACGGTAATTTTAATCTGGCTAGCATGTCTTTCTGTTTGCAGGAGTGTCTAACATATACGGAACAGAGAAAACAATGTTGGCCTATAGTATAGACCAGTGGTTCTCAAACGGTGAGGAATTTCCCCCCCCCCCCCCGGGGGGAATTTTAGGGTTTGCAAAGGGGGGGGGGGGGAATGAAGACCATTTCAAGATCGCGTTAATACAAGAACTGATTACTTGATATTGTTTTTCCCTTCATACTTTACAGTTAAGTACGTCTCATCCTTCTAAAATTCATTTTATAAAGTCAGTAGACCCACAAATCATGTCTTATATGGATGTCTAGACTTGTTTTAGTATGTGCTATTAAATTTACCTTACATTTTTACGTATACTGTATAGGGGTGGGGGGAATTTTAGATATGAAATATGAAAGGGGGGAATAACGTTCTGAAAATACGGTGAAAGGGGTGGGGGGGGGGGGAGGGGGCACGGGCCAAATTTTTGATAGGAAGGGGGGAATGACGTTCTGAAAATATGGTGAAGGGGGGCACGGGCCAAAAAAGGTTGAGAACCACTGGTATAGACCCTATATCCACTCCATGTGACGACAAACTCTATGGAGACGTCAACAACTTTCAGTTCGCAGCCCCTTATTTTGAGTTCTTTCATTCTGACGTTCGATAGCGAATGAAGAGAAAGAAGAAGAAATCACTACAGAACCAATGCTTAAAATTAACATAACTAACTTAGGTATTTTCTTTATATTCTTTCTGGTGACTTGTGTTTTCTTTATTCTAACAGAGACGCTGCTTTCAACAGAGAACCAAACATTCAAGTTCATAAACAGCATACAAGCCAGGTACCCAGACCAAATAAAACCAAATGATACAGTAGCTTCGCTGTTCGATCGTATGGCTCATTCCATTATCTTATGGAATAATTCCAATGACATGGACTTTAATGACAATGCTAGAAACTTTTCTATGCCACAGACCAGCACAATAGGAATGGTTCAGCCCATTACACCAATCCTTCAAACCGAGATTCAGGAGCAACCATCTATATGGAACACCAACTCGCAAACAGTTCTGGTTGACGATGGAAGCAACCCTGTTTCCTACACAGCTCGTCGATTACGGCGATCTCAGGAAATCAGCGCATCGTTTGGCCAAAGCAGCAACCATTATCAAGACAACGAAAGAAGAATGAAATTGAATTCTGATATCGAAATAAGAAAACTGTTTCGACGTGTACGACGGTATGTACTCACTGGATTACATAACATTAGCATTCACAATTTGCGCAACATCGCCACATCGCCTAGCGGCATCGAAGACTATGGTATTTCTGTTGACTATAACTATTACAATGAACTGAGCAACGAGACCAGTCGTCAGTTAGACGACTTGGTATTTCTAAATAAGATGATCACGGAAATTATTACTATGCAAATTAATGGTTCACAGACGAAGAATGTTGAATATAACAATAAAAATACTGCTGCTGATGTTACTAAACATGATGATGGTGATAATAATGATATTAATTTTCAAAGTGCTGTTTTTTCTCTTGACGGCGATACCGATGCAAGTGATGTTAACATTCAGGAGGACAGTACATTTTCTAGTATCATCTCTGCAGATTTCTCAGAATATAGTCATTATAGTTATTATGTCAATGATAATAGTAATAATGTTGCTGGAGATAAGGAGGCTCGAGGAAGTCGCAGCAAGAGGCATAGTAGTGATAACTTTGAGGAGAACATGCGGAGGGAGTTGCACCATAGCGCCGAGATGGAGATTGCTCATAGACTGCATTATGCCAGCGTTTGCGTCAGCTCAATTCTTGTCATTGAGGTATGTATGATGGTGTTTTAGCTCGGTTTATGTCTTTGAGGTATGCATGATTGTTTTAGCTCGGTGTGTCTTTGAGGGTATGCATGTTTGTGTTTGTTCAGTATATCTCTTTGAGGTAAGTATGATTGTGTTAGCTCAGTGTATGTCTTTCGTGTGTGTTTGATTGTTCTTACCTGGTATTTGACTTTGATATATATATATATATATATATATATATATATATATATATATATATATATATATATATATATATATATATATATATATAAGTTGCAAGTCCTTCACAGGACGTAGCAGTCAACCCCAGCATTTTCGCTGTTCGTGATTCCTGGGCAAATTTTACGTTCAGTAGTTTGCCATTGCTTTCTGAACGACCGGCTCCTATACCTTTTTCGAAAAAACCAGCACCGCTGTGTTTCGAACCCGGGTATACGGGCTCACAAACCGCGTTCGCAATCCCTATATATATATATATGATTCCAAATGACACAAATACTAGTTTACACAATTTTTTGCCTGCCATATTCAGCTACATCTCGTCAGGCGCTTGAAGCAAAAATCAAGCAATATAAAACAAAGCAACAGATGAAACCTTCAAGCTGAAAAATGCAATACACATACTCTCACTGTCAATTTAATTGCCAGCCACTGTAATTGTAAACTGACTATCAGATTGTGACCTAGGGGTAGTGAACGAGTTTCATAATTCCCCGACATACTGAGTTGAGGGTTCGAAATCAGCTGTAGTCGATTTGGAAACAGAACGCATTGCTTTGATTTCGATTATTTGAGGCTCGGTCGATCAGGGGAAAAATGGCAAACTACTGAACTTAAATAAAAAATACATAGTAAATAGCAAATACCAAAAATTTTAGAGTTGATTACGAAGTCCCGTGAAGGATATATACTACTAACATTATTAGCGATGCGACGAAATATGTGAGGCAGTAAATTGGGCAATAAAATTGTATATCCAAATGCAAAATTACCGAGAATGAAACGAGTCTCAAAGATGTTAATGTATTTAAGTATTTGCGTTACTTTAATAACAATTTGCCCAAGCAAAGACATAATTTCACACAATTAAGACTATCCTCTGCAATCTATCTTCGTTAATTTAGGCGAGGACAAGAATTATTAAGCGTTACATTGACCTAGCAAAAGATCTACAATAATTGTTTGACATTGTAGTAACAGAGAGTGCAAAGAAAGGACACTCCTTGAATATTCAAGAAAACAGTAGCAACTGTGATATCAAAGAACATGGTGACAGGCAAATGTGAAATAGAGATAAAGGGAAAATTGTTCACCAAGTGTTTAGTTTTAAATACCTAGGGTTATTTATAACATCAGATGAAAGGTTAACAACAGAGATTAAGAGCAGAGTTGGGCAAGCAAAGGCTGCATTTCGGAAAATGAAGAATATATTATGCAATAAGTCACTTATATTGAATGTAAGAAAGAGAGTGCTGAAGTGCTATATAGAACCTGTTTTGCTGCGTGGTTGTGAATCTTGGAATGTAAATGAACAAATTAGGAACATATTTGAAGCGACAGAAATGTGGTTCCTGAGACAAATGTTGCAAATTCCCTGGACTGCTAATGTAACTAAAAACGACTGTCTGAAAAAGGTAATGTGACCAGAACATTGTGTACAACAATAAGACCGAAGAAAACGGCTTTTTTTTTGTCGTGCGATGAGAAGAGGGGCATTGGAGGACATCGTAAAAACTGGAAAGAGAGAGTTAGAAGCAGACCAAGAGAAATGTTGCTGGGTGGATTGCGACGGTGGCATGGAGAAATATCATCAGCTGAGTTGATCCAGAAAACCAGAGACCGAGATCTGTGGAGAGTGATGAACGTCTACGCCAGCCCGCATGGCGCTGGATGATGATGACATTGAGTCAAGTATGAGGCATGGAAGAGCATCATTAGCAATTGGCTAAGAACTGAGATATGATGTGGAATACTGTAGCTGTTTTATAGAAGAGAGAACTGAGATATGATGTGGAATCTGTAGCTGTTTTATAGAAGAGAGAACTGAGATATGATGTGGAATCTGTAGCTGTTTTATAGAAGAGAGAACTGAGATATGATGTGGAATCTGTAGCTGTTTTATAGAAGAGAGAACTGAGATATGATGTGGAATCTGTAGCTGTTTTATAGAAGAGAGAACTCAGATATGATGTGGAATCTGTAGCTGTTTTATAGAAGAGAGAACTCAGATATGATGTGGAATCTGTAGCTGTTCTATAGAAGAGAGAACTCAGATATGATGTGGAATCTGTAGCTGTTTTATAGAAGAGAGAACTGAGATATGATGTGAACTGTAAGCGTTTTATAGAAGAGAGAACTGAGATATGATGTGGAATCTGTAGCTGTTTTATAGAAGAGAGAACTGAGATATGATGTGGAATCTGTAGCTGTTTTATAGAAGAGAGAACTGAGATATGATGTGGAATCTGTAGCTGTTTTATAGAAGAGAGAACTGAGATATGATGTGGAATCTGTAGCTGTTCTATAGAAGAGAGAACTGAGATATGATGTGGAATCTGTAGCTGTTCTATAGAAGAGAGAACTGAGATATGATGTGGAATCTGTAGCTGTTTTATAGAAGAGAGAACTGAGATATGATGTGGAATCTGTAGCTGTTCTATAGAAGAGAGAACTGAGATATGATGTGGAATCTGTAGCCTGTTCTATAGAAGAGAGAACTGAGATATGATGTGGAATCTGTAGCTGTTTATAGAAGAGAGAACTGAGATATGATGTGGAATCTGTAGCTGTTTTATAGAAGAGAGAACTGAGATATGATGTGGAATCTGTAGCTGTTCTATAGAAGAGAGAACTGAGATATGATGTGGAATCTGTAGCTGTTTTATAGAAGAGAGAACTGAGATATGATGTGGAATCTGTAGCTGTTTTATAGAAGAGAGAACTGAGATATGATGTGGAATCTGTAGCTGTTTTATAGAAGAGAGAACTGAGATATGATGTGGAATCTGTAGCTGTTTTATAGAAGAGAGAACTGAGATATGATGTGGAATCTGTAGCTGTTTTATAGAAGAGAGAACTGAGATATGAGTGGAATCTGTAGCTGTTTTATAGAAGAGAGAACTGAGATATGATGTGGAATCTGTAGCTGTTCTATAGAAGAGAGAACGAGATATGATGTGGAATCTGTAGCTGTTCTATAGAGAGAGAACTGAGATATGATGTGGAATCTGTAGCTGTTTATAGAAGAGAGAACTGAGATATGATGTGGAATCTGTAGCTGTTTATAGAAGAGAGAACTGAGATATGATGTGGAATCTGTAGCTGTTTTATAGAAGAGAGAACTGAGATATGATGTGGAATCTGTAGCTGTTTTATAGAAGAGAGAACTGAGATATGATGTGGAATCTGTAGCTGTTTTATAGAAGAGAGAACTGAGATATGATGTGGAATCTGTAGCTGTTTTATAGAAGAGAGAACTGAGATATGATGTGGAATCTGTAGCTGTTTTATAGAAGAGAGAACTGAGATATGATGTGGAATCTGTAGCTGTTTATAGAAGAGAGAACTGAGATATGATGTGGAATCTGTAGCTGTTTTATAGAAGAGAGAACTGAGATATGATGTGGAATCTGTAGCTGTTTTATAGAAGAGAGAACTGAGATATGATGTGGAATCTGTAGCTGTTTATAGAAAAGAGAACTGAGATATGATGTGGAATCTGTAGCTGTTTTATAGAAGAGAGAACTCAGATATGATGTGGAATCTGTAGCTGTTTTATAGAAGAGAGAACTCAGATATGATGTGGAATCTGTAGCTGTTTTATAGAAGAGAGAACTGAGATATGATGTGGAATCTGTAGCTGTTTTATAGAAGAGAGAACTGAGATATGATGTGAATCTGTAGCTGTTTTATAGAAGAGAGAACTGAGATATGATGTGGAATCTGTAGCTGTTTTATAGAAGAGAGAACTGAGATATTGATGTGGAAATCTGTAGCTGTTTTAGAAAGAGAGAACTCGAGATATGATGTGGAATCTGTAGCTGTTCTATAGAAGAGAACTCGAGATATGGTGGAATCTGTAGCTGTTGTTATACCGAAGAGAGAATCAGATGCTATGATGTTGAATCTGTAGCTGTTTTATAGAAATAGAGAACTGAGATATGATTGTGGAATCTAGTAGCTTGTTGTTATAGAGAGAGAACGAGATATGAATGTTGAAATCTGTAGCTGTTTCTATAGAAAAGAGAAACTGAGAATCCTGATGTGGAATCCTGGTAGCTGTTTTATAGAAGAGGAGAACCTGAGATATGCTGTGGAATCTTGTAGCTGTTTCTATAGAAGAGAGAACTCAGATATGATGTGGAATCTGTAGCTGTTTTATAGAAGAGAGAACTAACTCGAGATATGATGTGGCAATCTGTTACCTGTTTTATCAGAAGAGAGAAACTCGAGATTATGCTGTGGAATCTGTAGCTGTTTTATAGCAGAGAGAACTGAGTATGATCTGTGAATCTGTAGCTGTTTTATAGAAGAGAGAACTGAGATATGATGTGGAATCTGTAGCTGTTTATAGAAGAGAGAACTCAGATATGGATGTGGAATCTGTAGCTGTTTTATAGAAGAGAGAACTGAGATCTGATGTGGAATCTGTAGCTGTTTTATAGAAGAGAGAACCTGAGATATGATTGTGGAATCTGTAGCGTTTTTATAGAAGAGAGAACTCAGATATGATGTGGAATCTGTAGCTGTTTTATAGAAGAAGAGAACTCAGATATGATGTGGAATCTGTAGCTGTTTTATAGAAGAGAGAACTGATATATGATGGAATCTGTAGCTGTTTTATAGAAGAGAGAACTGAGATATGATGTTGAATCTGTAGCTGTTTTATAGAAGAGAGAACTGAGATATGATGTGGAATCTGTAGCTGTTCTATAGAAGAGAGAACTCAGATATGATGTGGAATCTGTAGCTGTTTTATAGAAGAGAGAACTCAGATATGATGTGGAATCTGTAGCTGTTTTATAGAAGAGAGAACTGAGATATGATGTGGAATCTGTAGCTGTTTTATAGAAGAGAGAACTCAGATATGATGTGGAATCTGTAGCTGTTTTATAGAAGAGAGAACTGAGATATGATGTGGAATCTGTAGCTGTTTTATAGAAGAGAGAACTGAGATATGATGGAATCTGTAGCTGTTTTATAGAAGAAGACTCAGATATGATGTGGAATCTGTAGCTGTTTTTATAGAAGAGAGAACTCAGATATGATGTGGAATCTGTAGCTGTTTTATAGAAGAGAGAACTGAGATATGATGTGGAATCTGTAGCTGTTTTATAGAAGAGAGAACTGAGATATGATGTGGAATCTGTAGCTGTTTTATAGAAGAGAGAACTGAGATATGATGTGGAATCTGTAGCTGTTTTATAGAAGAGAGAACTGAGATATGATGTGGAATCTGTAGCTGTTCTATAGAAAAGAGAACTGAGATATGATGTGGAATCTGTAGCTGTTTTATAGAAGAGAGAACTCAGATATGATGTGGAATCTGTAGCTGTTTATAGAAGAGAGAACTGAGATATGATGTGGAATCTGTAGCTGTTTTATAGAAGAGAGAACTGAGATATGATGTGAATCTGTAGCTGTTTATAGAAGAGAGAACCTGAGATATGATGTGGAATCTGTAGCTGTTTTATAGAAGAGAACTCGAGATATGATGTGGAATCTGTAGCTGTTTTATAGAAGAGAGAACTGAGATATGATGTGGAATCTGTAGCTGTTTTATAGAAGAGAGTAGAACTGAGATATGAGTGGAATCTGTAGCTGTTTATAGAAGAGAGAACTGCGATATGATGTGGAATCTGTAGCTGTTTTATAGAAGAGAGAACTGAGATATGATGTGGAATCTTGTAGCTGTTTTATAGAAGAGAGAACTGAGATATGAATGTGGAATCTGTAGCTGTTTTATAGAAAGAGAGAACTGAGATATGATGTGGAATCTGTAGCTGTTTTATAGAAGAGAGAACTGAGATATGATGTGGAATCTGTAGCTGTTTTATAGAAGAGAGAACTGAGATATGATGTGGAATCTGTAGCTGTTTTTATAGAAGAGAGAACTGAGATATGATGTGGAATCTGTAGCTGTTTTATAGAAGAGAGAACTGAGATATGATGTGGAATCTGTAGCTGTTTTATAGAAGAGAGAACTGAGATATGATGTGGAATCTGTAGCTGTTTTATAGAAGAGAGAACTGAGATATGATGTGGAATCTGTAGCTGTTTTATAGAAGAGAGAACTGAGATATGATGTGGAATCTGTAGCTGTTTTATAGAAGAGAGAACTGAGATATGATGTGGAATCTGTAGCTGTTTTATAGAAGAGAGAACTGAGATATGATGTGGAATCTGTAGCTGTTTTATAGAAGAGAGAACTGAGATATGATGTGGAATCTGTTTTATAGAAAGAGAAACTGAGATATGATGTGATGTAGCTGTTTCTATATAGAAAAGAGAAATCTGAGATATGACTTTGGAATCTGTAGCTGTTGTATAGAAAGAGAGAACTGAGATATGATGTGGAACTCTGTAGCTGTTTTATAGAAGAGAGAACTGAGAATCTGATGTGGAATCTGTAGATGTTTTATAGAAGAGAGAACTGAGATATGATGTGCGAATCTGTAGCTGTTTTTATAGAAGAGAGAACTGAGATATGATGTGGAATCTGTAGCTGTTTTATTAGAAGAAGAGAAACTGAGATATGATGTGGAATCTGTAGCTGTTTTATAGAAGAGAAACTGAGATATGATGTGGATCTGTAGCTGTTTTATAGAAGAGAGAACTGAGATATGATGTGGAATCTGTAGCTGTTTTATAGAAGAGAGAACTGAGATATGATGTGGAATCCTGTAGCTGTGTTTGATAGGAAAAGAGAACTGAGATATGATGTGGGAATCTGTAGCTGTTTTATAGAAAAGAGAACTGAGATATGATGTGGAATCTGTAGCTGTTTTATAGAAGAGAGAAAACGGAAGATATGATGTGGAATCTGTAGCTGTTTTATAGAAGAGAGAACTGAGATCTGATGTGGAATCTGTAGCTGTTTATAGAAGAGAGAACTGAGATCTGATGTGGAATCTGTAGCTGTTTTATAGAAGAGAGAACTGAGATATGATGTGGAATCTGTAGCTGTTTTATAGAAGAGAGAACTGAGATATGATGTGGAATCTGTAGCTGTTTTATAGAAGAGAGAACTGAGATATGATGTGGAATCTGTAGCTGTTTTATAGAAAGAGAGAACTGAGATATGATGTGGAATCTGTAGCTGTTTTATAGAAGAGAGAACTGAGATATGATGTGGAATCTGTAGCTGTTTTATAGAAGAGAGAACTGAGATATGATGTGGAATCTGTAGCTGTTTTATAGAAGAGAGAACTGAGATATGATGTGGAATCTGTAGCTGTTTTATAGAAGAGAGAACTGAGATATGATGTGGAATCTGTAGCTGTTTTATAGAAAGAGAGAACTGAGATATGATGTGGAATCTGTAGCTGTTTTATAGAAGAGAGAACTGAGATATGATGTGGAATCTGTAGCTGTTTTATAGAAGAGAGAACTGAGATATGATGTGGAATCTGTAGCTGTTTTATAGAAAAGAGAACTGAGATATGATGTGGAATCTGTAGCTGTTTTATAGAAAAGAGAACTGAGATATGATGTGGAATCTGTAGCTGTTTTATAGAAGAGAGAACTGAGATATGATGTGGAATCTGTAGCTGTTTTATAGAAGAGAGAACTGAGATCTGATGTGGAATCTGTAGCTGTTTTATAGAAGAGAGAACTGAGATCTGATGTGGAATCTGTAGCTGTTTTATAGAAGAGAGAACTGAGATATGATGTGGAATCTGTAGCTGTTTTATAGAAGAGAGAACTGAGATATGATGTGGAATCTGTAGCTGTTTTATAGAAGAGAGAACTGAGATATGATGTGGAATCTGTAGCTGTTTTATAGAAGAGAGAACTGAGATATGATGTGGAATCTGTAGCTGTTTTATAGAAGAGAGAACTGAGATATGATGTGGAATCTGTAGCTGTTTTATAGAAGAGAGAACTGAGATATGATGTGGAATCTGTAGCTGTTTTATAGAAGAGTGATCGTACCGCGAACCAATAGAAAGAACAATGAAGATATCCCCAAAGCAGTTAACTCAAGTGAAGATATCCCCAAAGAAGTTAACTCAAATGAAGATATCCCCAGAGAAGTTAACTCCAAAGAAGATATCCCTAAATAAGTTAACTCCAATGAAGATATCTTCAAAGACGTTAAATCGACAAATTCAACTGGTTTCTTGCATCAGAAGAGGACAGTCAACATTCTTTGGGCATGTGATGAGTAGAGGAATGATGGGGTATGCAGTCGCAACAGGAAATTGGAGGTGAGAGATACTGGGGGAGACTAAATAGAGAAGATACTGGACAGTTTGATATCATGATACAAAGGAACATCATTATATACTATTCCAAAATACAAAACAAAAACGCAACATTTGTGGTGTTACTTTTATAAAAGATATTCGCTGATTGGAGATCAGTCAACCTATCGACTGTATCCATCTGGTCATTAACTTCTCGTATTTACCTGAATTGTACTCACCTCATGATTCGTGAGGTCGTGAAAGAGGTCAAGGTCAAAACAACATTTTTGACAATAACTCGTGACAGGTTCATAATAATCCCGTGAAACTTACTGAACACAAAAGGCGCTGACCATATTAATGACTGCCTATAAAAGATTGATGATCATCGAATAAATTCAGTTGAAAATGCAATGCGCAAATATGTCTCATCTCACTACAGAACAACGACTCATCATCATTGGACGTTTACAAGCTGGACTGTCACATAATGTGGTTAGAAGCACCATTAGTCGCATTTGAAGGCGATTTCAAGAAACTGGCTCAGTGGTAGACCGGCCGCGCAGTGGAAGATCGAGAATCGCAACTGCGTCACCTTAGGAATCGATTTCAGCTGCGTCCTCCACGGTCCAGTCAATGCCAGGAGCTCGTCGAATTTCAGATCAAAGTGTCAGGAACCGGTTGCACGACGCTGGTCTTTGGGCTAGAAGTCTCTAGAAAGTTCCTGTTCTTAAGGACCTGCATCGCCAGAACCGCCTGCAGTGGGTGAATCGGCATCGTCAATAAAATTTGGGTACAATTTACAATTGAAACTGAAATAATATATATAACGTTTACAAGCTGGACTGTCACATAATGTGGTTAGAAGCACCATAAGTCGCATTTGGAGGCGATTTCAAGAAACTGGCCCAGTGGCAGACCGGCCGCGCAGTGGAAGATCCAGAATCGCAACTGCGTCACCTTAGGAATCGATTTCAGCTGCGACTTCCACGGTCCAGTCAATGCCAGGAGCTCGTCGAATTTCAGATCAAACTGTCAGGAACCGGCTGCACGACGCTGGTCTTTGGGCTAGAAGACCCTACAGAGGTCCTGTTCTTACGGACCGGCATCGCCAGAACCGCCTGCAGTGGGCGAATCGGCATCGTCAATAAAATTTGGGTACAATTTACAATTTAAACTGAAATAATATTGGCGTTGTTTTTTTTTAAACAGTATAAAAATAATGTGCAGTACACAAGACAGAAGGTTGTGGACAGTGGACAGATATGATCGTCAGAGAATCACGGTGTGGACTACAGTAAACAGAAGAGTACATTGAAACACATTTATTAATCCAGTGTACATTCCTAAATTCCCATAAGTTTTAGTTTGTTTTCGTGGTTTCCTAAGCCAGAAACATCCTTTCGGAAACCTCTGATCCAGGATAAATTGAAGAAGCTGCCACCAGTAAAGAGGCAAAGAAACCTAGAAAAACTAAATGCATTCACCAACAGGAAATGCACACAATTACCAGGCAAAGGAAATATATTGACCAAGAGACAAATCATTTACTGATAATCGAATCAAGTTAGCAACTATTGTAACATAGAGTTCAGTATGGGAATTTATCTCAAATCGCAAAATAAAAAAAACCATTGCAAGACGGACATTTGCTTTTATTTCTTTAGAGATATATGACTGCTCTAATGTATTTTTTTCACGAAATTGATGATGCATCTATCTAGAATGCGAGTAAAGGGCCCTGGGGCGGGGAGAGCAGCTTCGCAAAACATTGATCAGTCTGGCGAAGAGCTGCATTTTGTCGCCAACATCTGAAGAGTTAATGTCCGATCTGAGTTTCCAGGCAAGGAAACTTATAATGGAATTGATTTTCTAAACTACGTTATTCCGACAAGATGAATGCCAACATAAACACGATGTATGTGGGGAGCAACATATACGCGAACTGTCCATTAGGTGCGGTGTGGTATTTTGCCCTCAATGCGTTTAAATAAAGAATATAAACATAAGATATATGTCCCATAAGTAGTAATTGAATTAGCGTGATCGATTCCCAATTCTATTCGAGTTTGAATATAACTGATCTTGGGATACAAAACAATTCGCGCAAAGTGATTGAGATTCATTGAGATATTTGACTTGATTTCAATTACCGAAACTAATGCACTTTACTTTGAAATATGTGTTTGAAAGAGTACAGATCATCAATTTGTTCACATAGTAACACGTTTGAGAATATGTTTGCATAGATAAATCATATTCAAGGGTTGTTTTGGTACTAAATCGTAATCCATAAAGGAGACATTTTGGGTTTTTGAACTTCATTACTCCAGAAAAAGTCTTAGAATATTATGGACAAAGTAGAAGTCACATATTGATAATCTACACAACATATTGATATTCTACACAATGTGAACATTGAATGCAAATGGCTAACAAACGGCGTTAACAAACGGAAACTCACACACTCTGGCCACATTACACGCCACAGGTGATTTGGCCACATAAAACATCACAGTTGCTTGGAGTGACCAGTGATAACGGATGTGGTTCTTGGAAGAAATGCCTGGCATCGATCAGCACGAAAATTCGCGAAGGACATTGCAGACATATTGGGGGTGAGGGTGCATGAGGCGGGAGAAATAACGAGGGACAGAGCAGTTGTTCGGCTTCTAACTCCTAGTGTAACTAGGCAGACTGTGATGAGAGCGACGATCAGAACATGACGATGCGGCTTTCTGAACATATACATGGGAAATAATTGCGTAAACTGATGAGAAAAAATAGACGTAGACAATCAAACAATTGTGTGCACGTTACAAGAACAATACATTAGAGAACTTTGTGACAACTGGTAAGAATGAAGGGAAAAGATCAAGAGGAAGGCAGAGAAGCTGATATTTGGATGGCTTGGCTACGCGGCATAGTCGAGACAAGAATCCGGAGCTGATTCACCACTCTGGTGATCGTGTGAGATGGCGAAACATGACCGCCCACGCTTAATGGCATGGCACATGATGATGATGATTAATTGCACTTATATATTAGATCATAAGTGGATAAGAAATCCTTCTGTTGTAGACTAGAAGTACATAACAGTATGCTGTGCGCTTTAGGTATGGCCAGAAAATTAGTCCAAATGTTACAAACTCCACTTACAATTCAAATACAATTGGTTTACGTGCGGTACAGCGGTTCAAATGTACATAATATAAAAGCATGACGTGCAGAGAGCAACTTTAAAATACCCAAAAGCAGAAAATAAAGCTTTCGTTAACAAACAAAAACAAGAAAACACAACAACATATAAGCCACGGAGATGGCACTAGAATGACCACAGCAAGTCATCGTAACGGAATAAAAATAACAGAAAAATGTATAGGGAAAAATGAATAAAAATATATGTTCTACATATCTTAAAGTGCCTGGAATGTGAGTCAGCAATGATTGGCGTACATGCCATTATTTGGCACAGCACAATAGGACTGACTGGGACTATGTCTGGGATGACAATGTCCACTCCACGGCATTTAGGAATGACATTGTCGCCAGACTCCAACCCAGGACCTAGAGGAAATAATATGGCATACCCTCACATCTAATGTAGTCCTCTATAACCATTGCTATTGTATAGTTAATTATACTTTGTGCTGGGACACATGACGGTCTCAGAGCATGTAATATTCACATAAATCTAAACAAGCCAGATATTTGTGTATCTTGACGCAACAACAATATGGTTGCTTTCTGTTTTCAACATTATTTATTACTGACCGTCTTTTTGTACAGACAGTACTGCTAATGCTAGTAGGTAAAGCACAGACAGTGCTATTAAAGCTAGCAGGTAAAGTACAGACAGTTATGTTAATGCTAGTAGGTAATGTACAGACAGTACGTACTGCTATTGCTAGTAGGTAAAGTACAGACAGTACTGTTAAAACTAGTAGGTAAAGTATAGTCAGTACTGTTAAAGCTAGCAGGTAAAGTACAGACAGTACTGTTAATACTAATAGGTAAAGTACAGACAGTAGCTGTTAAAGCTAGCAGGTAAAGTACAGAGAGTACTGTTAATACTAATAGGTTAAAGTGCAGACAGTACTGTTAAAGCTAGTAGGTAAAGTATAGACAGTACTGTTAAAGCTAGCAGGTAAAGTACAGACATTTCTGTTAATGCTAGTAGGTAAAGTACAAACAGTACTGTTAATGCTAGTAGGTAAAGTACAGACAGTACTGTTAAAGCTAGCAGGTAAAGTGAAGGACCTTTAACTCGTCTTAGGCCTATTTGGCAAATTGTACTAGTCCCATATTTGGATAGACCAATTGGAACTCAGTGATGTATCACGCCTGCCGCCTTTATTCCCCATGATATTTCATAGGACCCATTATAAATTGTCTCGAACTTGAAACCAAGCTAATTTTTTTTGAAATTATAAACCCCTACGATGCTGACAGAACCTATGGTCATAGCGTGAGCATACAAACGTCTAGCTACTGCGCTTTCGCGGCTCATTTGTTAAAGCTAGTAAGATTTAAAATGTTTACAATTCATAAAGCTGTAATGCAGAATATGATGCCAGGATAGTGACAAATCTATCATATAATCTTTCTTGCAATTATAACGGCCCTCTCAGAAATTAACTCTCTCCCCACTGTTTCTTTCTAAAGTATACAGCAATTATTATCTGCACCTGTATGTTAGATATAACCTTCGGCTAGCCTTATCTAACCAGTTACAGAGCCCTGGTTCTGTAGTATCAAGAAGACAAAGGTTCATAATAAATCACTTAGAAGGTGGGGGTGACTGTATCTGATGATCAGAAGCCTACTCTTACTGTTCAAGAACTATTGCTGGAGGTTACTACTGCATGCTACACAATATGGTCAAAAGCTAATGGCTGACGTTTCGTGCAGGAGAGCCTGGCATATGATACCACAACATCTAGCTTAAGAATGGAAGGGGAGGCGGTCATTGCAGCTTTCCGCTGCAGCGAGAATACGACACACACACACACACACACACACACACACACACACACACACACACATCGTGATTGTAACTGACTCAGAAAGCACGCTGAGGAAGGTGAGGACAGGCAAGCTTCGGACAGAGTGGCTTGCTTCGCTTTGGAGGTCACGGGTGGCAAGCATCGATTGGATCTTTTATCCGGGGCATGCCGGCGTGCTGGGGAATGAACAGGCGGACAGAATGGCTGGCTCTGCAAAATTTGGTGGAGTATTGATGCATGACAAGACAGACGTGGTTGCGGCCTTGTGGGAGCAGGTGTACACCTCGGAGGAGCAAATGGTCTGGGAAGAATGAAGCACCAAGGAGTGACGAGGGGATCTGGCAAACGCTCGACGCTCAGAGGAAAGGCGAGACGTACATATAATCAGATTGCTACTGGTACTATTGGTGTTGGAACTCTTCGCTGGCTGCTGAGGATGGGGACTGAGCGCCTATGGGAATGCCCCGAGTGATGTGATGTTGGATCCTAGATCAATCAATCAATCAATCAATGCTACACAATAGATAAGAAAAAAGAGAGAAGCAATTGAACATACACCTGACAAATTAAATCCATGTAATTAAAATAACTGTTTCGCCTTACCATAAGACAACTATATTTCTCTATTAACCACTACACGCGACGCAAGAGACAAGAAGATAGGGAACGAATATAACATATAGGTGAAAGTAAATATCATCATCATCATCAAGTGCCCTGCCAGCTGGCGTAGGCGTTCATGGCTCTCCACAGATCTCTGTCATTGGTGTTCTGGATCAGCTCTGCTGATGATATTCCTCCATGCTACCGTCTCAATCCATCCAGCATCATTTCTCTTAGTCTGCATCTGCCTCTCTTCCCCTCGATCTTTCCAGTTGTCACGATGTTCTCCAATGTCTCTGTTCTAATCACATGACCAAAGAAAGCTGTTTGTCTCTTTCTTATTGTTGTAAATAGTGTTCAAAGTAAATATTTTTGATTAAAATAAGCGTATCACCGCACCATGAGGAAATTGCATTCACGTGTCTATTATTAGTGCCTCAGGCTTTCTTCAGTAATGTCTTGATCTGCTATATGTGCATGTGTGCATGTGTGCGTATGTATGTGTGTATTATATTTCTGTTTCTTGTCTATTTTAGTTTTAAATTTAGGCACCTTGCCACTCATCCTACAGCACCCCGAATTTTGTCTTTAGGGAAATATTGTAGGTGTCTTCTTCTTCTTCTTCTTCTTCTTCTTCTTCTTCTTCTTCTTCTTCTTATTCTTCTTCTTCTTCTTCTTCTTCTTCTTCTTCTTCTTCTTCTTCTTCTTCTTCTTCTTCTTCTTCTTCGTCTTCTTCTTCTTCTTCTTCTTCTTAGTCTTTCACATACCTTTGCCAATCTGTCATTTCCTTTATTCCTAGGAATTTCTAAGAATGTTGCAGTATGAGAGTATGAATTGTATTACAATATTTTTGAGTGTGCTAGTTCTGCACTGTTTTAATTCGTCAGAATTGAAACAACTGGCTGCGTAGCGTTGAAAGCGAGCTATTTGTTTCTTTATATTTCTCTGTCAACAGTATTTCTGCTGCAGTTTTCAAGATCTCTATCATTTCCCAATGAAGTCACCTGAGATTTTCATATTGCCGCTCATTGTGTTTTCTTTACACCTGTTAAAAACTACAAGTTTAACAGTACCTTTCCATCTCCATTTTCTGTTGAGTTTTTGCTGATCCATGTGACATTCCTTTTTACATTTTTTCTAGAGAGGATATATGAAAAGGTACAGCAGCTGCTTGGGTAAAGCTCGTATGTGTAGTTTATGACTGTGTTTCTTCACTCTAATTCATTGTAGATGTTCTTTATCTCAACAGCGGCAATCGTTTCTATCTTCGCAATGAGGCGTCCCAAGCTGGGATTATGTGTTGATTGTTTAGTGTTGACATGTTAGTATGGGATCTGTCCTAATCTCAATTGTTGCATATTATATAGGGTGCCTAGATTGTGTAAATGAGAAACTGAGACATTTCTCTGAAGCGTATAACTAATGAAAGGTTAGCGAGGCCGAAAGGTTAAACTCACTCTCTGTAAACATTCCCGTCCGCTGATGACAGAGTTAATTTGTTCATTCCACAGACCGATTAGTTGGAACTTGGCTTTGGCTTCTCGTTCACAAGACAGTAGTAAACTATAGATCGTAAAACTGAACAGTAAATCATTCTATGGTTTATCGCAAACTTCTGCAAAGGGCATACATTAGAAAAAAATAAAAGAAATCAAACATTTTCTAAGAATTAGTACTGCCACTTCAAATGATGTTTAACGGCATGACAGCACATTTTGTCGCTGCCACATTTTTTTTTTCTAAATAGCTGTCCGTTTGTTGTGAAGTTCTTCTAGAGTACATCTTCTGTTGTGTTTTCCGCTTCCTACGTCCGCTCCTCAATGGCAATGTAACATTAGCAATTTAACACTCTACTTCACGGCTATTGCTTTCTCGTTTTATGAAAGACCATTCCTCATTAACACTTTCAATTCGAGGTTTTATTTTTAAGTCAGTTAATGTGATAAACAAATCTATCGAATCATTATCACAAATAACACATAAAACGTTATTTATTTCACCTGACAGAGAAACTAGTTATGAAATGCTTACAGCTCAGCTTATTGCTAATTCTGTACTGGTCATAACAGACAGTACCCTACCAACCTTTCTAACCATGGTGACTGAGACTACTGCGTTTGCAATCGCGGACATTTACAGTTTTCAAATTAAACAGTTCCACCAACTGATAATCGAGAAAGAGTTTGTTTCAATTAAACCTATCATTTGATAGGACGAAAACCGGGACATACCAGCATCCCGAAACCATTTTTGGACAGGACTAACTTTACATCGGGTCTGTCCTGGAAAACCGCAACTTCTGACAACACTAATAATATTGTACAAAGTTGTTTTAATTTAATATACCCTGTTCAAGACTATTAAACCTCTACTGCAGCGGGTAGGGAGGAAAAAGAGAGTTGGGGGATTATGTACGTGATTACTGGGGGAAAATAACTTATAATTCTCCAAGATAGAACAATAGTTGAATGATTTTAACCAGAATATATTAAGATAACATTAATCAAATTAGGTAAGGCCCAGAAAGGAGTTATACCTCTCCATAGCACAAAGCCTGGGCTGAATTGTAGAGATCTCGTGTTGCCTTTGCAGCATGATACCTCTCCCGGCCTGCTTAGTTTACTCCAGAGACAATGTAAGACATCTGGAACAAGACAAACTGCAGATACTGCCACATCAGCAAAACAATGCTCTAGACTAGTTGCCGACCATGGCTTAGGGCCTCGTGGAATTTAGTCTTTAGTTTGCATTTCATCGGATATAACTTGTACGAGTATCTTCGCAAGTGCGCACTGCTCCCCCCCCCCCCCCCCCACCCCGAAGCCGTTGGCACAATGTGGGGTTTCGGGTTTGGTGAGTGCCGCCCAACATTCGGCGCTAACATTCTCCAGGCAGTACCATCTACTGTTATACCGTAGCTCAGTCATATTTGACTAAGACAGGAGACCATATGGCCCATAACGAAAGCAAATAATAGTGACACTGCCACATGCCACTGTTGAAATAAGAGGAGACAAGCTAGGTTTAGTGTAGGGCTGGCTACCTCTCTTTTGCAACCCCTCGAGTACTTCCGGTCAAGATCGCGGCTGACGGTTGTGTTGTATTGTGACCGTTACCTTTTTCGCGTAGGAGATGGATATTTTCATCTCTTGCGTGTAATGTGTGTGACTGGATGTAAAACCAGGAGTTTCTTCTCAAGATCTTCGCCGATGCTACGGAGTTCGTGCATTGAGCGAAGCAATCCTTGAGTGAATTTTCGCAGCGTGTGTGTTTCTGTGGTGTTGGTTTTTTTTCTTCAACATGGCTCCGTGCGGAGGGCAGTCAACCTAACAAGTCTGCGGGGAGGCCGTAAGCGACTAGGTAGACGTGGTGGAGCAAGGTGTTTTAGACTCAGATTTGACCGTCTGGGCCTTAGGAATACTCTATTCTATATTGGAACTATTCCAGCGTAATACAACGAGGCCCTATTCTGGAAAACCTGGTATACAGGAACGACATTGTAGCGCTTCAGGAGACGAGACTGGGTGATCAGTTACTCCAAATTGTCGGCTCAAAATGTTTCTATAACAGGCGACACATGGGAACGGTAATTCTCATTCGCGACAGTTTGGTGGCTTCAGAGCTAGACATGTCCAGTTTGGGACAGTGACGACATACAAATACAGGCGGTTAGAGTTCAATCCAGTCTACCATTCGTGTTGGTTAATGTTTATGCCCGTAACGCGAGTGTGGATTCCCAGAAGTGGCAGTGCTTAAGTGACATATTAGGTCACGAGAGACATGTTAATTTTTGTGACGATTTCAACGCTAAAGGCAGATCATGGGGAAACATTTCCTCCAACACACAGGGGGAGGAGCTCGAGACTGCACTTGAAACCATTGACCTGGTTTGTATCAACAGTGGCTGTGTCACCAGGACAGCAAGTCGTCCAGGTGATGAGGACAGTGTTATTGATCTGGCGCTGGTTTCTCCTTCACTCACTACAATGTGTAGATGGGGTGTCCTAGGGTACCACGGCAGCGACCACCACCCTTGCAAGCATATTGGTGGAGAAAGGCAGAAACAGGCAGTACAAGTCGACGGTCAAGCCTTTCCAGTATGACTGTACAGAGCAAGATGTGGCGGTAAAATAAGGCGCGACAAGCGCAGAAAGCTTCAGGGCAGGAAAAAAAGCTGGGAGCAGCCACCTTGGTGGAATTTTGAGGTGGAAAGGCCTGGGTGGATAAGCGTAGTGCTGTAAGGAAATGGCAAAACGCCAAGAAGAACAGAGTTGCCCATCCTAGTCCCTGCATGCACTTAGAAAGAGAGATGCACACAAAAGTAAGCTATTTAAAAAAAACTGGTTAAGGTGGTTAAAAGTGAAAAATGGGCAGAGGTATGTCAAAGAGTAAGCACAGACAAGTCACTGAAATTGTTCTGGCGACTACATAAAAGCATGAGTGGGGTAGTCAAGAATAAGAGTATTCCTGACTTCCAAGGTGCTGACCTCATCTGGCAGAGGACTGACGAGAACAAGGGCAAAGCCCTCTTCGAACGCTATCTAGAGCAGAGCAACCAGACAGACATGAGAGGCTGAAATCTTGCCAAGGAGGTTACCTCAGATAGGTGCAAGGCCCAGAACATTTCGGATGAAGACACAGTGACAGTGAAATAAATCAAGGCTGTGCTTCGACGATAAAATAAAACAGCGCTCCAGGTCCAGATGGCATAAGATATGACGACATCAATAGGTGTACCGACAACGATCTATAGAAACTAGCAGACATGTACAACAACAGTATAGGTAGTGCTAGCATCAAGGAGGAGTGGTTACACAGCTATCTGGTTCCCTTGCCGAAGCCTGGCAAAGACCACACAAACATTCAGGGGTATCGAGTAATAACCATGCAGAATACAAAAGGCAAGCTGCGGGAGAAGTTAATTGCTAGAAAAAATATCACGCCAGCTAGAGAGGCAAGGTGTTTTCCCACCTACAGTCCAAAAAGAGAAACCTGGACCATTGCAGCAGTTTTTGCTCATGATGTCTATGTAGGTTTCCACTCAGGCATTGAAACTGTTGCTGCAGCGATTGATCTTGAGGAAGCGTACAATAGTGTATCATTGGATTTTTTAATGCTTCAGCTTCTTGCACTCAAGATAAGTCCTTTCCTCCTTAGGTGGATCGCTGCAGCTTTCTTCCAACGGAAAGTAGTTCTTAGATGTTGCAGTTGGACTACGGAACCAACAACAATATATCCTGGCCTACGACAGGGATCACTATTATCTTTGGTGCTGTTCAACACTACCACTGTGAGAATCAACAGCGAGAAAATCATTGGACCGGGGAGGACATTGTCGTATGCAGACGATGATTTAGTGTATCGTCAGGGTAAGAGTAGAGAACCGGTTGCTGTGGAACTACAAACTGAACTAAATCGCATAAGCACTTGATGTGTTGAAGCTGGGACAATGTTCAACACAACAAAGGCAACAGTGACATGGTTCTCTTTGAATAACCATATTGTCAACACCCCAACGCCAACTGTAAATCTGCGTTCAGAGACTGTGGAAAGAACGCAGGCAATTAATTACCTGGGGATACGATTTTATCGAAGCCTAGCTTATACTGAGCACGTAGACCAGGTGATAACAAAGCCAAGCCGGGTTTGGCTGCGATGCAGGTGAAGGCGGCGGCAAACTGTTTTGGAGTACGCGATGCCGATCCTGACTCTCAGCCATAAGCATATAGAAATGATGGAAAGGATACACAACGCAGCTATGCGCATTATTCTTGGATGTACAAGAAATACAGCATGCAGGGCGGTGCACTACCTTTTTCATTTTCTAACCATGAGGGACAGAATACAAATTTTCCAAGCATGTGCCTATCTCAGAATCAACGCAAACACCCAATATCCACTGCATAGCGAGATTAAGTAGGTAAAGGGCAGCAGGTTACAAAGAGAAAAGTCGTTGATGGGGCAAACCGAAGACATTCTTCAGCAGGTGTGTTCACTTGAGGACTTAAACCTGGCGAAGAGTGGGTACAAAAGCCAACAAAGTTATGTACATCCTTTTCAGTATGCATCCAACTAGAAAGGAAATGCAGACAAGAAAATCCAGCTGCTGTGAAGGCGGAAGTACAGGTTCTGATCCTCGAGAATTCTTTAGATGATGCTGCTGTCATTTACACGGATGGGTCGGTCATCCGAGGAGTGAGAAATTTATGGACCTTTACTGCTCAGACCGGAGACAACATTGTGAAGGAAGAGTCTGACGCTTTTGCTTTGACCACAAGCAGCCTGATTATGGAAGTCATGGCAGTAAGTAAAGCAATAACATGGCTCGAGACACAGACATTCAACCGGGCATGTGTCCTTAGTGACTCAATGAGTATGTCAGGAGGACAGAGATGGGGTGCGTCCGAAGAGAGTGGCTGCTGCCTTTGGGGCGGTCTCTCCTGGCAAAGATTAGTTTCATCTTCGTGCCAGGGCATGCGGGTGTACAAGGAAATGAGCAGGTTGACAGGCTTGCAGATAGAGCTACTGTGGAAGGCAGACGAGCCATGGACTAGGTAGACATTCTGAATGCTATACGAGAAGTAAGTTGATAACGAGAACCAAGCGATGACTGGGAATCTATAACCATGGTCAGGCTGCGAGAACAGCAATTTAAAAGAGGTGTGGCCAAACAAGAACACTACGCAGGGAGCCAAGGAAGAGTAATAAACCAACACAGAACTAGTGTCGTGAAGCCGCTACACGGTGTGGGATTTGCTGAGGAGGGGATCTGAGAACTTATGGACTGAATGGTTTGATGTGCAATGAGGATAATTTGTCGACTAACTAACTAACTAACCCCTCTTATAGCAAACATTTTCGTCAAAGCTTATAGCAACTTTATCGACAAACCATGAACAAGTCTAAAAGGGGAAAAAAAAGACAAATAACTCAGCCAAGTAAGAAGAAAGCAGGCTCTCTACCTAGAAGAAATATGACGTGCTGCGCAGAAAGCCTAAGAAATCTGAATTACCAATTTACCTAATTTCTTCAAGGAAAATCTCCAGAATTGGCATCTGGAACGTTACAATTGAGTGAGAACTGAGTTATGTATAAGAGTTGACAAAAGACAATGATTAGGATTACTGTCTGTCTGTCTGTCTGTCTGTCTGTCTGTCTGTCTGTCTGTCTGTCTGTCTGTCTGTCTGTCTGTCTGTCTGTCTGTCTGTCTGTCTGTCTGTCTGTCTGTCTCAAAAACACACCGTATTTTTTTCTCTGTGCTACAAGATTAAGCTGCGTAAATTTTTTAAATTTTAATTTGCCATTTAATCACGATTTTTCCCGCAGACTGCCACCTCTTCCTCATCTCCCTTCCACCTCTCTCTGTCTGTCTCTCTCTCTCTCTCTCTCTCTCTCTCTCTCTCTCTCTCTCTCTTTATCTTTCTCTCTCTCTCACACTCACACACACACACACACACACACATATACACACACACATACCCAACCACTCACACACCTAGACAAAAACATGTTCGAAGCTTAAGTATGTAAAAGCCACATTTGTCGCCCCCTGTTTGCTCGATTCCTAATTAATGCAAACTCGGGGATGGTTTGTACACAGCACGAGGAAAAATCGATTAGTGTTCGTTCTGTGAGAGCCTCTTGAGAAATTTACAATGTCATATATTTGCAGGGCGCGATCGATTTTAACTCGCTCTTTTTACTACAATCTGAAATGAATGTTTCCCCTCGGACGACTAAATGTTTCTAGAATCATCTTCAAGAACAACATCATGACGTCATGATCTCCGAAGGACAAATGCGATCAGCATATCGCGGATGACGCGCGATGTATAGGGTTTTGAGAAATTATCTTCACAATTTTGATACTAAATATGTAACTGGCCGTGGTTTCTGTTGGAGAATTATCCTCCAGAGATGGATTGCAATCTGGCGGGCAAGGCTGGACAGAGAAATGTATGACCAATAAGATTAGAGAAATGACAGACGTTGCAGCACTTGTAGATGTTGTGGAAGGAGCGATGGAGTAGAGGGCGATGGCTGATACGACATCGTTCCTGGCGGCATTATGATCCCTAAATAGAGTTAAGTAATACACGGTCTTCTTCTTCTTCTTCTTCTTCTTCTTCTTCTTCTTCTTCTTCTTCTTCTTCTTCTTCTTCTTCTTCTTCTTCTTCTTCTTCTTCTGCTGCTGCTGCTGCTGCTGCTGCGGCTGTGCTGCTGCTGCTGCTGCAATTGCTGCGTCTGATGCTGCTGTTACTGTTCGGTCGTCTCCTTCAGCCCCTCTTTTTCGTCATTCCTCCTCCTCTTCTATCCCCCTCCTCTGCTTTCTTCCTCCTCCTCTTCTTTCTTCCTCTCTTTTCCTTCTATTTCCTTATCAACATTATCACCCTCACCATCCTAGCTCTGCCTTTCATATTGCGGTAAAGAAGCTATGTCTCGTGTGAGCACTTTTGTGTCTTTTGAGAACCAGTTGTGTTGTAATTTATGTACATGGCCAAATAGTATGTTTCTTTTCTTTCTTTAAAATAAAAAATATAGTCAAACGATGTCCCATCTGCCCACTTTCAAACGTAAAGTCAGTTTACAAACCAGACACAGCGAGAGGTGCGATTACATTGCACCTGGCTTTATCCCATACTGTTCAGTCTCTTTCCTCTGAGCTGTCTGACGAAACTCTCGCTCAGTGCACGAACTCCGTAGCTTCAGTGACGATCCCCAGTAGTCTCCGAGAACATTGTACTCGAGAACCCAACGACGGAGTCCAGAAACGAACCCACGAAGATCGGAATGCGCTTCAGGCGACTTAACTACTTCGCCACTTCTCTAAGTAAGTGTCGACATGAACATATACTAAAGTCTCGTCGATGTTTCTGTGCTCGTGCACGGCACTGGTAAATTCTGAGTGTAATCTAAGAATACGAGTAGTCTCTGATTACGATGACAATCTTAAATTTATTAAATAAATATTAAAATAGCATAGGTTGAAAAACTAACATGCAACTATAGTCAAATCATTACATGGCTGAAGAAAACCAAGTCGAAATTAAGTGTATTTTGCTCAAATGTAATATAATATTATTAGCAAATTGAGGAGGGAAAGTAAGAAGAACAAGATTTGATTGAAGACAGTCATACAATTACACTGGACATCTCGTGTTGGGGGATGAAGGAAATGAGATATCGAATCATTCACTCTAACTTCCTATGTTGACAGATGAAGTCTCCTCTGGGCTGAGTGTGTGTGTGTCTTCTCATTCTTAGAATATCATCTTACCCCAATCACGCTCTGAATGTTACTATGTCCACTCTCTGTGGAAATGACTAGAGCCACTTGCATTATGATTGTATTACAGTATTGTGCATATGCTCATTCAACATAATTTCTTCCAATTGAGTGTCTTGATTTATTTATCCGGTAAATGCCATGCCGATAAGCATGGGCGGTCATGGTTAGCCATCTCACACTGTCACCAGACTATTGGATCGGTTCTGTATTCTAGTATCGATTATGCCACGTGGCCGCTGACGGTCTTGAGTTATCTGGTGCGCATGACTATCCCTACCGGAAGAGGTTGCTCCTATGAGACATCCGTTTACGCCGCTTGTCTGATTTTCTTTCAAGTGACGAATCCTGACTTCCAAGGCATCTGTAAAAAGGTAATCTGCCATTATTGTCTTTCTTGGGATCGAACGTACTCGTCAATGATAGTAGCCATTGTCTCCAAAAATGCATCTGCCTACCGTCTTGAAACTTAAGACCATAACCAACAACTATCTGTTGGCTGACCCCAGCTTCATAGATCACATACACTCACATTTTTACGTTACCCTGGTCGGGGGGGGGGGGGGGGAGAGATAGATGGGTGCATCACCTGGCCAAGGATGCCACTTAGACTCACTAGCCTAGGGAAGCTGCACTTCACTTCCCATATATATATATATATATATATATATATATATATATATATATATATATATATATATATATATATATATATATATATTTGCAACCAGTCTAGTTAGTCTAGTTTAGTCTAGTTTAGTCGTTGGATCAACATCACAGCACACGGTTTAACCCATAAGTGCTTCGTTTTCCTCCTAACTCACACCTGAGTCTGGAGAAACTCAGCTGAATACACGAACTCCGTTGCATCGGCGAGGATCCTGAAATACTTTGGGTAGATTTTTAACTCGAAATTTTGCCCAGGAAGCGCCTTTAGACTACTCTTGTTCGATTTCCAACTGCCAAGGGAATTTTTACGTGCGCAACATTACACACGGGTGTCCGATCTCACTACCCAAAGACCAGGGGACATTTTATTACTAGAAGTACAGGTGCATTTTTTAAATAAATCCCAGTTCTCACCGCAACCAGTCAAGCCAGACGAGCCAGGAGCTTTCACTAACAAAAGATACCACAAAAGGACGAGCACAAAGGATAGGAGACGACCAACCCCCAGATGACGTCACAGACACAAATCAACATAACCAGTCCGAGATATGACTAACTCGTAAGAGCGCACAAGACAAGAATTGGGGTGAATGAACCCACAAAAACCACGTACCTCAACAATAACCACTGCTGAAGAGGCAGGTTGACTGGACAGTCTTGTGTCATGGCATGGAAGGGAGTTCTCACACACATTGATCCATGTCGTAGAAGATCGCAGTTTGTGGAGAGGTATGATCGCCCAAGCCAGCCGGCAAGGCACTGGATAATAATAATGTCTCTAGTTTATTAATTATCGTTTCAGCTTTAGTTTTTTTTTATGCCGGCTCTGTGTTGAAGGGTTTGCGAGTGCAATTCGTAATCCCACATACCGCTTTCGAAACACAGCTGCTGGTGATTTGAAAGCAGTCCGCCTTTGGTTGGTTTCCTTACAAAGGTATGAGTGCTGGTCCTTCAGAAAGCACTGCCAAACTACTGAACGTGAAAACTTGCCCAGGAATCACACACAGCCAAAGAACATGCTGGAGTTGACGGCTACTCCCTGTAAAGGATATGCAACACATTTGTTTTAAAGTTATTTATCATGTTTCTGATTCACATAACATGCTGATTTAACACAAAAGTTATATTTTCTCAGTTAGGTGTTATTGTTGATTTTGTTGTTGTTGACTTCTTCAAATTCCCCAGTGCTCCTCGTGCCTTTTGTATTCTAGTGTTAATATCTCTACCCATTCCTCTTTCTTTGTCCATATTACTATTTAAATAGGTGAATGATTTACGTTTTGTCGTGTGGTTTCACCAAGGGAGATCGGAATATCATCTGCTTGATTTGTTCGCATAAACCTTGCCTGACTTTGACGACGATCTCAAGTTCGCGACTGTAGCAGATGGTTTCATAGAGACAATGACTGCGGTCATCGACCAGTCTGTTCACTGCCAGAACGAAGGCAATGGCAAACGTCTTTCTTTACATAAAACCAGAGCTGCCAAAGGAAATGGAAAACATTGACACGCATAAATGTTTCGTTGGTGAGATCCTTCACCACCGCCCACCCCCAGGCCAGGCCTAGAGGGTATTATATATTTAATCAGGTCAAGAGTTTACCAGTGAGAATTGTACTAGCAGTGGTCATGAATGAATTTGTCACGGCTGCCTTGCCACCCCCCCCCCCCCACCCCACCCCCGCCATGTGAAGCATAAAAGACAATTACAAATAGAAACATGGAATTGGGGAACTATAAATAAAGATTAACAAGAATAAGGAAACATGTAGTACAGCTTAAAAAATCCAATGAATTAATCATCAAAAAACGAGAGGTAGTTTGTGCGCTTTATTAAAACACAATTACAAGAAACAAACTGGACGTTGTGGCTAAAGCCTTCGTCAGCACAGAACAAACAAATGCAAATCGACACACAACTACATGACAAACACTACATGAAAATATTAAAGTTATTTGTCCGTATCCATGTCCGGTTATAAATTAAGATAAATTACACGCATTTGGCAATGAAAGCAAACATGGTAAGTACTTTGCATCTCTCAGTATAAATGGCTAGGGCAAGGGCATCTTAATACACGCCAAGAAGAAATGCTTATTTTTTTCTAGTGGAGAAAAACAAAGAAGAAACAGAGCAGTTGTTTATTTTAATAATATTCGGTCACTAATGCATCTTGGTTATCATACAATCAGGGCTCGTTCTTAAACAACCGGTGTACTGATTTCGAGGTAGAGGGTTCATCTCCTACACAAGTCAGGTAGATTAAAAAGTTGACTTCTCGTCCGTGTTTTCGGGATGTAAATTGCAAGTAGCTCTGAAGTCGGAGTGGGTTCGCCTGATGACGAGGGACACTAGTAATAGAAAAAGCTAATTCACACGCAAAAATCAATCTTGTGTACTAGAAGTAGTTTCACGTGTGTTGACTACGCTTGATTTCAAAGCGAGCAAACGCAGAAAACAAAATACCACCAGTAACAGACTCTTTAGTCTAATGCGTTAGAGTTAACGCACATCCACGGAATGTCACATTGCGACAAACATGCACACCATCAGCATCAGCGGAAGACGAAGGAGTAATTGAAAAATTATATCACACTTTTTAAACTGCTGCAGACAATATTAGTAAAAATGACATCCTGAAAGCAATGAGGGATTTTAATGCTAAAATTGGCACAGGAAGACCAGCAGAATAAAAACAGGTGGTGGGAAAACAGCGTCAGAAATCGAAATCGAGCAGGGGATAAACTGATAATTTTCTGCATTGAAAATTGGCCAGCTACAATGTTTTAAAGGCTATTTGCGTGGACATCACCAGATGGACAAAAATGAAATAAAATAGACTACATAACAAAACAACAGTGGTAGAGAACAAGCATATCAACAACCAAACACCTGCAACGTGTTGATTGTGGTAAGAAAGAACGTACATACCTTATTTTCAAAGAGCATGCGGACAAGTAATGTGGCCCCCGGCCCGCAAGTAATAGAAATATTACAAGGTGAACTGGGATGCAGAGGTGTTTCCAAGGCACCAGGACCAGGTTCTATACTGGCCAAGACCTACTGACACGTCCTAGTTGCGCGTCCTGGGCAACAGGTCCTTTCGGGGTCCTGGCTAACGTCAGTGGGATCACTGATTCCTCCGAAGTCGGAGAGTATCTGCCTGCACTGCGAGGACCCACCAGTCTGCACACCAATAAACCACACACGGGGCAACGGATACTCACGCAAACCTCAGGTTTTGTGTGACATCACACTGATGTTGGACAAAAGGATGTCTCCATCCGACATACAGACATTAATGCTGGAGTTCACAGCCAGCGAATACAAGCAAGCAAGCACAAGTTAAACTCAGAACATTGATTAAAGAATCAGAATCAGTCTGTTTTGACACCAACAATATACCACAAGAATCAGCATTATCATGTGCCTTGACAACTGGCGTAGGCGTTCATGCCTTTCTACAGATTTCGAGTCTTTAGTGCTCTAGATCAACGCTGCTGATAATATTTCCCCATGCCACCATCTCAGTCCAACGAGCATCATTTCTCTTGGCCTGCGTCTGCCTCTTTTGCCACTGCTCTTTCCAGTCATCAATATATATCTCCAATGCCTCTCTTCTCATTACAAGACCGAAGAATACTGCTTGTCTCTTCTTATAGCCGTAAATAATTTTGTAGTTTCATTAACCTCTTTCATGCAATCGTTGTGAGTTACTCCAGCAGTCCAATTTATCCCCCAAAATCCCTCTCTGGAGCCATATTTCCTAATTTATTCAGTCGCCTTTTATGATTCATACATTACATGCTTTTTTTTTTTTTTTTAGCATATCCTTTACAGGACTTAGCTGTCAACACCAGCATCTTTCAGCTGTATGTTGATCTCTTGGCAAGATTACGCTCAGTAGTTTGCCATTGCTTTCTGAGCGGCCGGCTCACATACCCCGTAAGTTACCGATGCGATTCGAACCACTGCTGATTTGAACCGTCATCACGTTACCGACGAGAGTATACGAGATTACGGAGAAAAGTCATAACCTCTAAGCCACGAAGACTGTGACAAAATTACTTTTCAGGAAACGTTTTCAGCCATACTTAGTAAAGACATATACCTGTAATTACTGACGACTATATTCTTGTTCTGTGTGATACTTCTAGCTTCTTTCCTGTCTCGAGGGATTTGATTTTCTTGCTAGCAGGAGCAGCATAGGAATGCAAAAGTTATAACAGGGTCCTCATGGTATTTGAACAAGTATGGTGGAATTCCATCACTTCCTGGTGCTTTGCCAAAAGCCACACAGTCAATAACCGTTCCAGTGTCAGCTAAATCCTACAATAAATATTGCATGTTTGCCTGCAGAGAAAAACCTGAGATGGGTCACGGAGATTGCTGCTTGTGGAGTATAGTGAATGGGGGAAGGTTTCACATGTTGTTCTCTTACTACTACTACTACTACTACTGCTGCTGCTACTGCTACTACTACTACTACTACTACTACTACTACTACTACTACTACTACTACTACTACTACTACTACTACTACTAATACTACACCCTCTCTTCTTACTCTATTAATTATTATTCTTCTACTTCTTCTCCTTTCTCTTTTGATGATGTTTATTATAATTATGATTATAATGACACTCTTGGTGTTCGAAGGGCGGTCATAATAAATTATTTGGATAACTATATTTCACTCTTAAACCTGAATTGTCGTCTTTCGTCGCTAGAAATACAATGCAACCGTCTTTTGCTCTGTCTGTAATCTCCTTTAATATAGAAAGTGTCTATTTGACTTCAAAGCTTACATAAATTAATATACACCTTGATTTACATAAAAGAGTCCTCCGTGCGTAGATCTGACCACTTGCATTATATTGTTCTGAAATATGGATAATGAATATATGTGAAAAAATACCTTTGGAGGCGTTGACGTGTTGCATTATCAAAAATGACTAGAACCAGGTGGGTTACAAATACGACAAATGTATAAGTTCTACAAAATATACTATAATAAAGTATACTGTTTACAGTTAAGTTAGTTGGTTGTACTTTACGGGACGACGCAATCAAGCCCGATAGCATTTTTGGCTGTTTGTGATTTTCTAGTTAAATTTACGTTTAGTGGGTGGCATTTGCTTTCGGAACAACTGACGTTCATAATATTGTTAACAATCAACGCAAAACGGTCTGCTTTCTAGTTTCATGCAGCTGATTTCGATTCCGGTATACGGGATTATTAATCTCGTTCTCTATCACTCGGCCACAGACGACATTAGAGATTAAGGAACTTGGAATCTTACAGTTATACAAAGAAAACAGCGAAAGCTATTATGACATTATCACAAGACACCACGAAAAACCAAAGAGAGTAGTAGATGACAACATTTCTGGAGGTAATAAGAAGGGATAGACCCAGGAAAAGATTTTAGAAAACAGGCATACACAGATCAATCTATCCAGACATACACGAAATTAAAGAGAGCGGTACACGGCAGAAATATATAGAATGGAATGATTTGAAAGTGTCACGACCAGCCCAATGATTGAAATAACTAATGATGATTATATGTGTCCCTATGTTTTCACGACTGCTATGTACGTCTGTCCTGTTAGAATACATATTATAATCAATATTTTCAAGACGCAATATTGCTTGTTATATCCGACATGTGTGTGACTGATGTGTATGTGTGTGTGCGTGCGTGCGTGCGTGCGTGTGTGTGTGTGTGTGTGTGTGTGTGTGTGTGTGTGTGTGTGTGTGTGGCAATGCTGTGGGAAATCAAATGTGCACAGTAAGATATATAATAGCCGTTTCATTCGTTAAGTCATCTGCTGCCACATGAAGAGCATGGAGGCAACGGATATACAGTTTCTGAGACGAGTGTTGAGAATAGACGGACTGCCAGAAATAACTAATATTCCATGCCTGAAACAGGTTAATGAAATTAGAACATTATACTAACAATATCAAAGAAACCAACAGAGTTCTTTGATCATATAATAAGAACAGAAGCATTGGAGAACGTCGTAACGACTGTAAAGATCAGCGCTAGGAGGTGTAGAAGCATGCCGAGAGAGCAGTGATACTGAATAGTCAAAGACGGTGGCAAGTCGGGATATCATCAATGGAATTAGTCCAGAACACCAATGTCTGTTGAGACGGTTGAAGAAGGCGTTGGCGATTTGTGTTATGATTTGGCGAGACACATTGTAATAATGTTACCGTCATATGGCAAATTTACTGAACATTTTTCTCTATTCTGGACAGGTGACATTGAAGATCATATGTGAAGGGTCACACTTTTTGAAGAGAAAAATACAGGTAAGGCATTTGTTAATTGTATGCCCCTTTCTGCTTGTTTCAGTTTCACCATCATCATACTGATCGTTAACATCACTTGCCAGTTAGTTCCGTTGTAAACAAAAGTCTTAATGACTTAATGACAAGTTCGTTAATCCTTGCTCTTCTCGGGGTGTTTCATCCATGCATTTTACACAGTCATGTAACAATTCTATGTGGGGAAAACAATAATAAATACGTACATGTACACGTCTAGTTGCTGAGACAATATATAGCGTTCGAAAGAAATAAACAGTATCTTAAATAGTTTGCTGTAACTGTATACAATTAGTAAATAGAGTTAGAATTAAATTATCAGGAAACATAAATTATAATCATCTTCGAGAAGAAAGAACTACCAAAATGCATCACCGAAGTAAATGAAGGAAATTTTAACCAGATGAATGGATTCATCATCATCCTCATGCGCCATGTCGAGCGGCCATGTTTCGCCCATCTTACACGATCACCAGATTCGTGGATTAGCTCCGTGTTCTTGTCTCCAGCAAGCCACGTGACATAAACTATAGCATGTAGCATCTGCATATGCTGTTTCTCGGCGTTATTTCAGTCTGCCCTATGTGCTGCCATTCAGCAAAAAATGCCTTGGATGTCAATAACAAGAAGTTCCATGTGCGCAGTAATCAACAACATCTTCACTACTATTTTCAGTGTTTATGTAATTATTCTTATTGTATATGGACTTCATTTGAACATGTTCTACATACAAGTAACTTGAAAAAAGATGAGTGCTAAAAGGTGCAAAATGATAGACGGGCTTTAGTTATAGTATGTCCAGAAATTAATGCCGTCATTCACGTTCAATTATTTTGAAAACTGTCTGTTGCATCGTTATGAAATTTTTCCTGCCATCTTATAATTACCCCCACCCAAGAAGTATGTCTTCGACAGGTCCAAAAGCAACTTAAATCATCGAAAGCGGCGACATTTCTTTGATGTATTGGTGAAAAACTAGTGATTTCTCGCTAACAAACTTGTTTTTACAGTAATGAATGCCCCGCCAATTCGGATGACGACACAAGGCGTATCCGGATTCGTATGAGAGTGGGTGCAGTAAAAGAAGTAGCTTAAAAGTCGACAGGGTCGACTGCATTGCACCGAGTTTTACCCCATATGGCTCAGTCTCTTTCCGCAGTGTGGAAAGCGTCGCACAAACGCGAACTCCGTAGCTCCAGCGACGACCCCCAGGATTCTCCGAAAAAAATGCACTCGTGAAATGAAGGACGCGGCCCGGAATCAAACATACAGCCTTCGGAGCCCGAGTCAGACGGCTTGACCACTTCACCACGGAGAATCCTGAGAGGGGTGCAATGTGTAATATTAGTAAAGACAAAGAATTTACAATGGCATGGGGTAAATAGTGTGTAAATTGACAGGAAAGTAGAAGGAATATATTTCTTACCTTATTTTTCATTTCCTTCTTGTTTCTTCACTTGCTGGTTAATAATATGTACACAAGTATTCATGTTAGCTTTTTATATTGAGTTCATAAAAGCTTCCAAATAGCTGTGCGTTAATGTGCGTATGGAGTGACCAGAAATGATACCGCAATTTAGTCATCATGTTTCCATTTTTAAGGATCTGTTCAGGTGTCTGTGTATTTAGTTCACACGTACACATGGGTGACAGACCCGCTTTGAGTCTTCGTGAAAGATTGTCTACTCTGCTGTTTACCGTTCAGAGACGGAACATGATTACCTGTTTTTCACTATGAAAATAGTTGTCAGTGTCTCTGTAGTGGGCTTTCTTCTTAGCGACCAAGATGTTGGTCCTTTTCATTGAAGTTTATAGATTGATTCGTATGCACATGCGTTTCCCCTAATTTGACAACGCGTTTGCTCTCACGTTTCTTGTTATGCCACAATATGTCAGTTCCCACCGCAATATTACTCTTCTGTTGGTATTCAATGCGTTTAGTGTGTGTGTGTGTTTTTTTTTCAATAGTTGTCTGTCACCGCTGAGGGCTTGCAGAATTGAAAATTCATCACTTTGGAATACAAACTGTTGCCATTAACATTATGCTGATGCTGTAATGTTTAGGGCTTGTAATTCGTCTGAATGGTTGGAGCAAAATATCCCAGTAAGTGTGCACGTAGATTAAGGTCTGCGATCTGCTCAGACCTTAATCTGTGTCGGAAGATTCCAGTAGGTTGATGATTGCTCTCGGTTGCATAAAATTCAATCCATCCTTTCTCCAATAGTCCTCTTCCTCTTTCAACACATGGTCCTCATATTTTTTCCAGTAACTTTTATCAGTATTTAATAGCGCGGATTGGGTTAGTATCTTGAGGTCAGACAATTTGAATGTAGTATTTGCAGTTGCCACCTGAACATTAATTTTAGCCCACACAAGTTCTGTAGGGTTTAAATGAGAATGATACGGCGGAAATCTCAAGCACCTATGGCCATGCCCTTCTATCAAATTGTCGATTTGATATTTTTTGCTTTTTTGCGCCTGTTTTACAAGGGACAACAACTGTAGCTTGAAATAAGTTTCTGGAAATGGTATATTTTCCCTTCGGAGCCATATATTTAATGCTTCCTTTGTGCTCGATGCCGTAGGTATTTTGTCTTCTTGGGCAACAACATTGTGATATGATGCATTGTCCATGATTAGACAAGACAGTCTATCAAGGGATGGAAGAACTGTATTCTCGAGCCAATCTCTAAATACATTACCATTCATCTCATTATGATAATCCCTATTGTCTGTATGCTTTGATACGAACAAGAGCCCAGCATACTATAGTAAGCCATTATGAGTACTACCAGCATAGGCTATGACCAAACTCTGTCCTTTACTACTGGTCACATAACGCTTTATCTTTCCATCCACTGATTGCCATTCCTTTTCACTTGTGTGGTGTGCATTGATCCACGTCTCATCCAAATACACTATGTCATAATTTTCTTTGCGCATTTCCCTTATTTCACGTAGTTATCTGCTTCTCATGGCTCCTAAATGCTGTTGCTCGCAAAGGATATTTCTACCTTCCTTGTACTTTCTAAAAGTGAAGCCTAATGTCCTTATAATTTTCCACAAAGTTGTTTTGGATAGATCTATGTTATTGTTCTTTCTCAACCAAACTCTCAGTTTTCTTACGTCACTGTTTCTTTGGCATCTATCATTTTTATAATAACTCGCCTGATGACATCCTTGTCAAAGCTACCTACAATTGCCTTTATACCAACCGTTTGCTTATCGCGTGTTGGTTTCATTCCAGATTCTTGCACCCATCGACGAAATGACCGTTTACTCATAACCAATGCATGCACTGTTCTTTTTTCGGGATTTGTAACAGTATGAAACAGTTTCCCGCGATCAGCTTCTTGACAAAAATGTGTGTACAACTTCATAGCGATTCTTCGAAGTGTACACAATTTCACATTCGATCCCATTGAACAATATTTACACATTCAAATATTAGCTATTAATATTATATTATTAATATTATATATATATATATATATATATATATATATATATATATATATATATATATATATATATATATATATATATATATATATATATATATATATATATATATATCCATCCATCCATCATGTGCCATGCCGGTAAGCGTGGGCGGTCATGTTCTGCCATCTCACTCGATCAACAGAGTCGTGGATCAGTTCCGTGTTTCTGTCTCGACCATGCCACAAGGCCAAGCCATCCAGATACTTGTTTCTAGGTCTTCCCCTTGGTCTGTTCCCCTCGATCTTACCAGTTGTCACCAAGTTCTCCAAATCATTTCTTCTCATAACATGCCCAAAAATTGTGACTGTCTACGTCTAATGTCTCTGATCAGTTTACGATCTTCATTTGTTTCTTGAAGGACTTCTTCATTGGTCTTTCTGGCTGTCCATGGTATTCTTTGCATTTTCCTCAGAAACCACATTTCAGATGTTTTTCAGCCTGGCTGCTCATTGTCCAAGTTTCACATCCATATAAAAGTACAGGTTCTATGTAGCATCTCAACACTCTTTTTCTCGTTTCAATTGACATCTTTTTATTATTAGTCAGTATGTTTTTCATCTTGCTAAAGGCTACTTTTGCCATGGCGATCCTTGTTCTAATCTCTTCAAGGCATCTCCCATCAGATGTTATTACTGTTCCGAGATAATTGTACCTATTCACTTGTTGAAGAGTATTCCCATTTACTTGTATATTACACTGTGGTATTTCGTTCTTCCTAGTGACGACCATAATCTGTGTCTTTTTACAATTTAATTCTAACCCTTGTTGTTCACTGTGTGTAACAACCGCATCTACTAAATTTTGCAGATCCTGTTCATTGTCTGCAATCAAGACTGTATCATCTGCATATCTAATGTTATTGATGCATCGTCCCCCAATGTTGATTCCTTCCATATTTTCAATATTTCTGAAAATATTTTCACTGTACAGGGAAAACAGATCTGGAGACATTACACATCCCTGTCTCACACCTCTCTTAATATTCTGATATTGGATATATATATAATATTTCACCTGATTGTTGATTTCTTGGGAAGATTACGCTCAGTAGTTTGCCATTGCTTTCTGAGCGGCGGGCTCACTTATCCCGCAAGTCACCAATGCGGGGAGAACCGCTTCAAATTCTCGCGTGCTGCGTTACCGTAATGGATATCGAGAGATCAAAATCGATCAAAGGATATTGGACTGTATCAGACAGAGTTTACTGGTGAAGTTAAGTGGAAGACCTTTATGATGTCCAATGTCATACAAGTTTATGCACCAACAGCAGACAGTAGTGATGACAGCATCGATGGATTTTATAATGATATTGAAAATGCCTTCAAGAAATGCGAGTACTAAATTAAATATTATAAATGGCGACTTGAATGCTAAAATTGGAAATCAACAGGACGGACACATAGTAGGCAAGTATGGACTATGAGAACAGAATGAAAGAGGTTGCAGACTTGTACAGTGGGCAAAAGAACATGATACGATTATTGAAAACACCTGGTATTAACATCGCCCAAGGAGATTATGGATATGGATTAGTCTTGACCATCAGATCAATTAAATTCTCATCAACAGAAGATTCGAAATGCCTTAAAATTCGCAAACTGTTACTGCGACCATAGATTAATCATAAGCAATTTGCATATAAAATTAAAGAAAGTAAAATATACACGAAGAAACACAAAAATCGATCTACGGGCACTGATGAGTGAGAAGAAAATAGATAACAGATTTGATGCATTGTCCGATATGGAAATATTATTTCAAGATGTCAGCGACCAACGGGAAATATTAAAGAATTCAGTCAGTCAACCACGCTGCAGAAACAACCATCCAAAAAATAGAGATGATGGGACGTAAGAAATAGATGACGGAAGACATCTTCAAAATCGTGGAAAAATATAATAAATAACAGACATAACCATGGAAAATATTAAGAGATTCCCAAGGAAATTAGGAAACTATGCAGAGAGGGAAAGGAAGAATCGCTTGAGGAAAATTGCAGGGAAGTTGAAAACCAACACAACACCCGGAATACAAAACTAATGCATAAAAACGTTAATGGCATCACTAAGAAAAGAACATACACATCAACATCAGCCTTAAATCCAAAGATGGCAACATCATAATAGAAAAAGAACAGATTTTACATGTGTGGTCGGATTATGTGAAAGACCTTTCTGATGACAGAAGAGAAGAACAGTATTATATTCGGAATAATAATGAAAGACCATCAGTTTTGAAGATGGAGGTTCAAAATGCTCTTAACCATACGAAAATTAGCAAGACCACGAGTCCAGGTAACATCACACCGTAAACAATCAATGCCTTATAAGAATATGGAATAGACCAGGTCACCAGACTGATGAACGCAATATAGTATAATGGAGATATACCTCCTGAATTATGTAATTCTATACTTATTGCAATCCCATACAAATCAGGAGCCTTGGAATGTGATCAACATCGATCAATTAGTATAATGAACCACATCACGAAGATTTTGCAGAGAATTATCATGCAAAGAGTTACGAAGAAAATACAACTCGAAACAGGGGAAGAATAATGTGGGTTTGTAAAGGGCAAGGGTACAGTAAATGATGTATATATGCTGATAACATTAATTGAACGTTCTATAGAAGTAAACAAAGACATAAACCTTTGATTTATTGACTAACAATGGTTTTCGATAAAGTAAGACATGCCAACATGATAAATATGCTTGCAGATCTACACATTTATGGGACAGACGTTAAACTTGTACTGTCATTTAAAAACTGTCATTTACTGCCAATATAGTACCTTGCGGTGTATGGCAGAGAGGTCTTTGAGCCTGAGGAATAAAGGCCGCTTGGCTAGTGCAGTCGCCGCGAACTGTGCAGGTTAGGATTTTCTTTTTGCCCACTACAGAAAAACATCCGACACCTTACCGAGGGATCGAACACGGACCTCCCGAATGAGAGTCCGGCGTTCTAGCCTCTCGGCCAGCCGTTAAACTTGTAAAACACATATATTGGAAACAAGCTGCCATGAGGATTGATAATGAAATAAGCCTATACCAGCCTATTAAGAGAGGTGTGAGACAGAGATGTGTAATTTCTCCAGATCTGTTTTCCTTGTATACTGACAATATTTTCAGAACAAATGGGGTTAGAATTAAATTTTAACAAGACACATATTATGGTCGTCACTGGGAAAGAAAAAATACCACAAAGTAATATACAAGTAGTTGGGAATATTCTTAAACAAGTAAATCGGTTCAATTATCTCGGAACTAATCATAACATCTTATGGGGGATGCCTTGAAGAGATTAGAACAGGGAGTCTCCGTGGCGAAGTAGTCAAGCCGTTTGACTCGGGCACTGAGCTGATCCGCGACTCTGGTGATCGTGTGAGATGGTGAAACATGACTGCCCACGCTTATCGGCATGGTACATGATTATGATGATGTGGACATCATAACTGTTTTCCCTTGAACAAATTAAAAGCACAACAAAAAAGTGTTTGAAAGGTATCGTGATTGTTAATAGACTGCGCTCCACATACAATATTATCACTCAATCACATAAGGGGAATTGAGTTGAGTTGAGTTAAGAACCAACATGACTGCACTCAGGACATTCCCCTACGTGCTCCGTCCCTCGTTCAACAGCCATCGAAGAGTCATATCGTTCCCACTGCTATCTAATTCAAAGTGCTCCTGGTCTTCCCTCTCAGTTTTGAGATTCTTCCAGAACCCCTGCCGATCCCCCGCAATATCATTCTTTCCACATATGGGTTCTCAGTCTGTTCCTCCAGCTACTCCCACAAGCGCACGACCACCTCCCCCTTGTCCATAGGCAAAATTCCACCAAGCGGTGCCTTCCCTGCTAGCCTATCAGCCTGTTCATTCCCCCGTACACCCGCATGACCAGGGCAAAATATCTATACAATTCTCACGATCTGTGACCTCTGAAGCAACGAGAGCCATTCCACACGAAACATTCCTGTCTCCACCTTGCTAAGCATACTCTTTGAATCCGTAATGAATACAACGTGTGTTGCAGTAGTCTCCTCTAGCTAACGGAATGCCGCTGTTACTGCCTCCACCTCCATTCTCATGCTGGAGGTCGTAGTCTCATATGCCAGACTCTATGGGTGTGCATGGGTGGGGAATATGTTGTCGATGGAGATGTGGCTGGGGGATGGGTGGTTTGAGGTGTGGGTGGGGAGAGGATGTGTGGGTTAGGATGTGTATGTGGATGGGCGTGGGATGTGTGGGTTGGTGGGGGAATGTTTGTGGGTGGCGAGTGTGTTTTGGTTGGGGGATCAGGTGAGGGCAGTGTGTGTGGGTGGGGGATGTGCGGGAGGGGGATGGGTCGGTTGGTGGGGTATGTATGTGTCCCTTGGTGTGCGTGTGTGTGGGTAGGTGGGGGTGTGTATGTGTGCCTTGGTGCGCGTGTGTGTGGGTAGGTGGGGGTGTTGTGTGGGTGGGGTGATGTATGGATAGATGGGAGATGGGCCTCATAACATGGTAATTAGCCTTGTTTATGTTTACAACATTCATTTCACAATGTTTATTTTTCTTCCTATGTAAACGTATAATGCTCTTGATGAACGAAAGACGAGTGATTGGAAGGGCCGAATGTAAGACGGGCCTGCGCCCACAATTTGTGACCCTAATAAAGTTGATTTGATTTGATTTGATTTGACTCTCCTTTTTTAAGACGCGCCCATTAACCTTTACAATAAAGCCCCAGCCACTACGTCTGTTTCTCATCACTGACCCATCCGAAAGTTTCTCCATAAAACGATGGATGAACAGCATAACATAAATGTTATTCATCACGATGATGTATGGGGGACATAACAGAGATGGGTCTAGAAATACGTGCAGATTTCGTTGTTAATAATAGTCACACCAAGGCACGGACACCTCCTTCATGAGCTAAAGAAAAATAAGAAAAAGAAAATAAAGAAGAAGAAGATGAGGGGGTTGGGGGATGAAGAGAAGGCGGAGGATTAAGAGGGGGGAAAATTTCTTTTTCTTTGTCTTCTGCGTTCATTAGGAATGTTGTTTTAGACGTAATTGCATTGTATCTGTTTACAGCAGAACTGCGATATTTGCACCTTTGGGTCAACGCATCCGATTTCTTCAGGCATTCGTAGACCGGGTTAACCTTCCCAGGAAAAGAAAATATGACGATGACGTAGAAGAAGAAGACGAAGAAGGAAGAGAGGACGAGGAGAAGATGGAGAAGGAGCAGCAGGAGAAGCAGAAAGAGAAGGAGGAGAAAAGAGGAGGTGAAACAGAGGGGGAATAGAATCAATACCTAATAATTTGTTGATCCACTACTATGTTTTCGAAAATGCCCCATTTTCCCGTGAGACAAAAGCCTAATCCCCTGACGTCTGAGCTGATCGACAGTGTGGTGTTCTGGATCAGTGAAGGTCAGTAAAATAAGTCCCCCCACAGACAGTATGTGGATGGGGGTGTGGATTACTGAGAGATACACTCCACTTTCTCTGCCTTGGCCTTACGGCGGATGGAAATTTACGCCGGTGTTTGCATAAAAGATCATTTACTGTTGGAGCTAAGGTGGATAAATAAATTAACATAGTGTTTATGGTGCATGGGGAAGTATATTTTAATGCAGGCACTAGAAAACAGGGCAAGTGAACGTTATGGGCATCTGGGGGTAACTAATTCACTGTAGTGCAAGGAATATGTTGTTGTTGTTGTTGTTGTTGTTGGTTGTGGTTGTTGTTGGTTGTTGTGGTTGTTGTTGGTTGTGGTTGTTGTTGGTTGTGGTTGTTGTTGGTTGTGGTTGTTGTTGGTTGTGGTTGTTGTTGGTTGTTGTGGTTGTTGTTGTTGTGGCTGTTGTTGGTTGTTGTGGTTTGGTTGTTGTGTTTTGGGTGTTGGTTGTTGTGGTTGTTGGTTGTTGTTGTTGTTGGTTGTTGTTGTTGTTGTTGGTTGTTGTTATTGGTTGTTGTTGGTTGTTGTTGGTTGGTTGCTGTTGTTTGGTTGTTGTTGGTTGGTTGTTGTTGGTTGGTTGTTGTTGGTTGGTTGTTGTTGGTTGTTGTTGGGTGGTTGTAGTTGGTTGTTGTTGGTTGTTGGTTGTTGCTGTGTGTTGTTTGTTGTTGTTGCTGTTTGTTGTTTGTTGTTTGTCGTTGTTGTTGTTGCTTGTTGTTTGTCGTTGTTGTTAATGTTCCGCTTGCTTGCAACTCAAGCTTCCTTTAGCACTGGACCGAATTTTGCTTGTAGGATAGCTTTCACCATTACCAGTGCCCCTCGCCATCGGTCGAACCTACTCCGACTTCAGAGGTACTTATAATTTACGTCCCCAAGTCACGGACGAGAAGTCAACATATTAGTCTTACTGTCCAGTGTAAGGGTTGAACCGCTTACATCGGTATCAGCACACCGGATGGTTAAGAACGCGCGTTTTTATCCATTCAGCCTTGCTGATCTCAGTGCAAGCCATATAACACGTTGCTATTTGTTTGGGACACTGTTGGGTATATTTTTATACAAGTTTTGCCTGGTAACATAAGTGTGGTGCTGGATCACACTGCTCTGTTATTCAACAATTGTCGGTTCCTGTGGGGTGAGTCGTGGTTACGTGTCCGCCTCAGGTTCAGAGGATAGCGTGTTCGATAACAGTAGAAGTTGGGAATCGTTCCTAATTCATTGGATGATCAATGATATCACACGTCCGCCTGATATAACATTGGTATATAATAGTATCACACGTCCCCCTTATAGAACTTTAGCATATAATGACACACGTCTCCTGATATAACAATGGCACATAATGTTATCACATGTCCCCCTGACAGAACATTGCTTTATAATGATACCACATGTCCCCTTGGTAGAACATTGGAATATAATGATAGCACACGCCCCCTGATAGAATATTGGTATATAATGATATCACACGCTCCCCTGATAGAATATTGGTATATAATGATATCACACGCTCCCCTGATAGACCATTAATATACAATGATATAACACGTCCCGCTGATAGAACATTAATATACAATGATATCACAAGTCCCCCTGATAAAACATTGGCATATAATTATATCAAACGTCCCCTGATCTCGTCGATTTTCAGATAGAATACCTAGTAATCTTGTCTAAGAACAATACACAGAAGGTCCTTTGTGCATTTTGAGCAGTTTAAACACCACACGGTAGTTGAAAATGGGTTTCTTTTCTTACCCTTTATTGTACCTACTGCTGGGCGGAATCCTAACAATATCTTATTGTATACTATTTATCCGCTTATATATTTGGCACAGTTTAGCTCTTATCTATTCACTATTTCCTTCAATTGTGGCTTTCGGAAGATAGCTGTATCTTTTGATATATCGTGTCTAGCTCGTGCTGACTGCTCTCAAAAGCAGTCCATTGATATTGCATTCTTTCTAGGACTATTTTGCTTCCGTTTCCATTCATGAAACGTGTCCCACTTTTCCGAAGACTCACATTTCAAAAGCATCATTTGTGTGTTAAATGTCTTAGATAGTCAAGGTATATGTTTCTACTACAATCAATCAATCATGTGCCATGCCGGAAAGCGTGGGCGGTCATGACTCGCCATTTCACTCGATCGCCAGTGTCGTGGATCAGCTCATTGTTCCTGTCTCGTCCATGCCATGTGGCCAAGCCATCCAGGTATTTTCCTCTCGGTCTTCCTCTTGGTCTGTTCCCCTCGATCTTGCCAGTTGTCACTAAGTTCTCCAATCCATTTCTTCTCATAACATGTCCAAAAAATTTTGACTGTCTACGTCTAATTTTTCTAATCAGTTTACGATGTTCAGTTGTCTCCTGTAGTACTTGGTCATTGGTTTTTCTGTCTGTCCATGGTATTCTTTGCATTTTCCTCAGAAACCACATTTCTGCAGCCATCAGATGCTTTTCAGCTTGACTGCTCATTGTCCAAGTTTCACATCCATACAAAAGTACAGGCTCTATGTATCCCCTCAACACTCTTTTTCTCGTTTCAATTGACATCTTCTTATTGGTCAGAATGTTTTTCATCTTGCTAAAGGCTACTTTCGCCATGGCGATTCTTGTTCTAATCTCTTCAAGGCATCTCCCATCAGATGTTATAACTGTTCCAAGATAATTGTACCGATTCACTTGTTGAAGAATATTTCCATTTACTTGTATATTACATTGTGGCACTTCTTCCTTCCTACTGACGACCATAACCTGAGTCTTTTTACAATTTAATTCTAACCCCAGTTGCTCACTGTGTACAACAACCGCATCTACTAATTGTTGCAGGTCCTGCTCATTGTCTGCAATTAATACTGTATCATCTGCATATCTAATGTTATTGATGTTTCGTCCTCCAATGCTGATTCCATTTATATCCTCTACATTTCTGAAAATATTTTCACTGTACAGGGAAAAAAGATCTGGAGACATCACACATCCCTGCCTAACACCTCTCTTAATTGGCTGATACTGTCCCACTTCATTATCAATCCTTATTGCAGCTTATTGTTTCCAATATATGTTTTTATAAGTCTAATGTCTTTCCCATCAATTTGTATATCTGCAAGCATATCCACCATGCTGACATGTCTAACGCTATCAAAAGCCTTTGTATAGTCAATAAAGCAAAGATGTACATCCTTGTTTACTTCTATAGCACGTTCAATAACTGTTCGCAGCATATACACAGCATTTACTGTACCCTTTCCTTCTACAAACCCGCATTGTTCTTCCCCTATTTCAGGTTGTATCTTCTTCCTCATTCTTTGCATGATAATTCTTAGCAAAATCTTTGTGATGTGACTCATTATACTAATTGTTCTATGTTGATCACATTCCAAGGTTCCTGATTTCTTTGGGATTGCAATAAATATAGAGTTACATAATTCAGGAGGTATATCTCCAGTATCATATAATGTGTTCAGCAGTCTGAGTAGTAGGAGAGGCGCAAATCGGTTAGATTTTGGAGGAGCCTCCTCAAATGACCTTGACCTCGGCTGATTTTCACTCCCCCTCGGTCATATAGTTGGGTGGGGTACGGGGTGGTATCTAGGTCATATCTAAGGGCGATAATTCTAAGATTTTATGTTTCTAAGGGCAGATAACTATTGAGTGGGTGTATAAAAATTTTAATTAATTATTAAAAAATAAAATAAAATAAATAAAAATAAAAATAAATAACGACGGGGTGCGGGGTGGTGGCGAGGGGGTGGGCGCGTGGGGTGACGCTAGGTGATTTGGGTTTAAACACTATCATCACAGGGTTACAAATGAAAACCTTAAAATGTACAGATGGTCGATATTATTGATTTTAGCGGGTATAGCTTAGTGAAATTCATTGGTGAGGGGTGGGTAGCGGCTATTAGTGCTTTGTAGAGTGTCGTAGTGGCCTATACACTATCATCATACGGGTTACAAATGAAAACCTTAAAAAGTAAAGATGACCGATTTTAATGATTTTAGCGGGTATAACTTACTTAAATTTATTAAGGGGTGGGTAGCGGCTAGTAGTGCTATGTAGAGGGTCGTAGTGACTTATTCAATAACATAACACGTGTTACAAATGAAACCTTGAAAGCTAAAGATCGCTGATTGTAATGGATATAGTGTAGTATCATTCGGCGGTAAGGGGTGGGTAACAGGTATTAGTGGTCAAGCAGGTCAGTGGTGTCAAGTAAGGAAAATTTTAGGGAAAAGTGATTGTAATGATATGATGATGCTTAAAGGGTGGTAAATAGTGGTCAAGTAGTGGTCAAGTAGTGGTCAAGTGTTGGTTAAGTGACGAAAATTTTAGGGAAATTTTAGGGAACAGTGATTGTAATGATATGGTGATGATTAAAGGATGGTAAATTAGTGGTCAAGCAGTGGTCAAGTAGTGGTCAAGTAGTGGTCAAGTGAGGAAATTTTAGGGAAAAGTGGTTATAATGATATGGTGATGATTAAAGGGTGGTAAATTAGTGGTCAAGTAGTGGTCAACCAATGGTCAAGTAGTGGTCAAGTGGTCGAGTGACCACTTAAATTGTAGAGGACGATGTCCCTAAGATTATGGTAGTGGTTAAAGTGATCGATGACATGGACAAGTAGCGGTCAACCAGTAGTCAAGTGGTCGAATGAACACTTAAAAGGGTGAGAAAAGTACGTATATTGAAACGGTGATGGTAAAATGGTCGACAATGGGGTCAAGCAGTGGTCAAGTAGTGCTCAACCAGTGGTCAACCGCTCAAGTGAGAAAATTGTAGGGTATGGTACGTGTAGTGAAACAGAGATGGATAAATTAAGTAGTGACGTTGTCAAGTAGTGATCAAGTAGCGGGCAAGTACTGGTCAAATGATCGAGTGACCACTTAAAGTGTAAGGGAAAGTACGTGTAGTGAGCCTGTGTTGGTTAAAGTGATCGATGACGTGCTCAAGTAGTGGCTAAGTAGTGGTAAATGGTCGAGTGACTACTTAAATTGACGGTGAAAGTAGGTATAGTGACATGGTGATGATCAAGAGTTGGTCAAGGGGTGCTCAAATTGTGGTCAAGTAGTGGTCAAGTAGTCGAATGACCACTTAAATTATAGGGTATGGTACGTGTAGTGAAACGGTGATGGTAAAATAAGTAAGGACATAGTCAAATAGTGGTCAAGTACTGGTGAAGTAGTGATCAAGTGGTCGAAGGATTACTTAAATTGTAGGGTATGGTATGTGTAGTGACATGATGATGGTTAAAGTGATCGATGAAATGATCAAGACGTTATGCCGACTGCTAAGTTCAGAAAGTAATGTCCTTACTATCGGCAATTTCCTTGACAGGAGCGCCTCGAGCACTGATTTTGTATTGATCAATAGCACCTAGTGGTACAGTCGACACACATGGATAATAGATACATCCGGTCAAAGATGGCGTCGCACCCTATCACACATGGGTAATTGCTACAACCAAACTACGTCTCATTCACTAAAACTGGTCAAATAGGGCGTCACATCCGGTCACAGGGGTAATGGGACATCTGAGACACGTGGTTAAGAGGGCAACTATAGAAAAAGGGTGTCCTATCGGTTGTCGAGTCAGGGAACCTAACGTATGATGATCACTGTGTATAGGAGTGAATACACTGCATCATCAACACTGCATCCAAAGGGTAAAATGGTCACCCCCTTCTCTCTCTTTTTCTATAACCGCGTAGTCCTAGTGTTATCCGGTTACACCAAAGGACACCCGGGCATCAACACAACAAACTACCCCGATTCAACCTTAGGCAATGCACGTAACATGACAGGTCACATGTCCGCCGTCATAACCAGCGACGTTATCACGTATCAAATTAGACATCCACACTTTCATTTCCTTTCTATGTGGCCATAGTGTCTTTACATCTTTCTCCAGAAAGCCATTTCCAAGACCAATATATGTTTTTTCAGTGTACCTGCTCAGTGCCACACTTCACAACCAGACAAAAGTACACCTTCTATGTACCACTTCAACCGTCAAATAAGAAAATATGTTACACAAAATATTAAAATTATTGGTCAAATACAGAAATATATCACCCAAACTTATAAAAAGTAGGAACATATGTTAACCAAATAGGAAAATTTGTTAGCCAAATAGAAAAAAATATTGACCACGTAACGATATATCTTGTCCACACTTATGAAAAGTAGGGAAATTTGTTAGTCAAATGAGAAAAAAAAAGATTGACCAAGTAACGAAATACCCAAACCAAACTTATGAAAAGTACGAAACTTTGTTAAGCAAGTATGAAAATGTATCGTCCAAACAGAGAAATATATCACCTAAACTTATAAAAAGTAGGAACATATGTTAACCAAATGGAAAATATCTTGGGCAAATAGGAAAATTTGTTAGCCAAAGGGGGAAAATATTGTCCAAGTAACGAAATATCCCCCAACAAACTTAGGAAAAGTACGAAACTTTGTTAAGCAAGTATGAAAAGGTATCGACCAAACAGAGAAATATATCACCCAAACTTATAAAAAGTAGGAACATATGTTAACCAAATGGAAAATATCTTGGCCAAATAGGAAAATTTGTTAGCCAAATGAGAAAAAAACATTGACCAAGTAACGAAATACCCAAACCAAACTTAGGAAAAGTACGAAACTTTGTTAAACAAGTATGAAAAGGTATCGTCCAAACAGAGAAATATAGCACCCAAACTTATAAAAAGTAGGAACATATGTTAATCAAATGGAAAATATCTTGGCCAAATAGGAAAATTTGTTAGCCAAATGGGGAAAAGATTGTCCAAGTGACGAAATACCCCCCAACAAACTTAGGAAAAGTACGAAACTTTGTTAAGCAAGTATGAAAAGGTATCGACCAAACAGAGAAATATATCACCTAAACTTATAAAAAGTAAGAACATATGTTAACCAAATGGAAAATATCTTGGCCACATAATAAAAGTTGTTAGCCAAATAGAAAAAAATATTGACCACGTAACGATATATCTTGTCCACACTTATGAAAAGTAGGAACATTTGTTAGCCAAATGGGGAAAAAGATTGTCCAAGTAACGAAATATCCCCCAACAAACTTAGGAAAAGTACGAAACTTTGTTAAGCAAGTATGAAAAGATATCGACCAAACAGAGAAATATATCACCCAAACTTATAAAAAGTAGGAACATATGTTAACCAAATGGAAAATATCTTGGCCACATAGGAAATATTGGTAGCCAAATAGAAAAAATATTGACCACGTAACGATATATCTTGTCCACACTTATGAAAAGTAGGAAAATTTGTTAGCCAAATGGGGAAAAGATTGTCCAAGTAACGAAATACCCCCCAAAAACTTAGGAAAAGTACGAAACTTTGTTAAGCAAGTATGAAAAGGTATCGGCCAAACAGAGAAATATATCACCCAAATTTATAAAAAGTAGGAACATATGTTAACCAAATGGAAAATATCTTGGCCAAATAGGAAAATTTGTTAGCCAAATAGAAAAAAATATTGACCACGTAACGATATAGCTTGTCCACACTTATGAAAAGTAGGGAAATTTGTTAGTCAAATGGGGAAAATATTGACCACGTAACGAAATACCCCCCAACAAACTTAGGAAAAGTACGAAACTTTGTTAAGCAAGTATGAAAACGTATCGGCCAAACAAAGAAATATAACACCCAAACTTATAAAAAGTAGGAAACTTTGTTAGCCAAAGTGAAAAAACCTAGGTCGAGTAAGAAAATTCTGATAGCCAAATGTGAAAAGTGTCGGCCAAATACAGAAATTGCTCAACCAAACTTATAAAACGTAGGAAAATTGTTATTCAAACGGGAAAGCTATTGAACAACTAGGAAAATGTAATAGTCAAAGAAGAAGAATATTGAACAAGTAATGAAATATATCATTCAAACTTATGAAAAGTAGGAAGCCTTGATAACCAAATGTGAAAAATATCACTCAAAGAGAGAAATAGCTCGCCCCAACGTATAAAAAGTAGGAAAATTGTTGGCCAAAGGGGAAAAAGTTAGACCAAATACAGAAATATCTCGACCAAACTTATAAAATCCTAGGAAAAAATAGTACCCAACACAACTAAAAGGCTGACTAAAGTTATAAAACCAAACTTATAAAAATAACCAAATAGGAAAACATATTGACCAAGTACAGACATATATCAATCAAACTTATAAACTTGTCGTCCAAAGTGATAAAAAAACAAAGAAAGGCTGTCAGCCAGTCTAAGAAATAGGTATGGAATAGTAAGTCAACCAAGACTACAGAAGTTATATTTTTATTTCCTTTTTTTTTTTTTTTTTTTTTTTTTCTGAGCTTGGTCGACTTATTTTTCCATACCTATTTCTTAGACTGGCTGACAGCCTTTCTTTGTTTTTTATCACTTTGGACGACAAGTTTATAAGTTTGATTGATATATGTCTGTACTTGGTCAATATGTTTCCTATTTGGTTATTTTTATAAGTTTGGATTTATAACTTTAGTCAGCCTTTTAGTTGTGTTGGGTACTATTTTTTCCTAGGATTTTATAAGTTTGGTCGAGATATTTCTGTATTTGGTCTAACTTTTTCCCCTTTGGCCGACAATTTTCATACTTTTTATACGTTGGGGCGAGCTATTTCTCTCTTTGAGTGATATTTTTCACATTTGGTTATCAAGGCTTCCTACTTTTCATAAGTTTGAATGATATATTTCGTTACTTGTTCAATATTATTCTTCTTTGACTATTACATTTTCCTAGTTGTTCAATAGCTTTCCCGTTTGAATAACAATTTTCCTACGTTTTATAAGTTTGGTTGAGCAATTTCTGTATTTGGCCGACACTTTTCACATTTGGCTATCAGAATTTTCTTACTCGACCTAGGTTTTTTCACTTTGGCTAACAAAGTTTCCTACTTTTCATAAGTTTGGGTGTTATATTTCTCTGTTTGGCCGATACGTTTTCATACTTGCTTAACAAAGTTTCGTACTTTTCCTAAGTTTGTTGGGGGGTATTTCGTTACGTGGTCAATATTTTCCCCATTTGACTAACAAATTTCCCTACTTTTCATAAGTGTGGACAAGCTATATCGTTACGTGGTCAATATTTTTTCTATTTGGCTAACAAATTTTCCTATTTGGCCAAGATATTTTCCATTTGGTTAACATATGTTCCTACTTTTTATAAATTTGGGTGATATATTTCTCTGTTTGGCCGATACCTTTTCATACTTGCTTAACAAAGTTTCGTACTTTTCCTAAGTTTTTGATGGGTATTTCGTTACTTGGACAATCTTTTCCCCATTTGGCTAACAAATTTTCCTACTTTTCATAAGTGTGGACAAGATATATCGTTACGTGGTCAATATTTTTTCTATTTGGCTAACAATATTTCCTATGTGGCCAAGATATTTTCCATTTGGTTAACATATGTTCCTACTTTTTATAAGTTTGGGTGATATATTTCTCTGTTTGGTCGATATCTTTTCATACTTGCTTAACAAAGTTTCGTACTTTTCCTAAGTTTGTTGGGGGATATTTCGTTACTTGGACAATCTTTTCCCCATTTGGCTAACAAATTTTCCTACTTTTCATAAGTGTGGACAAGATATATCGTTACGTGGTCAATATTTTTTCTATTTGGCTAACAACTTTTATTATGTGGCCAAGATATTTTCCATTTGGTTAACATATGTTCTTACTTTTTATAAGTTTAGGTGATATATTTCTCTGTTTGGTCGATACCTTTTCATACTTGCTTAACAAAGTTTCGTACTTTTCCTAAGTTTGTTGGGGGGGGGGGGGGGGGTATTTCGTCACTTGGACAATCTTTTCCCCATTTGGCTAACAAATTTTCCTATTTGGCCAAGATATTTTCCATTTGATTAACATATGTTCCTACTTTTTATAAGTTTGGGTGCTATATTTCTCTGTTTGGACGATACCTTTTCATACTTGTTTAACAAAGTTTCGTACTTTTCCTAAGTTTGGTTTGGGTATTTCGTTACTTGGTCAATCTTTTTTTTCTCATTTGGCTAACAAATTTTCCTATTTGGCCAAGATATTTTCCATTTGGTTAACATATGTTCCTACTTTTTATAAGTTTGGGTGATATATTTCTCTGTTTGGTCGATACCTTTTCATACTTGCTTAACAAAGTTTCGTACTTTTCCTAAGTTTGTTGGGGGATATTTCGTTACTTGGACAATATTTTCCCCCTTTGGCTAACAAATTTTCCTATTTGCCCAAGATATTTTCCATTTGGTTAACATATGTTCCTACTTATTATAAGTTTAGATGATATATTTCTCTGTTTGGACGATACATTTTCATACTTGCTTAACAAAGTTTCGTACTTTTCATAAGTTTGGTTTGGGTATTTCGTTACTTGGTCAATCTTTTTTTTTCTCATTTGACTAACAAATTTCCCTACTTTTCATAAGTGTGGACAAGATATATCGTTACGTGGTCAATATTTTTTTCTATTTGGCTAACAAATTTTCCTATTTGGTTAACATATGTTCCTACTTTTTATAAGTTTGGGTGATATATTTCTGTATTTGACCAATAATTTTAATATTTTGTGTAACATATTTTCTTATTTGACGGTTGAAGTGGTACATAGAAGGTGTACTTTTGTCTAGTTGTGAAGTGTGGCACTGAGCAGGTACACTGAAAAAACATATATTGGTCTTGGAAATGGCTTTCTGGAGAAAGATGTAAAGACACTATGGCCACATAGAAAGGAAATGAAAGTGTGGATGTCTAATTTGATACGTGATAACGTCGCTGTTATGACGGCGGACATGTGACCTGTCATGTTACGTGCATTGCCTAAGGTTGAATCGGGGTAGTTTGTTGTGTTGATGCCCGGGTGTCCTTTGGTGTAACCGGATAACACTAGGACTACGCGGTTATAGAAAAAGAGAGAGAAGGGGGTGACCATTTTACCCTTTGGATGCAGTGTTGATGATGCAGTGTATTCACTCCTATACACAGTGATCATCATACGTTAGGTTCCCTGACTCGACAACCGATAGGACACCCTTTTTCTATAGTTTCCCTCTTAACCACGTGTCTCAGATGTCCCATTACCCCTGTGACCGGATGTGACGCCCTATTTGACCAGTTTTAGTGAATGAGACGTAGTTTGGTTGTAGCAATTACCCATGTGTGATAGGGTGCGACGCCATCTTTGACCGGATGTATCTATTATCCATGTGTGTCGACTGTACCACTAGGTGCTATTGATCAATACAAAATCAGTGCTCGAGGCGCTCCTGTCAAGGAAATTGCCGATAGTAAGGACATTACTTTCTGAACTTAGCAGTTGGCATAACGTCTTGATCATTTCATCGATCACTTTAACCATCATCATGTCACTACACATACCATACCCTACAATTTAAGTGATCCTTCGACCACTTGATCACTACTTCACCAGTACTTGACCACTATTTGACTATGTCCTTACTTATTTTACCATCACCGTTTCACTACACGTACCATACCCTATAATTTAAGTGGTCATTCGACTACTTGACCACTACTTGACCACAATTTGAGCACCCCTTGACCAACTCTTGATCATCACCATGTCACTATACCTACTTTCACCGTCAATTTAAGTAGTCACTCGACCATTTACCACTACTTGGCCACTATTTGAGCACGTCATCGATCACTTTAACCAACACAGGCTCACTACACGTACTTTCCCTTACACTTTAAGTGGTCACTCGACCATTTGACCAGTACTTGCCCGCTACTTGATCACTACTTGACAACGTCACTACTTAATTTATCCATCTCTGTTTCACTACACGTACCATACCCTACAATTTTCTCACTTGAGCGGTTGACCACTGGTTGAGCACTACTTGACCACTGCTTGACCCCATTTTCGACCATTTTACCATCACCGTTTCAATATACGTACTTTTCTCTACCTTTTAAGTGTTCATTCGACCACTTGACTACTGGTTGACCGCTACTTGACCATGTCATCGATCACTTTAACCACTACCATAATCTTAGGGACATCGTCCTCTACAATTTAAGTGGTCACTCGACCACTTGACCACTACTTGACCATTGATTGACCACTACTTGACCACTAATTTACCACCCTTTAATCATCACCATATCATTATAACCACTTTTCCCTAAAATTTCCTCACTTGACCACTACTTGACCACTGCTTGACCACTAATTTACCATCCTTTAATCATCACCATATCATTACAATCACTGTTCCCTAAAATTTCCCTAAAATTTTCGTCACTTAACCAACACTTGACCACTACTTGACCACTACTTGACCACTATTTTACCACCCTTTAAGCATCATCATATCATTACAATCACTTTTCCCTAAAATTTTCCTTACTTGACCACTGCTTGACCACTAATACCTGTTACCCACCCCTTACCGCCGAATGATACTACACTATATCCATTACAATCAGCGATCTTTAGCTTTCAAGGTTTCATTTGTAACACGTGTTATGTTATTGAATAAGTCACTACGACCCTCTACATAGCACTACTAGCCGCTACCCACCCCTTAATAAATTTAAGTAAGCTTATACCCGCTAAAATCATTAAAATCGGTCCATCTTTACTTTTAAGGTTTTCATTTGTAACCCGTATGATGATAGTGTATAGGCCACTACGACACTCTACAAAGCACTAATAGCCGCTACCCACCCCTCACCAATGAATTTCACTAAGCTATACCCGCTAAAATCAATAATATCGACCATCTGTACATTTTAAGGTTTTCATTTGTAACCCTGTGATGATAGTGTTTAAACCCAAATCACCTAGCGTCACCCCACGCGCCCACCCCCACGCCACCACCCCGCACCCCGTCGTTATTTATTTTTATTTTTATTTATTTTATTTTATTTTTTAATAATTAATTAAAATTTTTATACACCCACTCAATAGTTATCTGCCCTTAGAAACATAAAATCTTAGAATTATCGCCCTTAGATATGACCTAGATACCACCCCGTACCCCACCCAACTATATGACCGAGGGGAGTGAAAATCAGCCGAGGTCAAGGTCATTTGAGGAGGCTCCTCCAAAATCTAACCGATTTGCGCCTCTCCTACTACTAGTCTGGTGACTTGATCTAGTCCAAATTCTTCTAAAGCTTTAATCATTTCTGTTGTGATGTTATCTGCACCGGGGACCTTGTCAGCTTTCATATGCTTAAGAACATTTCGAACCTCCATCTCCAAAATTGGCGGTCCTTCATTATTAAATCTAATATCATACTGTTCGTCTCTGTTATAATCATAAAGGTGTTTCACATAATCTGTCCATACATGTAGAATCTGGTCTTTTTCTATTATGATTTTGCCATCTTCAGTTTTTAGTCACCCGGTTGATGTACTTGTTCTTTTATTAGTAAGTTCCTTAATTCTTTTGTGCACTAATTTGGTATTTTGACTATTGTGTTGGATTTCAATTTCTAAGCACTTTTCCTCAAGCCATGCTTCTTTTGCCTCCTTACATAATGTTCTGACTTGTCTGCGAATTTCTTCATATTTGACAGAATTATTTTTGCTGAGTCTTTTTGTTTCCATGAGGTGTAAAATTTCTTCAGTCATCCATTTCTTACGACCCACTTTCTTTAATTTTGGAATAGTTGTTTCTGCAGCCACATTGATTGAATTCTTCAACGTTTCCCATTGATCATCCACATCCTGGAATAGTATCTCTAGATCAGACAAAATTTCAAATCTGTTCTGTACTTCTATGTTGAATTTGTTTTGTATTTCCTTGTCATTACTCAATGTACACAAATCATATTTAGTGTTTCCTGTTATGTACTTGACTTTCTTCAACTTTATCCTCAATGTTTCTGTGAGTAATCTGTGGTCACTATAACAATCAGCACTGGGAACTGTTTTTGCTAATGTTAATGCGTTTCTAAATCTTCTGCTAATCAGAATGTAGTCAATCTGGTTTCTAATCCTGGTATCAGGACTCCTCCATGTCCATAATCTTCTAGGGTGTTGTTTGAACCAGGTGTTTCCTACAATCATTTCCTGCTCTTTTGCCCACTCTACGAGTCTAGTATCCTCTTCATTTCTCTCTCCTAAACCATAGTTTCCTACTGTGTATCTATCTCCTTGATTTCCTACTTTTGCATTGAAGTCCCCTATTATGATGTTTATTTCTGAATTTTTACATTTCTTTAAGGCAGACTCTATGTCATTATAAAATTCTTCTACACTATCTTCACTGGATTCTCCTGTTGGGGCATATACCTGAATAACATTTATGCTAAAAGGTCTGCCACTTAATTTAACTAGTAGAACTCTGTCCGACACGGCCCAATATCCTTGAATAGATTTTGATGTTTCCCGGTCCAGAATAATTGCCACTCCCCTATGACGATCTTCACCTCCAGAATAAATAATCTTGAAATCTTCTTCTATCTTGATGCCTGCTCCTGTCCATCTCGTTTCGCACATACCTAAAATATTAATATTTTCCCTTTCAATTTCTTGTTTTATGTTTTCTAATTTTCCGTCGTTGTTTAACGTCCTAACGTTCCAAGTTGCTAATTTTAACGTCTCTGTCCTTGTCTTGCGATGATCGGTCTTTAAGCGAATCATGATATACTAGGCACTATCTACTACACATAGCAGATATTTCATTATTGCATTAAAGACTATGGGATACAAGGGCAATTGCTAGAAAACATCATAGCCATGTACCACTAGAGTCGAAGTGTAAGGAATATCAAATATATTCACAGTCAATACAGGAGTGAGACAGGGATGTGTGCTCTCTCCTCTGCTATTTAATATCTACATGGACAGAATATCCAAAGAAGCAAGTCTTGATAGAACAGAATCAGAAAATTTAGAACTCTTTACTCCAGATGAAACAACTGACCCACAGGAAATAAATGAACTTCTATTTGCAGACGATCATTGCCTGTTTTATAGCGATGAGGGCAGACTACAAAATCATATTAATAATTTGAGTTCAACATGCAGCAGATACAATATGAGTATAAATACAACAAAATCCGAAGTAATGCAAGTTATCACCAAGTATGCAGATAAATAGGACATCAGGGCCGGGTTATATACTGGCCAAGACCTATTGACGCGTCCTCGTCGAGCGTCCTGGGCAACAGGTCCCTTCGGGGTCCTGGCTGAAGTCAATAGGATCGCTGATTCCTCCGAAGTCGGAGAGTGTCTGCCTGTACGGCGAGGAACCACCAGTCTGCACACCAATAAGCCAGACATGGGACAACGGATACTCACGCAAACCTCAGGTCCTGTATGACATCACACTGATGTTGGACAACAGGATGTCTTCATCCGACATACAGGACTTCGCGTTGGAGCTCAAGCCAACGAACACAAGCAAGCAAGCATATTAAATAATCGACAATACGTTAGTCAAGTACCATTTACGTGAACGAACACAATTTACGTGTCTTAATGAGAGTTGTTTGATTAGTGAATCGTTTGGAAGACTGAGTTCGAATTCTTAGTACCGACGCATTGACAATGTAAGTCGTTTGAGCCATGAAAAGTGTTTGCAATTAAATTATCATGTGTTCTTTCCTAGTTCGTTGTTTAGTTTAGTCGATGGATCAACATCACGGCACACGGGTGTAACCCATAAGTGCTCCTTTCTCCTCCTAACTCAAACCTGAGTCTGGAGAAACTCAGCTAAGTGCACGAACTCCGTAGCACCTGCGAGGATCCTGAAATACTTTGGGTAGATTTTTAACTCAAAATTTTGCCCGGGCAGCGCCGTTAGGCTAATCTTTTTCGATTTCCAACTGCCAAGGGATATTTTACGTGCGCAACAATACCAACGGGCGTCCGACCTCACTACCCAGACACCAGGGGAAATTTTATTACTAGAAGTCCACGTGAAATAAATCCCGGTCCTCACCGGGGCTTGAACCCGGGACCTCCAGCACTCGAGGCGGACACCATACCTTGAGACCGAAGCCTTCCCCTCCTAGTTCGTTGTGTGTTGCATAAGGGAAGGTCTTCAATTACTTCTAAAACCGTCCTTATCACTCTGAGGTCTCACAACATCAAAGATATTGTGAAGATTGTTTTCCTTTCCTGAAATCGTCCCTGAGCCATCTGAATAAATCTTATATGTATTTAGTAAACAGTTAAATCACTAAGTGGCGTCGCGTTAGTGTAGTTGATATGGGGCTACCCTGATAAGGTGATGAGAGCGGTCGGACAAGGGTTCGAAACCTACGTTCGTTGTGAGCTAATAGAAGACAAACTTGCCACCTATTCCTCCGAGCATTGAGGCCTACACAAAATATGATGGTACTATGACATAACGTGCAAAGAATGAGGAAGAAAATACAACCTGAAATAGGGGAAGAACAATGTGTGTTTGTAGAAGGAAAGGGTACAGTAAATGCTGTGTATATGCTGCGAACAGTTATTGAACGTGCTTTAGAAGTAAACAAGGATATACATCTTTGCTTTATTGACTACACAAAGGCTTTTGATAGAGTTAGACATGTCAACATGGTCCATATGCTTGCAGATCTACGAATTGATGGGAAAGACATTAGACTTATAAAAAACATATATTGGAAACAACAAGCTGCCATAAGGATTGATAATGAAGTGGGACAATATCAACCTATTAAGAGAGGTGTTAGGCAGGGATGTGTAATGTCTCCAGATCTTTTTTCCCTATACAGTGAAAATATTTTCAGAAATATAAAAGGTATAAATGGAATCAGCATTGGAGGACGAAACATCAATAACATTAGATATGCAGATGATACAGTATTGATTGCAGACAATGCACAAGATCTACAACAATTAGTATACGCGGTTGTGGTACACAGTGAGCAGCTGGGGTTGGAATTAATTTGTAAAAAGACACATACTATGGTCGTCACTACGAAGAACGAAGTACCACAATGTAATATATACGTAAATGGGAATATTCTTCAACAAGTGAATCGGTACAATTATCTCGGAACAGTCATAACATCTGATGGGAGATGCATTGAAGAGATTAGAACAAGAATCGCCATGGCGAAAGTAGCCTTTAGCAAGATGAAAAACATTCTGACCAATAAAAAGATGTCAATTGAAACGAGAAAGAGAGTGTTGAGGGGATACATAGAGCCTGTTCGTTTGTATGGATGTGAAACTTGGACAATGAGCAGTCAAGCTGGAAAACATCTGATGGCTGCAGAAATGTGGTTTCTGAGGAAAATGCAAAGAATACCATGGACAGACAGAAAAACCAATGACCAAGTACTACAGGAGACAAATGAAAATCGTAAATTGATTAGAGAAATTAGATGTAGACAGTCAAAATTTTTTGGACATGTTATGAGAAGAAATGGACTGGAGAACCTAGTGACAAATGGCAAGATCGAAGGAAACAGACCAAGAGGAAGACCGAGAGGAAAATACCTGGATGGCTTGGTCCCCTGGCATGGACGAGACAGGAACACTGAGCTAATCCACGACGCTGGTGATAGAGTGAAATGGCGAGTCATGACCGCCCACGCTTTCCGGCATGGCACATGATTGATTGATTGATGACATAATCGACAAATAGCATGTGTATGCTTCGAGACATGTTTTGTTTCTGTTTCTAGTTAATACATTATAAAGCTGTGATATTTTCTATTGTCATATTCGTCTAATGGAAAACCTTGCATGAAGGAGCTAAACAGTTTGACGTTGTGGAATGAATAAACGCATGCATCAGAAATTATTGGCAACATGCAAGACATGGGGCTGTGTACAACAAACATGACGAGCTAAGTCAAATGACAGGGACTCTAAAAAAAAAGAATAAGTTTGAGCGAAAGAAAACTCCTATCCCGAGAGAAAAGATGAAGAAAATGACTTGTTCTACTATATAAATTGTCGTCTAGACGCCGAAAGATGACCCTTGTGTTCAAACTCGTATCTCATAACAGCCCGGCTAATGTTAAAAACAACAAAGACCAAGTGGTATTATTGAACCAGAGAAAACAGAGGTAGACGGGGAGAGAGGTTTAGAGGCAAATCAATGATAATGGAAGGGGAACTAGTAAGTGGACAGGCTCCTGAAGTATTAAAATGGGACTAACATGGGAATAATGTGGACGAGGTAGAAGGACGGGCGGATTCACGTAAGTTGTGTGATTTCTGCAGTATGTACCTGACAAAATGCAGCGAAATATGCCAGGCAATAAATCGTGCAATCTATTGTTTGTGTCTTCGTTATTCAAATACACTACGGGAAAACATTGTTTTGAATGAATGAATGAATGAATGAATGAATACACGAGTATAATTGTTATTTAACAGACTGCTACACATTTGTATTCTTTACTTAACAAACTACTGCACGCATTTAGTCTAGCAGTAAGCCACATTAAATTGAACGTTTTCCTTTCATATATTCTAGCTGGGAGGGAGAGCTAAAAATGTTATGGACATCAATTTCTACTTCTCAAAATGAAACTTCATACAAAGTCGTAAAACAGAACATGACGAAATGAGAAAGTGGACTATTGTCGATATTAGCAGAAATATCAATTGCTAGGGAACTTTTCAGTCCCCAAGCAATTGATATTTCCTTGTATTCCGTAAGCGCGCAATGAAATCAACCAACCAATCACGCCTTTTCTTAAGGAGTCTAATATGTGACACCCGGAATAACGGTTTGTTGTGTATGTTATCTGATCTCGGATTGGTTAATACGGATATCTTTGATTTATTGTGCTATAAATGTGGCTAGGTAGGAACCGTGTTCATTTCCCGTAGTTATTAATTATGGTGGGCGACAGATATTGCTAATTATAATATCTTGTAATGGTGCCTAGTTTGCTTTGCATCTACTTCGGCAAAGGACACAAACATGGAGGTTTTCTTGCCTTCACAAGTCCAGCAGAGGTTGTCTCGAAGCATAAATTATGTGGCCAGATTTCTTATCTCTGTAAGGCATAGTTGATTGTCTTGAGAAAATGCAGTTGTGGTTTCCCCTTGCCTTCCGCAAGTGTGGTTTCATAGAAAAATGCTGGAAATTAAATGGACAGCCAAAATGAGAAATCTAGACATTTTTAGGGTTGCTGTGTGGCTAAAACAACTAATTACAAACATCAGACAAAAAAGCAATCATCATTTTTGGCCACATTGTGAGAAGACAAAGACTCGAACATATTGTGACAACCGGGACGATTTGTAGAAAGAGAGAGTAAGACAGTGTGAGAAAATGCTTGACAGTCTTGTGTCATGGCACGGTAAGTAGTCAACACACGGATTGATCCATGACGTGGGAGATCGCAATTTGTTGAGATGCATGATAGCCCACGCCAACCGGCATGGCACAGGATGATGGACTGTTATGATGAAATTAACACGTCGCTGTGGCTTAGAGGCAGTAAATTCGTTTCATAATTTCCGTCATAACTAGTCGAGGGCTCGAAATCAGTCACGAGAGGTTTAGATGCAGATCGCTTAAGTTGACTTCGATGGATTGAAGCGTCCGTAGTTAGGAAAGCAACAACAAACTAATGAAAGTAAACATTGCCTATAGTGTGTTTTTTTGTTTGTTGCCTCAATATAAAATTCAATATCTCAGTAACCATCTGAGGTAAAATGATGAGATTTAGTATATAACCTTATCATTATGTCCAATCAATCAATCAATCATGTGCCATACCGGAAAGCGTGGGCGGTCATGACTCGCCATTTCACTCGATCACCAGTGTCGTGGATCAGCTCAGTGTTCCTGTCTCGTCCATGCCATGTGGCCAAGCCATCCAGGTATTTTCCTCTCGGTCTTCCTCTTGGTCTGTTCCCCTCGATCTTGCCAGTTGTGATCGGTCTTTAAGCGAATCATGATATACTAGGCACTTTTAAAGAGGTAGTTTGCCGTTGCTTTCCTCTATGGCAGTGACCTTACTGGTCGGAGACCGCAGCCATTGACTCAAGACGAGTTCCTTTGCCTGCCGTCGTGTAAATCGAGGCCATGACCCACAAATATCTGTCGGCTGCCCTCAAAATTACATCCACCACCTGCCTTCCGTGGCTTCTTTTGAAAACTTCCAATAAAAGGAACACAATATAACATCACATAATCCACAGGGAAACACTATTCACAGGGAATCCAAAGGAAATCACACGAAATCCAATGAAAAACACTAAATAGCGTCCTTCCGAAAAGTAACGCATCTTGTCGCCATTGTACCAGAAGTTATTATCATTATGTCCACCCAACAAAAAACATTTTGTTCTGGAGATTTTACAGCAGATTTCAAAGTTAGTTTATATGCGATATATTAATTACGATTTATAGATTACGTCCATGATTTTAACAGTATTACAGCTTCACCAAGAGACGTCCCGGCAGATTTTGAAATTTTCACGTGATTTCCGTTTTGAAACAAACAGCGCGAAGATTCAGAGGTGTCTCCAAATGGGGGTTCTTTCATGAAACGTGAATAAATAAACTAGCTGACAAGGCCCGGCTTCTGGCGGAATGATGTTGAATGAAATAATGTATGAAAGAGAGTGATAGAAGGGCAGAATGTTAGACAGGCCTGCGTGCCCAATTCTTAACCCTTTGAAAATAAAGTTTGTTCGTTCGTTCGTTCGTTCGTTCGTTCTATCTATCTATCTATCTATCTATCTATCTATCTATCTATCTATCTATCTATCTATCTATCTATATATCTATCTATCTATCTATCTATCTATCTGTCTATCTGTCTGTCTGTCTGTCTGTCTGTCTGTCTGTCTGTCTGTCCGTCTGTCCGTCCGTCCGTCCGTCCGTCCGTCCGTCTGCCCGTCCGTCCGCCCGCCCGCCCGACTGCCTGCTTATCTATCTATCTATCTATCTATCTATCTATCTATCTATCTATCTATCTATTTATCTATCTATCTATCTATCTATCTATCTATCTATCTATCTATCTATCTATCTATCTATCTGCCTGCCTGCCCTCCCGCTTGCCTGCCTGCCTTCCTGCCTGCTTATCTATCTATCTATCTATCTATCTATCTATCTATCTATCTATCTATCTATCTATCTATCTATCTATCTATCTATCTATCAATCTATCTGCCTACATGCCTGCCTGCCTGCCCGCCTGCCGGCCGACCGACCGACCAACCGTTCGATATCTATCTATCTATCTATCTATCTATCTATCTATCTATCTATCTATCTATCTATCTATCTATCTATCTATCTATCTATCTATCTATCTATCTATCTATCTATCTATCTATCTATCTATCTGTCTGTCTGCCTGCCTGCCCGCCCGCCCGCCTGCCTGCCTGCTTATCTATCTATCTATCTATCTATCTATCTATCTATCTATCTATCTATCTATCTATCTATCTATCTCTCTATCTATCTATCTATCTGTCTGTCTGTCTGTCTGCCTGCCTGCCTGCCTGCCTGCCCGCCTGCCTGCCTGCCTGCCTGCTTATCTATCTATCTATGTATCTATCTATCTATCTATCTATCTATCTATCTATCTATCTATCTATCTATCTATCTGCCTACCTACCTGCCCGCCTGTCTGCCTGCCTGCTTATCTATCTATCTATCTATCTATCTATCTATCTATCTATCTATCTATCTATCTATCTATCTATCTATCTATCTATCTATCTATCTATCTGCCTACCTACCTGCCCGCCTGTCTGCCTGCCTGCTTATCTATCTATCTATCTATCTATCTATCTATCTATCTATCTATCTATCTATCTATCTATCTATCTATCTATCTATCTATCTATCTATCTATCTGCCTATCTGCCTGCCCGCCCGCCTGCCTGCCTGCTTATCTATCTATCTATCTATCTATCTATCTATCTATCTATCTATCTATCTCTCTATCTATCTATCTATCTGTCTGTCTGTCTGTCTGCCTGCCTGCCTGCCTGCCTGCCCGCCTGCCTGCCTGCCTGCCTGCTTATCTATCTATCTATGTATCTATCTATCTATCTATCTATCTATCTATCTATCTATCTATCTGCCTACCTACCTGCCCGCCTGTCTGCCTGCCTGCTTATCTATCTATCTATCTATCTATCTATCTATCTATCTATCTATCTATCTATCTATCTATCTATCTATCTATCTATCTATCTATCTATCTGCCTACCTACCTGCCCGCCTGTCTGCCTGCCTGCTTATCTATCTATCTATCTATCTATCTATCTATCTATCTATCTATCTATCTATCTATCTATCTATCTATCTATCTATCTATCTATCTATCTATCTGCCTATCTGCCTGCCTGCCGGCCGGCCGACCGACCGACCCACCCACCCAGTCAGCCAGCCAGCCATCCACCCACCCACCCACTCACCTACCTTTCTGCCTACCTACCTACCTACCTACCTTTCTGTCTGTCTGTCTGTCTGTCTGTCTGTCTGTCTGTCTGTCTGTCTGTCTGTCTGTCTGTCTGTCTGTCTGTCTGTCTGTCTGTCTGTCAGCGCTATTAAATATTGATAAAAGTTACTGGAAAAAACATCAGGACCATGTCTTGAAAGAGGAAGAGGACTATTGAAGAAAGGATGGATTGAAGGTTGTATGTTCGATTCCGGGCCGCGTCCTTCATTTCAAGAGTGCATTTTTTTCGGACACTCCCGAGGGTCGTCGCTGGAGCTACGGAGTTCGTGCTTTGTGCGACGCTTTCCGCGCTGCGGAAAGAAACTGAGCCATATGGGATAAACATCCGGTGCAATGCAGCCGACCCTGTCGATTTTAAGCTAATTCTTTCATTACACCCACTCTCATACGAATCCGGATACGCCTTTGTGTGTCAACAGAATTGACATGTCTCACATTACCGTAAAAATAACTTCGTTAGCGAGAAATCACTAGTTGTTCAGCAAAAGATCAAAGGAATGTCGCCGCTTTCAATGATTTAAGTTGTTTTTGGACCTATCAAAGACATATTCCTTGGGTGGGGGTAAATATAAGACGGCTGGAAAAATTTCATAACGATGCAACAGACAGTTTTCAAAATAATTGATCGTGAATGACGGCATTCGTTTGTGGACATACTATAGTAAGTCACACAGCCAAAATATGTTAAGTTTGATTGCGACGTCATGCCAAGGACACGCGTGTAACATAAATGTAACACACATCACCCAAGAAAGGAATCAATAGAGTTAACATTTTGTATTACATTTACAGAAGCAGTCTTATTTATTCAGAATTCCAGCCTTCGTTGTTTGAATTAAAGAAAACCCTTCAGATTCCAAACAGTTAAGAAATGAGAAGCATTTTTGTCTGGCACGTCACTCAGTGAAATGAAATGTCGAAAGAAAGTATACAAATACTATTACATTACATTAGAGGAATGGGTGTTGCATGTCTGCCAGGGGAAGTAAGAATGTTTCCTCCGTGGTGCCCCTTAGCTTGGTAACGTCAATTTTTAATGGACAAGTTGAATGCAAGCGTCGAAGGGACAGACGAATGAAATGATAACATTAAGAGGTGAACACGCAACACGACACTGTCACACTCGTACGTTGTGGTGAAGTTTGGGGAGCGGCGAAAGACTGGAGACAAACATGGGTCTATCTACCTGTACAAGCCACACATCTAGTTCTCTCTCTCTCTCTCTCTCTCTCTCTCTCTCTCTCTCTCTCTCTCTCTCTCTCTCTCTATCTCTCTTTCTCTCTCTCTATTTCTCTCTGTCTGTCTGTCTGTCTGTCTGTGTGTGTGTGTGTGTGTGTGGGTGGGTATGTGTGTGTGTGTGTGTGTGTGTGTGTGTGTGGTGTGGGTGGTGGGTGGGTGGGTGGGTGGGTGGGTGTGTGTGTGTGTGTGTGTGTGTGTGTGTGTGTGTGTGTGTGTGTGTGTGTGTGTGTGTGTGTGTGTGTGTGTGTGTGTGTGTGTGTGTGTGTGTGTGTGTGTGTGTGTGTGTGTGTGTGTGTGTGTGTGTGTGTGTGTGTGTGTGTGTGTGTGTGTGTGTGTGTGTGTGTGTGTGTGTGTGTGTGTGTGTGTGTGTGTGTGTGTGTGTGTGTGTGTGTGTGTGTGTGTGTGTGTGTGTGTGTGTGTGTGTGTGTGTGTGTGTGTGTGTGTGTGTGTGTGTGTGTGTGTGTGTGTGTGTGTGTGTGTGTGTGTGTGTGTGTGTGTGTGTGTGTGTGTGTGTGTGTGTGTGTGTGTGTGTGTGTGTGTGTGTGTGTGTGTGTGTGTGTGTGTGTGTGTGTGTGTGTGTGTGTGTGTGTGTGTGTGTGTGTGTGTGTGTGTGTGTGGTGTGTGTGTGTGTGTGTGTGTGTGTGTGTGTGTGTGTGTGTGTGTGTGTGTGTGTGTGTGTGTGTGTGTGTGTGTGTGTGTGTGTGTGTGTGTGTGTGTGTGTGTGTGTGTGTGTGTGTGTGTGTGTGTGTGTGTGTGTGTGTGTGTGTGTGTGTGTGTGTGTGTGTGTGTGTGTGTGGTGTGTGTGTGTGTGTGTGTGTGTGTGTGTGTGTGTGTGTGTGTGTGTGTGTGGTGTGTGTGTGTGTGAGTGAGAGAGAGAGAGAGAGAGAGAGAGAGAGAGAGAGAGACGGATCTTACCCGATGATGAAGTCACTATTAATCTTAGCATTGTTTCTTTCCAGGTTTTCGACGCCGTTGTCATAGTAACGTCAATTATTGTAGATCTGATATTCATGAAGGGTCTGCCAGAATTCGCCGTGGACGATTCCATCTTCGTCCTGGCTCTTCTTCTGCCGTGGCGTGTCATCAGAGTAGTCAATAGTAAGTATTTCTTACTGTGTACCAGCGTATATTCAAAACTATATAATATTGTAAGTATTTGAAATTCGTTTAATAGTAAGTATCGGCCGGCTTCCTGGCTTAGAGGTTACTACTTTTCTCCGTAATCTCGTATACTCTCGTAGGTAACGTGATGACGGTAAGAATCAGCAGTGGTTCGAATCGCATCGGTAACTTATGGGGTATGTGAGCCGGCTGCTCAGAAAGCAATGGCAAACTACTGAGCGTAACTTGCCAAGAAATCAACATACAGCTGAAAGATGCTGGTGTTGACAGCGATGTCCTGTAAAGGATATGCAAAACAAAAGTAAGTATCGGGTAAAAATACAATGGTAAGTATTTGAAAAAAACAAATGTAATAGTATTAAAAACAATTATAATAAAAATTATTTCATACAGTATAGCAGCGTATGTTCCAAACTATAGTAAATTAAAAATATTTGAAACTATTATAATAGGTAGTATCAGAAACATAATAGTAAGTATTTGAAAAAAAAATATATCATAATAAGAATTTGAAAGGGACGCAGAGGTGTTTCCAAGGCACCAGGGCCGGGTTATATACTGGCCAAGACCTATTGACGCATCCTTGCCGAGCGTCCTGGGCAAGAGGTCCTTTCGAGGTCCTGGCTAAAGTTAGTAGGATCGCCGATTCCTCCGAAGTCGGAGAGTGTCTGCCTGTACGGTTAGGAACCACCAGTCTGCACACCAATAAGCCAGACATGGGACAACGGATACTCACGCAAACCTTAGGTCCTGTATGACATCACACTGATGTTGGACAACAGGATGCCTTCATCCGACATACAGGACTTCGCGTTGGAGCTCAAGCAAATAAACACAAGCAAAGCAAAAGCAAGCATTTGAAACAATATTAAGTAAATAAATAAATTGTAAGTATTTCAAAATGTATATCAGCATATATTTCAAGAAATACAATAGTACGTATTTCAAATAATACAGTAGTATTTCAAATTGTATGACATCATATATTTCACACTATACAATATTAATTATTTCAAACAATTCAATAGTAAGTGTTTGAAAGAATACAATAGTCAGTATTTGAAACAATATAATAATGAGCATATGAAAGAATATAATAGTAAGTATTTGAAACAATATAATAGTAATTATTCCAAAGAGTGTAACAACATACATTTGAAACAAATATAACAGTACGTATTTGAAACAATTCCCCGTTAGTCGCAGTTCTAACTGCACGACAGTGAGCCACACCTTAATGCTCCGTTCCTGTGACTGTGAATAAATATCAAACAAAATGCTCATCACATTCCATGGGAAAAGTGGAGCAGACAGCAGTCCCAATATTTGAAACAATATAGTAGTAAGTATTTGAAACAATATAATACTAAGTATTCAATGTTGTATAACCGCGTATATTTAGGGGGAAAATATAATAGTAAGTATTTCAAACTATCTTATAATATTTCGTACTATTTAATTGTAAGTATTTAATACTATATAACGTTAAGTATTTCAAACTTGTGTGTGTGTATTTTTTGTTGTTGTGCGCGCTCGTTCTTAACTTAAGCGTAGTTTCATACACGTGCTACTAATTCGAGTGCACTGGACTGATGTTTGCATGTGAATTAGCTTTACCGGTTACCAGTGTCCCTCGCCATCAGGGGAGCCTACTCCAAATTCAGGGGTACTTGTAATTTACGTCCCCATGTCAAGGACGAGAAGTCAATATTTTAGTTTAACTGACCGGTGTATGGATTGAACCACTACCTCGGCGTCAGTGCACCAGAAGTTTAGGAGCGAGTGCTCATATTCATTCGACCATGTGGAAGTCTTATAATAATAAGAATTTCAAACTCTATAGTAGTAAGTGTTTGAAACTATATAGCAATACATTTTTCAGACTATATAACAATACGCATTCTAAACTATACAGTATAAAGTAATCCAAGTCAGTCAGTCATCAGTTTATTGTCACTGCACATCGAACCAGTCAGTTCATAAATGTTTTGATAAGTAATCCACATTATATAATAGGTATTTTAACCTAAATAATAGTTTACACAACCATAAATTAGTATGGATTCTAAACAATATAATAACAAATCTGTCAAACAATGTAGAAATGACTATTTAAAATAATATACATTAATAAGTGTCACATTTTAACAATAGTGACAACGGCAGACAAATTTAACAATATTTCTTGTTTGCCGATCATTACCATATTGTCAACTGCTTTTATTTGAGTGGCTTTGTAGATGGCTTTTGAAGTCACACCGTAATGAAACTTCCTACTCCATTTATACATTTGTTGGACTGATAGGCATGCATCACCATACAGGACCTTCATTGGCCGATGAATTTATATAGGTTTCACTGCTTCACTGATCACAAAAACGGATAACACAACGCTGCTCTTCTTTGGTGCATGTCAAAAGTGGGACGGCCATCTTTAAACTTCCCTTATGACATAACCTCTCACCGTGTTCGTCTACCCGTTATGTCACTTTCTTAACACTCTTGACATCCTTTGCAACAATATTGATAGGTATCAAGACAATGACTTTGTTATTGTAATTTCTATCACACATTTAATGTTTTCATGTGAAGCCCTCTCGTATATATGATATCAACATTAACAACATGGAATACAAACAATTTTTCAATCTGCACTCACACGGGCTTGTTCTCCGTGTTTGTTGTGGCATTGTTATTTTTATTTAACGGGTGAGATAACTTTGAAGGATTACTTGGAATTCTGTCACAAAAGCAATATGAAACAGGGTATTCGGTGTATGTCATCCGCGGCTACGACTGACCCCTAGTAGCGCTATGCCGAGGACTCCCGCCTATCGGCATGTTCGAATTCCCATTGGATCGGATTGTAAAGCAGAATCTGGTAATGGGTCTAGGCAGCCAGATAGACCCAGCCTAAAACTGATACCAAGAAATTAAGTAAGTAAAGTCAAGGACGCTTTACGTGCCTCGTGGGCATATGGTATAATGTGTTAGACGCATATTTGTATAGACCAATCAACACTGGGTGGGTGATGCGTTCAGTTTCGCCTTTATTTTCCAGGACATTTCCTTTTACCCATTTTAGGCTGTATTGATCAGGTAGCCAAGGTCATGGCTTTTAAAGTTTAAATCCGCCCGATGAGGATTCGAATACTTGCTCTACGGGCCAGCCAACGAGCGTCTCGCTACTACACAAACGCGGCCGCCTCCAAGAAATGCTATGGGAAGTAAAGGCGGTACGCATCATATTTACCACATCATCCGTCAAGTTATGATTGGTGTATAAAACTGTGGGGTTAGTACCATATACCGAATACCTCACGTGATATGAAAAAGGTTCTTGACTTTACTGTTTATACACTGATCTCGTTCAGTAACGCTCTGAAATATCAGCCCGAAATATTGGCTTCTCGTGAGTTATGAGTTACAATAATATAGGACATTATTATATTACTCGATCAAGACAATAAAAAAGAGAGTTCAGAATACTTCTGTAAAACTGTAGAAATATAATCAACAAATAACAAAAGTGTATGAAGTCAGCGGGGCAACAATACAATTACAATTAAGAGAATGGGCAACATGGTTTTAAAGCCTTCATAAACACTTTGTTTATGTTCCATAGTTTATGTTTTGTTCGCCACAACCTTAATTCTGTCACTTGTGATTATATTCGTCTGAAGCTGACCTTGTCCATTTTCTGTTATTGTTGTTGTTTTTGTTGTTGCTATTTTTTGATATTACAAATAAGATCATCAGATATTCGTGAAGTTGAAAACAAAATGACGTCAAACGAAACAGATTAGGAATGAACAACCTACGAAAAACCTTTGATTACTAAGTATAGGAAACATGTCATATTCGATTAAATCATGAAGCCAATAATAAGCAATTTTAGAAGCAAATGGAAGTCAAAACATCCAGGCCACCAGAAAAATGATGCATAGCTTGTACTCAACCAAAAAGAACAAGTAATAATCTTCAGACACGGAACAGGACACAACAGCCTGAATTACCACACGTTTAATGAACTAAAGATAGAAGACTCTGATGATTGCTTGCTTGCTTGCTGGTGTTCGCTGGCTATGAACTCCAACGCGAAGTCCTGTATGTCGGATGAAGGCATCCTGTTGTCCAACATCAGTATGATGTTATACAACACCCGAGGTTTGCGTGAGTATCCGTTGTCCCATGTCTGGCTTATTGGTGTGCAGACTGGTGGGTCCTCGCCGTGTAGGCAGACACTCTCCGACTTCAGAGGAATCAACGATCCTACTGACTTTAGCCAGGACCCCAAAGGGACCTGTTGCCCAGGACGCTCGGCGAGGACGCGTCAATAGGTCTTAATGAATGTAACTGTGGAACTGGTAAAATTACAGTTACACATTTGTTGCAGAAGTATCCAACATATGCAGAACATATTTAAAATGTTTGCCTTCTCTCGCTCCCTTTGAAGACAAACTCTAAGGAGATGTCAACACGATTAAGATAGCTGCTACTTTCCGTGGATTTATTCATGCTGAAGTCTCAAGGTGAACAGAGAAGAAGAGGAAGAGGAAAGCCGGACAATGATTTATTGTTTGATTGTACTTAAATAAACAGTTTTACCAATTATTTTTCCATGTTTAGAACATAAACTTCGTGTTAACTTTTGTCGGAAATATTATTTATTTTACATCTCAACTGCCTTTGTATTGACATTTCAAATTAAGCAGCACGATTCTTTGTCATCATAAACGTCGCATAGATTGTGTGTATGATTTTCTAACTATACAGTACTGTATTGATGTCGTGAATCTGACTTTACCTTAAAGTGTGTGTGTGTGTATGTGTGGGTGGGTATGTGTGTGTTGTGTGTGTGTGTGTGTGTGTGTGTGTGTCGATATTGCGGGAGTAATGTGCTGTTGCCGGTCTCTCTGGCCGAGGGGTTACAACATTTTCTCTCCCTATTCCCGTTTATCACGCAGAGTCTCGTAGCGGGCGAGAACTGGGAGCGGTTCGTCCACCGCTGGTGACTTGCGAGATAACTGAGCCGGCCTCTCAGAAAGCAATGGCAAACTACTGAGCGTAATCATGCCAAGAAATCAACAGACAGCTGAAAGATGCTGCTGTTGACAGCGATGTCCTGTAAGGGATATGCGAATTTTAAAAAAAAATGTGCTGTTATCGTGAATGTCAGTTGTTGTAAGTATAATGTGCTGTCATTCTAAATGTAAACAATCTGATAACACAAAACGTAAGGCAGCTAAACAAATGCAATTATTTAAAAAACAAAAAAGAAAGAAAACACATCGAGGACGTTGCGTGGACAAACCTTGATTAGAAAAACAACCAACAAATAAATGCAATAATGTTTTTAAAAACTGAAATAAAACAGCAATGACGTCATTGAGGCACAATATGAAATCATTTGAAATACACTGGAGTTTAGCGCTTAGTTCAATTCCAAGTAAAGGTTGATTTTATTTGACATATGTGTTTTGATCCTGGGTATAGCCAGACCAAAATGTAGACACTTGTGGTATGGCTTGGCAAGTAAGCGCCATTGGTGAGAAATCGACCTTATCTAGTGTAATATTTGATAATCATAATAATCATAACTAAAATATGTTTACATGGCATGTGAACGGCTACTTGCATTTGTGTCACGCATGTATGTGACTTTTTCTCGTACAGGTCTCGTCATGGCTGTCATTGACCACGAGCAGGTCAAACTAAGACTACTGTATTCACGAAAGAAAAAGTTGGACAAAACAGTAGAATCCTTAAGAAATGAGATGGACGAAATAAAGGTAGGTAATAATATAAATGAGTAAGACAGTGAATGTGTGTGCGTGAGTAAATGAGTTGAATGAGTTGAATGAATGAGAGATGAATATATGTGTGTATGTGCGTATATATATATATATATATATATATATATATATATATATATATATATATATATATATATATGTGTGTGTGTGTGTGTGTGTGTGTGTGTGTGTGTGCATGTTTATAAATAAATGTATACGTTCACAACGATATTCATGTATAATTATTGACCATCCAGTCTCGAATAATTTTGGCAAATACCGATAGTGTACGTAGGTCAGCATGGCGGAATACAAAATACAAACACTCGTTTGTAAACTATGTTCTGATGACGAGGTAGCGGGTTCAACCCTTACATCGTTCATTTTGACTAAAATGTTGACCTCTCGTCCTTGACTTATGGACTAAATTACAAAGTACGTCTGAAATCAGAGTGGATTCGCCTGATAGCGAGGGACGGACACCAGCAATAGGGAAAGTTAATCAACATGCGCCGGTCTCTCTAGCCGAGGGGTTACAACACTTTCTCCGTAATCCCGTTTATCACGCAGAGTCTCGTAGCGGGCGAGAACTGGGAGCGGTTCGTCCCCCGCTGGTGACTTTCGGGATAACTGAGCCGGACGCTCAGAAAGCAACGGCAAACTACTGAGCGTAATCTTGCCAAGAAATCAACAGACAGCTGAAAGATGCTGCTGTTGACAGCGATGTCCTGTAAAAGGTTATGCGAATAAATAAAAAAAAACAAATCAACATGCAAAAATCAGTCCAGTGCAATAGAAAATCGTAGCACGTGTATGGACTTCGCCTGAGTTTAGAGCTAGGGAAAACCCCAAAAACAAAAATAATAACAACAGAACTGTAAATGTCTTGACATTTGCCGGATAAGTAGTAAACACAAGAACATTCCACACGTTACAACTCACAACACAAAGATCAATAAATACGACCATGAACTTAATGTTATTGACTCGTTATACATGGAGGCATCCAATGATGCGTTCATTATTTCCCCATGCATTTTGTGCCTTTCTAAAGACAATTGGACGCGTGTGGATCACACTGCGGGTAAATAATCATCACGCTGTGATTAATACGGCATAGGTTAATTAAGATCGATTGATATAGACGAAAGAACCCCATGAAAAGGTAAGATTGTCTGTGTGTGTGTGTTCGGGAGAGAGAGAGAGAGAGAGAGAGAGAGAGAGAGAGAGAGAGAGAGAGAGAGAGAGAGAGAGAGAGAGAGAGAGGGATGTGTATTGTTGAACAAGTTAAGTAAAACAGACGTGTGTTTCTGCTACTGTTGTTTGACACAGTTATTGCTTCGCATAATGAGAGATTAAGCTAATGCATATGCTGTTGGCTGGTCTCCCTGGCCCTAGGCGTTAACGTCTTTCTCCATAATCCCGTATATTCTCGTGAGTAACGTAACCTTCGTGAGGATCGGTAGCGGTTTTTGCCGTCGTTGGTAACTTACAGGGTATGGGAGCCGATCGCTCAGAAAGCAATAGTAAACTACTTGGCGTAATCTTGCCTAGTACATCAACAGCAGCTGGAAAATGCTGGTGTTGACTGCAACGTCCTGTAAGGGATATACAACATAACAAACAAACAAATAATGTTGCTGAGATTTGTCAAATGGTATGTATATTCAACACTAATTGTATGGCGCAGAAGCCTAGACAATGATCAGGCAATTAGAAAGTCGAATAAAGGCCCTCGAAATGTGATGCAAAGAAGAATATGTCGTATTTCATGGAAACAAAAACAGTGAAATACAGAGGTTCTAGAAAATCTGAAAATGAAAATCAAAGGATGCACAGATTCCATCTTTGCTCTTAAACAACTTATAGAAACATCAATATAATTTAATAAAATACTCTACTCAGCCTTTGTCGACCAAGAAAAGGCATTTGATAGAAAAGATGGAAACAAGCTGTGGGAATTCTTTTAACGATATGGAGTGAGTACACATGGAACAAACTTATGGAAAAGCGTATACAACAACTGTCAATTCACCGTGAGAACAAATAAAGGACACTCAGAACACTTCACCCTAAGATTCGGAGTTCGATGATTATGTACCCTGCACCCCCTCTTGTTCATAACCTTTATAAACAGCATATGTAAAGAAACCAACTAAACAGAGATCGCAATAACACCGCATGACGAACAGAACACAGAAGTAGAACCAACGGCACATTGCATCATTAAAGAACTCCTATTTGCGGAAGATCAAGCACTAATAGCAAAATCAGAAGCAGAATTACAAAACAACGTGATTAGTCTAAGTGAAGGGGGTAAGAAGTAAGTAACACAACATGAAAACTAGTATCAGTAAAACAGAGATAATGACTACAGCCAAAGAAGAAAGAACAACAAAGATGTAACTAAAAGAACACAAGTAAAGAGCTACAAGTATTTAGGAAGAATAATATAATCAAATGGCAAATCAGAAGACAAAACTAGATGCAATAAGGCACACCAACTGATTGGACAAATGGCACCGATACTAAAGAACAAAGGCGTATCAATAGTTACTAAGAAAGCACTCTACAACACAGTCTTCCTACCAACTCTATGCTGTCAATGCCAAACCAGGACAATGACAGACAAAGAGAAAAGAAAAATCATAACAACATAAACGATATTTCTGAGGAGAATACTCAATGTATCAAGAAGAGAGAAAATCAGAAATGAAGAAATCAGGACTAAAGTTGTGGTTATAGCAGCGCTAGAATTTATCAGAAGGCCGCAAATTAAATGGTTTGGCCAGGTAACTAGATTACCAGCTAACAGTACATCAAAACAAGCACCGATGTATAGACCAAATGAAAGCAGAAGATGAGGCCTGCCACGTAAACGATGAATAGAGGGTATAGCAGAGTCCATGGGAATCTCGAACATGAAGCCCATAAACGGGTACTCTCCAGCTGTTTATGCGCCACCTCGACATCGCAGGGTAGAAGAGGAACACGATGAGATAAGATAAGAAAGGAGAGTTCGTTAAAGAATTTAAAAATGAGGCAAATGAAATATTTCGGCCACGTTAAGTTACTTAGTTAGTCGAGGTTCCAACTTCACGGCAACGGTCATCCCCATTATGCTCCGTTCCTGTGCCAGTGAATATCACACAAAATGCTCCCAACTGTCCATGTGAAAAGTAGAATAGGCAGGAGTCTCGGCAATCCCACAGCCCGCACTAGTGCACTGTGCATAATGCCGCTGCCAGAATGTCAACACATAATTAATCCACGAAAACCACAGTTCATCGTCGATGGACTCGGCAGTCACCAGAAAGACCTCATTGACCCGGGTTTTCTCACATGGCTCGGTCTTTTACCAGACCGAATAGTAAAGTTGAAGGCAAGCGAGCAAATTATAGACAACGATACAAATGTTAAGATAACATTAACAGATGGACAAACAGCAATCTGACAGAATGAACAGTCAGGGCAAGAGAGAGACAGTGTTGGAGATCCATTACATCCAACCTTCATTGTAGACACGGTGCCTCATTGATTGATTGATTGATACGTTGGAAATATCTGAGCATCTATGGACTTGCACCGTATTGCGAGGATGATACCTAAACAGATAACGAACTAACTAACTAACTAACTAACTAACTAACTAACTAACTAACTAACGAACTAACTAACTAACTAACTACCTAACTAACTGACTAACTGACTGATTCACTGACTGACTCACTGACTGACTCACTGACTGACTGACTCACTGACTCACTGACTGACTCACTGACTAAATAACTAACTAACTAAGGTGGGGGGGGGGGGTGATTACGCCATTCCAAACAAGATGCTTTTCTATTTACCTACTCATGTATCTATCAGGAGACATTTTGTGGAGTTAAAAACACAAACTAACTGACGCAGACAAACATTTTTCGCCATAATATCTAGTTTTATATTCGTGTCTTTTTTCTATACATTTTGAAGCTTGCGTATTTGAGATTCATTCTAAACAATTATTTTCCTTCCCTGCAGGGCACATTGCAAGAAATTCGCTCATTTTGTATTAAAGAAGGGATAGATTCAACCCGGATCGATGGCATGTTGGGTCAGTATATGCACATGTACCGGCGTCACTCCGTGTTTGTTTTTTCTCTAATTTATTTGTAATTTTCCTGACATCAATATAAAATAAAGAGTCCTGCTCACACGTCTTGCAGATATTGTGTAACAGTGATAGTCCATTTGTTACAGACCAAAGGATGCTCGTGGCGTGATATGTTCAATGTCACGTCAGTCATATTTGCTTCCGAACAAATTTTCTAGTACCCAATTTAGGATGGACCGACTTGAAAGTCCAGGTAAGTTTTTAAAATCCGTCTCAATGAGAATTCTAAATTATGGCCACCGGACTGGCAGACAGGAATGCTAACCACTGCACAGCTCAATTTTCCTGTAGCGTCCTGTCACATACTGACGCACAAATACAAGAACTATAAATGACTTACGATATAACATACCCCGAATGATAATTATCTCCCTCTGTTGTAGTTAAGGTAAACGTTAGTTGCATATCCTTTACAGAACGTTGTAGTCAACACCAGCATTTTTACTGTTGTGATCTCTTAGCAAGTTTGCTTTCAGTAGATTGCCATTGTTTTCTGAACGACTGGCACCCATACCATTTTGTAAAAATTCAACGCAAGGCGGTCAGCTGCCAAATAGCCCTCACGCTGTGTTTCCAACGTGGGTATGCGGGATTACGAACTACGTCCCTAGCTATTTCGCCGCGGAGCGCAGGCGAGTTATTCACGAGTGCTAAAATATGCCCAAACCCGTGTTATTTTAATTACGGCTAAATACAAACACGTTTTTCACCGATTCCCATCTTGCAGACAAGAAATAAGCAAATACTGACGTCACAATTTTTGTTTCTTTGTTATAAAACATTAAAAAGAAAAATGTTATTCATAGCTTAAAATAAACAGATACAAGAGGGAAAAACGAGCGAGATAGACATAGAGAAAGAGAGAGACAGCGAGAGAAAAAGAGAGACAAAGACAACGAGAGAGAGAGAGAGAGAGAGAGAGAGAGAGAGAGAGAGAGAGAGAGAGAGAGAGAGAGAGAACAAACGAACGAACGAACGAACGAATTTTATTTTCAAAGGATAACAAATTGGGCACGCAGGCCCGTCTTACATTCGGCCCTTCCAATCCTCATCTTTCGTTCTTCAGTGTATAGCGCATTCACATAGGAAAAAAACATTGTCAAATAAATGTTGTAAACATAAACAATGCATGTTACCATGTTATGAGACAAATCCCCACTCATCCAACCACCCCTCCCCTATCCATCCGCGTGTCCCCCACATACACATCCTCTACCCAACCACACACATACCCACAGGCACATACATTCCCCCATCCATTCACCCACCCCAAACCCACCTCCCCCCACATGCACCATCTCCCAACCCCCATACACACATCTCCCACCCACAACACATCCTCCACACACATCCCCACCCACACACACACAAACCATGGCACACATGCATACATTCACCCATCCATCACCCACCCACACATCCCCCCACATTTACACATCTCCCCAACAACACGCACACATCCTCCACCCATCCCATAATCTACCAACACTCACCCACCCACATATCTTCCACCACCCACCCACACACCCCAACCACTCAGCCAAACACACATCCCCAAACCACATATCCAACACCCACACACACATATTCCCGCCAAGTCACATATCCCTCACCTACCCACAGACAAAACCCGCACACACCCAAACATCCCCCACTTACACACATCCCGCACCCACACACACCCAACCCACCCACCCCCGAACCTACACACACTCACCCTCGCACACATCCTGCACCCACCCACTCGCCAAGCACCTCCCTTCCCCCCCCCCCCCCCCAATCTCCAATCCACAATCACACATCCCTTAACTACACATCTCACCACCCATACACACACACACACACACACACACACACACATCCCCACACCCATACATACATCCCCACCCACCAACACATTCCTCATCCAAAAACACACACCTTCCACCCACACACACCCACCACCCACATATACCCCACCCACACACATCCGCCGCTCACACACATCTTCTCACCCACACACACATCCCCCACTCATACACTTATCTCTCACACACATCATCCCACTCACGTACTCATCCATCAACCACTCACACCCACTCATCACCCACCCACCAATCAACATATGCATCTCTCATCTACCCTCACACCCACACACCCAAACCACCCAGCCAAACTCACATCCCCCATCCTCACATACATCCTTCATGAGAGAGAGAGAGAGAGAGAGAGAGAGAGAGAGAGAGAAGAGAGAGAGAGAGAGAGAGAGAGAGAGAGAGAGAGAGAGAGAGAGAGAGAGAATAAACAAAATCTATTTCCATAGGGCAGCCGAGAGATATTTGTTGGTCATGGTCTCGAGTTCACGACGGCAGGCAGAAGAGCTCTTCTTGAGTCAATGACTGCGGTCTCCGACCAGTACGGTCACTGCCATAGAGGAAAGCAACGGCAAACTACCTCTTTAAAAGTGCCTAGTACATCATGATTCGCTTAATAAATGGCGAGTTATGACCGCCCACGCTTTCCGGCATGGCACATGATTGATTGATTGATTTCCATAGAATTAACAGATTCAGTGTCAAACAAAAAGTATGTTTGCATCAAACAGGGCACACATTTAAATGAACTGGTATTATAATGTAAATCTCCTTTCACTGAGCATTGAAATTATGGAAGATATATCGTCCTACTGCCCAAACAGGAGGTCACATTTGGTGATATATTATCATTTGGAACTGAATCGGTTAAGAATATGACATAATGGTCCGTCCTTCTTTATGTTATTATTATCTATCTTCGTTCATATCTTATTTCATTCATATACCCTAATCCTAGGAAGACTTATACAAAACAAGCTTAGCTTACTCTGCGGCTCAGTTGTGGAGCAATCTTCCAGAAGAAATAAAAGACACCACAAATCACTATACATACAATCGTAATCTGTTTGAACACTATTTCAGTACAGACTACATGACCCTCCCCCCCCCTCCTCCCACCCACCCCCTACCCCCACCCCCACAATTTTTTTTAAACCACCAAAAAATTAAAACAAAATTTCAAACGACAAATAGTACAATAAACATTCCAATATGTATGTTACGTTACATCTTCCTTAGGTATTTATAATGGCCATGTTAAAAATTGCCTTAGTAAATCATGTATTATTGATTTTTTTTTCCCATGCTTTTAATTCAAATTGTTCTGTTGTTGTCTAAGACAAGCTTTATAAGTGATGAATGAAATAACGTATGAAAAGAAAGAGAGAAGAAGCGCAGAATGTCAGACGGGCCTGCGTGCCCAATTCTTAACCCTTTGAAATTAAAGTATGTTCGTTCGTTCGTTCATATATGATGTTTTCCTCATCATCACCATCCTGTGGCTTGTCCTGTGGAGAACTCTTACCCGATGGCAGTCTCTCGAAATGGTCCTCTATCATACTCCATATGCCCTGCCTGTAATATTCATTCATTCATTCATTCTTTCATTCATTCATTTATTCATTCATTTATTCATTAATTAGCATGTCCCTTTGCAGAACATGGCTCCCATAACAACCTTCCGGAAAACGTCTCTGTCATAAGCAGGATTCCAGCGTCCAATACACCCATGTGGAGATCATCAGCCAAATCCTGCACTCATCTTCTCTCTGGCCTTACCCTTCCTCTCTCCCCGGGCATATTCACCTCTATTATTGTTCTCTCCTTACTTTCATGACATTGCAAGCGACCAAAATATTTTGGTTTTGTTTTTGTTTTATCGTCTTTAGTAGCCAAACTTCTTTAATATTCAGATCTTGTCGTAAGGGTGCTTTTGTTCTTTTCTCTATCCAAGATATTCTTAGAACCCGTTTACCGAGGAAGGCTAACCTCATTAAAAAATATGCCCGCCGAAGTCGGAAGTGCCGTCCTACGGGTGGCAAACTATAAATTGGCACTACGCATTTACATCCGAGTGAAATGTCTCGTCCGAATGTCCCTCGTGCTAGGAACAGCTCTGACTACCTAGTTTCCGAATGCCGCTCTTGTTCGGAAAAGCTCTGACTAAGTAGTTTTCCGAATGTCTGTCGTGCCTCGAACAGCTCTGACGGGCGCAACGACAAGCACATGTCCGAAAACTCGCCGAGTGGATACCGTCTGCAGACCTGTCTGGTTTGTACGGGAACGGCCCGGGGCGAACGAAATGCCCAATATATTGAAGTGAGGAATTAAAGCAGCGATGAGCAGGACGTGATGATTCCCTCGGTGAGCCCAGCACCAGAGCGTTATGTGTCGGCTCTGCAATTATGGAAGCCACCCAGGATGGCGGAAAATGCTATGGACTGTCCCTGCCTTCATTTGAGGGATGACCGTGCAGTCTTCGACTGTCCCAACTTGACCAGCTTGGAGGTGGACAGTACCACAAAAGTGAGAGTCTCCCAGAAATGCTAACCTGGTCAAAAATGCACGCTAAAAGTCGGATGTGTTGGCCTAATTGTTTCGACCCAAGGGTGCCTAACCAGACACACCGCAATCACATCTGAAAAAACACTCCGGATGAACGCAAAGAAGAAGAAGAAGAACCCGTTTATGCAAGTATTTATATTCAAAGGCATTTAAGAGCTGTTCATCTTAAGTAAGTGTCCGGGTCTCACAAGCGTATTGTGATTTCCCGGTACATCTCCCACAATAATTGTGTTTTCTGGACATTCAAGTTTTCTTACATGCCCACAATATTCTGATTTTCCTCAGTTTTATGTGTCTTACTATCCAATCTTCTTTAATATTGCGATTGCTCTTTGATAGGTAAGTCGTCTTTTTCGTCCAGTACACTTCTCTATCATTTATATATAAAGGCGTTTGTATGTTGTGCTTTCCAGTTTATTTGTTAAAGATTAAAGTTTCACAACCTATGTTGACGCAAGACATGTAGCTTACTATTAAAATAACAGCAGCAACAACGAAAACAATAATAATAATAATAATAATAATAATAATAATAATAATAATAATAATAATAATAAAGCATTTATTCTAAACATATTGAGCTTGTGGAACAATCAATTCACTGGCACCTCTGCGTCTTAACAGGCAATAGAGTGTTACATTGTGTTTAAACAAACGCATAATAATTATCACCCTTAGCAGGGTCCAGGGATTACGTTATACCTCTCTTTGGCACAAAGCCTGGACTGAATTGTAAGGACCATGTATTGCTCATGCAGCACGATCCCTCTCTCGACCTGCCTAGTTTACTCCCGAGGAAAGGTAAGACCACTTTTTCTGGAACAAAACAAGCTGCAGAAACTGTCTGATCAGCAAAGCAATGCTCTTACTGGTCAGCCTGTCGGAGCTTCGATCCTAGACCAGTTTGCCCTACCATGACATACAGTCTTTACGTTGCATTCCATCGCACTAGGATAAAATTTGTACCATCCCCTCTGCTCTCCTCCACCCGAACACAATAGGAGGTTTTTAATCGTCAGACGTGGGTTCACCTTCTTGGAATATGTCGGACCTTTATCTTCCTGGCCGGCTTCCTAGCCTAGAGGTTAGCGACTTTCCTCCGTAATCTCGTATACTCTCTTAAGTAACGTGACGACGGTGAGAATCAACAGTGGTTCGAATCGCGTCGGTAACTTACGGGGTATGTGAGTCGGCCGCTCAGAAAGCAATGGCAAACTACTGAGCGTAATCTTGCCAAGAAATCAACAATCAGCTGAAAGATGCTGATATTGACAGCGATGTCCTGTAAAGGATATGTAAACACATTTTTTTAATCTTCCTGACACTCTATTGGAGGAGGGTGGGGGTGGAGCCAGGTCATGACTCCAGGTGTCTTTCTCCTGCCTATGCGTTCAAACCATGTTTTGAGACATTACGTTGTCTTCGTGCTTTGCGTTGACTGCGTGCACCCGGTGCTTCGTGCATTCGCAGATTTCACATCACTTGTGGCCTTGGGAAGCCGGCTTCTTCTCTCGCCGTTTGCCTCTGTCCTAACCGCGCCAGCGGTTCGTTATGCACCGGCTTTCATCTTCTTTGCCATGTTCCCTTCTTCGTACCCCGTTCATGAATCATGGAGCCGGACTCTGGGAAGCCGGTTCTTCCTCTGCGCTCACCGCATTCTGTATGGGTGTGGATGCAGCACGGATGGTTTTCAATTGATCATGATTCGTAAGAATAGATTTCCTTCACTAATTACTCGATGTCCAACTGTCGAGATAATTTTAACATGTGCGAGATGCTGACAAACCAGGTTTTGGAGTCGTTGCTGAAGCTACGGAGTTCATGCTCTGAGAGACTCTTTAGGTAAGCAGCTATGTGGAAAGAGACCGTGCCATGTTGTATAAAGCACGGTGCAAGTCAATCTGCTTGCTTTTAATGCCGATGGAAACCTTCTTTTTTTGGTAGGTAGGTAGATAGGTAGGTACGTAGTAGGTATTAGATAGATGGATTGGTAGGTAAGTAGATAGTTACTACATACGTGCGTTGCTAGTTAGGTCGATAAGTAGATATATATTTAGGTATGTATTCATGTTGGTAAGTAAGTATTATTTTGGTGGGTAGGTAGGTTGGTAGCTTGGCAGACGGACAAACAGCCAGAAGGTATAATTATATACAGATTGATAACATAGGTTGTGGCTGACTCTTCATATGTAACTGCACGTGTTGAATATCTAACTGCACTTGTGAAAACTCGTGTAATGTACACTACTTGATATTCATCAAAGATATCGTAACAAGTAACTTCAGGTCAAATTGAATTTGTTTGTTTAATGTGAATGTAAAAGATGATTGTGTGTTTGTGTGTGTTTATGTGTGTGTGTGTGTGTGTGTGTGTGTGTGTGAGAGAGAGAGAGAGAGAGAGAGAGAGAGAGAGAGAGAGAGAGAGAGAGAGAGCATCAGATGAAATATTTGTACCTGATGATAATTATGTAGAGGGGTGTCAGAAATCTGGGAAGGAATGAGGTTAATAGAACCAAACGAGGCTATTTTGAAACAGCGTATGTGGAGTTCCCAAAAATATCGAGGTTGATCAATGTTAATGAGTGTAGAAAATTATCTCTCTGGGTGAGTAAGATTAGAAAATATAAATCTTTTGAAAGACTCTTATTGCTCTAACAACGGCTTATAAAATATTGTGATACCAGGGGGAAATAACAGACTATTAACTTCTACCTAAAAAAAAAAATAATGGGAAATCGCATAAGACAATGAATATAATGTACATGTGTGCATATTTTTGTTTGTATTTATGGCTTCTATTCATTATTTCCTCAGGCGGTGACGATCTCATATTCGTACAGTAGATATATGTTTCGTTTGCTTCATTTGCTTGTTTATTTCGCATACATTTTCTGTTCCTTCGTCTTCCCTTCCTCTATTATTTAAGTGTAGTTGGGAAGACCGTTAGGTTCTTGTGTACGCTCGTTCCAGGCGCGTTGTAGATTGGCCTTTGTGTCTCTAAGGTTGTTCTTGTTGCCATCACTCCATCAATTACGTGTTCTTCCCACTTGTCCCGTATCCAGTGTATTTCTTCAATGCGGCTATCTGTGAGAGATGATACAAGATCATTCTTGTGAGATGGCGAAGCGATGTAATATAGTGCTCATAGTATTCATAACTGGTTTCAGAACTAGTATCATCATTTCCTCATTTCTAATGCGAACTCTTACAATTACTCGTGAAGCTCTTCCGAGGCATTTGCACATGTATAGCTACTGGGAGCCGCGGTAGTACAGAGGCTTGTTGATATTTTCTAGGGAAACGTATTTGAGTGTGGTCTTAAACCACTTTTGTATTCCCTAAATTATCTCGTTGTTATCTGCAAACCTCTGACCCGTTAATATTCTTTCGATGGTCAAAAATAGTGATGGTCTGATGGCGCTGGACTATATACTGGAAGTTTAAAGACCTCAAATTTAGAGCACTTAGTGTATCTGTGGTGTAAACCGAGAAACCATGACCGCGAGATCATGGGCCAAAGGTATCAAGAAGAGAGATAATTTGAAATAAACATATCAGGACTAAAGTGGGGGTTATAATAACGCTAGATTTTATTCGAAGGCGGCAAGTAAAATGGTTTGACCATGTAATTAGGTTACCAACTGACAGTATACCACAATACTCCGTTTGAGTCAATTTCTCGGCGTTTCAATCATATCGAAGGCGTTGCTTTGTTCACTAGTATGCCACTGTATCGAGCACTAGTCACAGTTTCACCCCTTTCCTGGAAATGCACCAATGCAGGGGGCATGATATCCCAAAAGATGGTCATTCCTCGACCACCACCCCCATCCCACTCCCCCCGAGGTATTTAGAGCCAATTGTGTGTACTGAAATAAGATGTTCCTTTGCCAATACTCTTCCGTGCACTTTATAAAACAACAATTTCTGCTACTTAATGAATTTACCTCGTAATTACGGCACATGTATAGATTTCTTTTAACATTACACTTGCATTTCAAATGTGTTTCTATCGGTTTGTTTGCATTATTTATTAAATTGAAAAATGCATCATTGAATCGACAACTCTTTATAATGCAAGCATTTATTATATATTATATAAGCCTCCCCCAACACACACACACACACACACACACACACACACACACACACACACACATACACTATATATATATATATATATATATATATATATATATATATATATATATATATATATATATATATATATATATATATATATATATATATATATGGGCAGTACAATTAACGTCTATCCATATCTGTCTTAGGAAAATACGCCCCTCGCCGAAGGAAAGATTCAAAGTTCTACACTCTGGTGAAGCTGGTAATGAGCACGGCGTCAATCAATAACAACGACAATGACTCCATCAGCAGTTCCTCAATTGAGAACGATCTGCGGCACTGCATCAACAAAGACAGCGTCCTCAACCTGGCGGCCAGCAGTCGTGGAACCATGACATCCCTGAAGCAATACCTCTCCGTTCCATTCAACAACGACGACTCGCACTCCTTGTCAGATGCAGATAGCTTAGCGGGAGATCACGCAGGTTTGAGTCCCAGCATTTACATTACGTCCCCTGTCAGCGACGACGGCAGAGGCATGATGGGATTCTGCGGGATTAACATGGAGGACAATGACGTAGACATGCCATCCCAGGAGCCCGCATGCACCGGCGGGGCATAGAGATAAAATAGCAACCATCTCTGTTACGTCAAATACCACAAACATCAACACGGCTAACGGAGTATCTTTCTTTGTCGGCAGTCAGACGTCCTTAAACTTTGGACATTCCCAGAGCGATATCTCGGATCTGGAGGACTACTCATCCCAAAAGGATAGTAGTCATAGAGCTAGCTTTTGTGGTACTGCGGCAGATGCAACTTCAAGCACCGCGTTCGATACTAATAAAAACTTATCAGCTCATCATTTTGGTCAGTTCTTAACAGTTCCCAACTGTTCCGACAACGTTCCTACAGGACTAGCACCCACAATTTCTATTTGTCACGGTAATAACAATAACATGACATACAATAGTGATGCTTCGGATGCAATCCAAGAGAAATCTCTACCTCAAGAATCCCACAAAGATGAAATCAAACGGTCTGCGTCAGAGAATGTAAGCGTTGCATTCGGATTCTCGCCCTATGAAGGGATATATTCTCATAGTTTACACGGATCTCCTGCTCCTGCTCGTCGATTGCCTGAAGTACGGACGAAAAGAAAGATCTACTCTAGGTCTCATTCAGAATCCGAGGACAATGAATTCTTTGAAAGGCTTAAACGCGATAGGGCCGGCAGACCTCGGCGCAACAGCGGAGACCCACAAGCGCATTCCCGATTTCATGGACAGGAACCACAGAGAGCGAGGTCACATTCACCTTCTCCGATGACCTTTCTTTCAGTTCCAGGAAACAACCGGAGTAGAAATGATGTCACTTGTACTGCCTCACTCTCTATGAATGATGTCAGCACGGCGGGCAACGCTCACATAATGAATTCCGGAGGCGGAGTAATTCTGCAGAGGTCTTGTCTTAGTTTGAACACTGATGGACAGAAACGGCGGGACAAGTCTCCACATAGAGTCAGTTTTAAAGTTTCTTAACAACAGTAGAATAAGTAGCATTAGGACTGTTGTAATGTTCTTTCCTTCTCTCCCTTGCTGAATAATGCATAATGTAATTAATTGTTAGTTTAGATGACTATTATTGGCCGTATGTCTCATTACACATATTACAATTCTTATAACTTCCCCTCCCCCTTATAAATATGAGTGAACCTCCTCACGCTAACCCTGCTTTCGTTGTGCTCCTTATCATCATTGCCATAACCCCTGTAGTCCACTTAGGAGCAAGGGGACTGTAGTCTAGTTAATTAACATTATTACCTCAGTCCAACAGCTCAACACTGACGATTTCTGAGACGTTAAACTGATTTTAGCGTTGGTCATCTCATAATATCACTGTTTATTTTGTGTTAAATAAGAGCAAAAAACCAGAGGTCCCGTGAGCACGCTGTATTGGTGAAGAATCCTACAGCTGTTAAAAATCGCAAGGAGTAGACGGTAAGACCTCTGCTCTGGCAAAACTGTTAGACAAAAAATGCTATAATCGGGTAGATAGATTCCTGTATATCCCTGGCCAAGGAGTAAACGACATTGTTCGTAATCCCGTATATCCACATGGGAAAAACAGCAGCTGCGAGAATCTGCAGCGGTTCGCGCCGCGCTGGTAACTTACGGGGGTATGTGAGCCGGCCTTTCAGAAAGCAATTGCAATCTACTGAACGCAAAAACCGGCCTAGTACATCAACAGCAGCTGAAAAATCCTTGTGTCAAATGCAACGTCCTGTAAGGGATATGCAATATAAAATAAAGAAGATTCCCTTATATTAAATAGAATATGTCTAGAAAAGTCAAACATGCATGCTGAAGTCGGATACACTGACCTAGACATGATGCACTTCCCTCAAGTCAGGAACGAGATGAGAAAGAATGAATCTTCGCTGAAACTATGGATGCCTAGGAGGAGGAGAAGGAAGAAGAGGAGGAAGGAGAAGAAGAAGAAGAAGAAGAAGAAGAAGAAGTGGAGGAGGAGGGGAAGAAGAAGAAGAAAAGAAGACGCGGGAGCAGGAGAAGAAGAGGAGGAAGAAGAAGACGATGAAGAGTAAGACGACGACGTCGAAAACGAAGAAGAAGAAAAAGACGAAGATGATGAAGAAGGCGAAGGAGATGAAAAAGACGAAGAAGATGAAGAAGAAGACGATATGTTGGTTCATGATCTAAAAATACTAAAAACAGACCTTCATATGTTTGATGAAATGATATGAGCGCTCGCTCTTAAACTCCGGGTGTGCTTATGCTGAAGTAGAAAGTTCAACTCCTAGGCCAGTAAGTTGGACTAGAATATTGGCTTCTCGTCCTTGACTTGGAAACATAAATTAAAAGTACCTCAGAAGTCAGAGTGGGTTCGTCTATTAGCAAGAACACTGATAATAAAGGAAGTGCACTGGAAGGTAGCAGCACAAGTATGGACTTTTCTTGAGTTTAAAGAGTCATTAAATATAGAAGTCTCCGGACGATGTTCCACCGCCTCATCAGCCCTGTATAAACTGTTATCCCTTCTGCCAACATTGTTAGTACAGTGGTAATATACTCCTGTCAGTCATGGACAAACCATGGAGCTAGAATAATAGCCACATTGCAATCTAACTACATCATTTATCTCTATAAATATCTTGATATCATAGCAGGTTTATTTTCGCTGGTTTAAAAGCGCGTGTCTACCCTCACAGGAATCCAGCTAGAGCTATGTACATAATCGCTTTTATTATCATCATCCTTTGCTGTTCCATCAGGAGATGGGTGAGTATACATGGCTGTCTTATGGTTACCTAGTCTTTCTCAGAAGCCGCTACTGTTGACACCAATTAATACCCTGGCTTCGAATTATCACAAACAATAAACGCACCTTAGGAAAACACCAGTTATGTTTTACGTTGTCGGCGTGACATTAATCATGAACACGTCATCGAAATAATAATACTTATAGACCACATGTACGGAATGATTAACACACATTCGGAGTAATATAATAATCATTTGCACGTCTGTAGAAAAAGACTAATCATAGACACATCTGTAAAATGGTCACCAATCTGGGACATATCTCTGAAGTGGTACCAATAATGGATCCATTTTTGAAATTACGCTAATAATGAACCTCATCTTCTGAATCAATAATTCACATTATATTTACGGGACTCTTTGCTGAGTTAACTGGTAGAAGAAAATGCTGAAACAATGAAGCTTAAATTCTTAATTACATAAAAGACGTAAAATTGACCCAGTGTATGTACCATGTAAGCAGAAATGAGAGCAGACGACAGATACATGTTGGGTATATACGAAGTACGCAACGGCCAGATCTAATCTGGAGATCACGTGAAATGACAAACCATGAACGTCCACTCTTTTCAAGCTGGTACTGATGATAATGGTGATGATGGCGATGATGAAGATGATGAAGAGAATAATTATGATTTAACATTGCTTTTGTCTTTTTGGAAAATCTAAAGGTCAATACATAAAGAGCTACTCAACGCACACTGTGTAGATAAAATGTTTAATGTTATTGCAGATATGTAAAGCGGTTCAATATGCAAAAAAGAGATAACAGAAAATAGAACTGATCAGCCGACCTGTTAACCTACCGCAGAACCTATGCTACAGGGTGTATTTTTAATGACTGTGCAGTGTTAGAAAATACTGCTGGTCCAAGTTTTGTATTTATTCTCTGTAAAGTTCATGCAACATAATAGGTAAATACAAAACTTGAACCCGCAATATTTTCAAACACTTCACAGTAATTAAATATATATCCTGTATTATTTGGAGACTTGTGTAAGATTAAACAAATAATTGTAAACAATTCGTTATACAATTTCTTTCCGTGCATCCCGTCAGGCGCAAACATGACTTCAATGCCTTAGGTATCTCCAATGTCCTAACAATATAGCATAACACAACGCAATGCAGCTTTGCAGGATATAATTACGAACAATAAAAGGACGTTGCGACGACTTGCCTTCATCAGCAAACAAATACATACACAAAACACAACATATAATCACGGAGAAGACACTCCGGTGACTACATTAAGGCATACGAACGGGATGAGAAAAATACAAAGATGAAATAAATGAGAATAGTGAAGAGAAAATGAAAATGTGAAAACCAAAATGTCGCTACTTATCCCAGACTGCGATACTAAGATGAATTTCACCATGGGAGTTCTGTGGGTCATTGGAACCGGGGTATGGGATGGTTCTGTGAAGATCCTAAGTAAATGAGTAAAAGTGGTACCTGAAAAAGGGAGATGATGGCAAGTCGGGAAACTAAAAGCATTGGAGATGTGATGGTGATTCGAGAGTGAAAACTGAGAAGGAGTTCCCCGGTGGATGTCCGTACAATGCATGAGTGGTCCCTGTTAAAGGTTGGCTATAGTCGACAAATATTAAAAAGCAATGAAGTGTGCACCTAAGTATGACGGTGATAATAACGATACTCTGTTTATCTACTAACTTATGTGTGTACCAAGGAAGTCCTAAAGTCCGGGTTGGTTGATATGTGTGATCGCACATCTACACAAATCAACACACATTCATAAAGCCTTATACGTACATATATACGGTATATGTTAGAAGAGAGAGAGAGAGAGAGAGAGAGAGAGAGAGAGAGAGAGAAGGGGGGGGGGTGGTATTGTACCTGTGATATGCCACATCTTATATGCGAACTTAGAAGGTCTAAAAATACGAGGCTTCACTCATAATGTTCCATATGGAAAAGGCCGAGTAGTGTTTATTGTTATGCCACTTATTGTAGGATTAAATCCACAAATGTATTGTGTTATTGGGGTTGTATAAGATCAGATCAGCCGTAATACACATAATGTCCTAAGAACATGTTCTATGTCCTATGTCAATGTCCTAAGAACATCTTCGTCCCTTCAGTCCATGCCTCTTCTTCCATGAACCAAACCTTCTTTCAGTTTTCTTTTCAAATGACTGTGACATTAAATACATTTCAAAGTGAATCGGTTCTCAAGACATGAAAAATGCATGAAAATGTTTTTTTTTTTTCTTGCGCTCTCTCGCTTTGAACTCAAGCGTAGTCCATACACACTATGTATAGTAGTGAAGGACGGTGTTTTGGGTGTGGATTATGTTTCCCTATTAACAGTGTCCTTCGCCATCAGGCGAACCCACTCCGACTTCAGAGGTACTTGTAGTTTACGTCCCCAAGTCAAGGACGATAGGTAAACATTTTAGTCCAGCTCTCCGGTTGAACCGCTTACCTCGGCATCAGCACAACGGATGTTTACGAACACGCTTTCTTACCCATTCGACAATGCGGACCTGCAATGTTATTTATAAGCCAGTTTTCTTCGATTTTCATATCTTTTAAATTGTCAGTATGTTTCTTCTTATAGGTCAACGTTATTCCAAGATTCATTCTGCAACATTTCCGTTTAATTTAGTGATGGCGAAATGGTCCACTATTCACACCCGTAAGATGCCACATGCAAGATGCATATTCTAAAACAAACAAACCGCAAATAAAATAATAATTTACCAGTTTGATGTTTCACCCGCTACTCTAACAGCTGTTTGTTACTCATGATATAAATATTCAGCTATGTAAATCGAATATGCTGAAAATTCCATATCTTTCATTATGTTTCACAATGCCATATACTAATAACAGTTGATGCCTTACTGTAATCTACGAAAAAAACAGTACGAAGATTTACATTGCAGTGCGCGGTATACAAGGCCTGGGACACCCCAGAGCCGTAACTGTATGAAAACATATTCTCTAGCCACTGAGTATAGATCTCTCTACCATTGCTAACTGGTAAGCTAGCATCCTGCAGTAGCTCCCAGGTTGTACATGTAAGGGAGTCCATATCACGCCATGAGGTGTATTTTGTATACAGCAAAGTGAAAATAAATGCCAAGCGCCCTTAAGATGCTTCGGGCATATTGTGCCACACCCATTATAGTATGGACTTATCAGCACTGCAGGTTGATGTGGTTACTTGATTTATAATTAAATGTCCTGGTACCCATTTAAGGATTATAGCCCGGGTCACTGAACTATATATCCGGATTCGACGAGGATTCGAACACATGACTACCAATCCAGTAGGCAAGCGTACTTACTAGTCGCTGTGTTTCCTCGGCGCGCACCTTCTACACACGACAGATGAATTTATAACTAGATGGGAAATAATCCTGGTAGTACGGGACATTAAATTATTGTATTGTTACTTCCCTTGACATGCCATTGTCGAAATATCTGTTTGATTGTTTTTGTAAAATGTTGGCATGTTTTAATACGTTTTACAACAGGTCAGGACAGGTCCACTCTCCAAACATACTGTCTGGCTTTAATTTGAGTTTGAAGAATGAAGTGAAGGTACAGAATGAGATAACTGATGTCATAGCGTCATGCGAGACAGCAATATGTAGGGCAGATGTTACAATGTGTACAAATTTAAAAATTACAGTGCTTCTGTCATCAAGGCTATCTGCCATTAACAGTAGTATAGTATAGTATAGTATAGTACAGTATAGTATAGTATTCAGTGCAGTGCAGTGTAGTGCAGAGCAGAGCAGTTCAGTGTAGTGTAGTGCAGTGTAGTGTAGTGTAGTGTAGTGTAGTGTAGTGTAGTGTAGTGTAGTACAGTACAGTGTAGTGCAGAGCAGAGCAGTTCAGTGTAGTGTAGTGTAGTGTAGTACAGTACAGTGTAGTGTAGTGTAGTGTAGTGTAGTGTAGTATACCTAGCCATGTGATGAATATCAAACGTCATAACAAGTTTCCGGATACCACCTCTCTTGTCAGATCCACAATCCCTAGCTTCAATACAATTTTGTCGCAATCACAGACTGGCTAGGCAATTCATCTAACCCCCATGCCAGACCATCGATTGCCAAAAGCATACTTTTATCGTGGGACACAAAAGACTAAAGGCTTCCCAAGTAGCAATCGGAATTGTTTTAAAGACACACTTAGGAGAGAAGTTCCTCACAGTAATTTGAAATAACTGATGATATAGATATGATCTGTTGCACTGGACAGAACGACAGGTAGCACATAGTGCATAGCTTCCATCTCGAGTGATGACAGCTTTTTTCAGATACACATCTTTATCTTCTTGATATGATTTTTATTCATCTTTTTCCGTGGCATATGTTCCGAATCGTATGAATATCTTAAACTACAACAGTGATAACAATGATCGCATGGAAAACAGTAATAAAATTAGAACACTTTATGCTGCTACGGGCATCTTGCCATCTTGACACAGGATAGTTTGTGAAATTATGATTAAAACAGGCATAATAGCTAAAATTCATTGTAGGAACCAGGTATAGAGTTATACCTCTCCACAGCACAAAGCCTGAGTCTAACTGTAGCGACTAATGCGTTGCCTCAGCAACATTATCATGATCACGGCCTGCCTAATTTAGTCCATTGCAAAGGTAACACCAGTACATCTGGAACAAGATTAGCTGCAGAAGTTACCGTATCAGTAAAGCAATGCCTTAACTGCCCGCCTGTCGGAGCCTCCATCCTAGGCCAGTTGCCAAAAAGTCTTAGGGCCTGGTCAGCTATGTCTTGACTTTTAGTCTTTAGGTTGCATTTCCTGGCCCTGGGATGAGGCGCTCAACCGTCTGAAGCCGTTGTCACAATGTGGAGTGTCAGCGCTAACAAAAAGCTGGTAGTATCGTCAACCGTTATACTGTAAATAAGTCATAACTGACGACGACCTGACAGATATAATATTATATGCAATTAAGGAAAGAGATAAACAATTTTGTTGAACCAAGTGATGAGAAGAAAAGCATCGAAAAACAAGTTTAACAACTGGAAATGTTAACGGTAAAATAACCGGATTCAGGCGTAGATAAATGATGATGGGTGGCCTACGATAGTGGCATGCGGGGGTATCTCTAACAGAACATCCCCAGAACATCAGGGATCGCGGTCTATGGAGATGCAATGGTCGCCTACGCCAGTTGGCAGTGCGCTTGACGACGATAATGATACGTCACGTTGTTAGGAATTTTCACTATAGGCTTTTGTCCATATTTCTTGATGCCATATATCATATTGTCAAGCATCTTCTCTACAGGTTTTAAATGTCTCTTTTCCCCACCACCTGTCCTGGTGAGACAAATTATGTCGTGTTCCCCTTGTCTTGACGTGATCAGAGAATGTGGATTATCTCTTCATGACATGCGTAATCAATGTGGATTATTTCTTTATGACATGCGTGAAGAATGTGGTTTATCTAATCGTTACATGTTCAAACAATGTGGTTTTCTTTAAATGACATGTCTTAAAAATATAGATCGTCTACTCATTATACGTCTAAAGAATGCGGACTGTCTACTTGCAGTATGTCTGAAGAATGTGGATTATCTACTCATGACATATCCAAAGAATGGATTATCTACTCATGACATATCCAAAGAATGTGGATTACCTACCCTCGACATGTCCAAAGAATGTGGATTACCTACCCATGACATATTAAAAAAATGTGGATTATCTACTTATAACAGCTCCAAAGAATGTGGATATCTACTCATGACATGTCCAAAGAATCTAGAGTGACTTTTACTTAATAAATTAACCAGTTCTGTTTCTACGCTAGTGTCTTCAAGACGTCTACATTATTATTCTTATCTATCCAATGTTTTCTCAGTACAGTTTTAACTCTTTCTTCTCCTTCTGCCTTTTATTCCACACTAAGGCAAATACCCTCATACAACTGACGACAAGCCGTCCTGTCTGTTGCTATCTCCTGCATCTCTCTCCACTGTTCTCCCATGTTATTCACCCTGTCTGTAATTCTCTACTTCGTGGTCTTCCGCTATATTGTCCTCTCTGTCGGTTCCAGACAAGGCAGTAACTAGTTATATTATCCTCAAGTTTTCACAATGTAGGTCTTTTCCTCAACTCTTGATTCATTGTAACTGTATAAGGTCTCTCCGTGAGCTCAATATTGCCGACTGTATCATACTAATTTAGTCCGTCTATTCTACACAGGCATCAGTTAATGATATTCTTGTATTGGATTACAAATTATGTTCTTGGAGTTTCTTCATAAATGCCTTTGAATATAAATGTTATTGACTAGTTCTAAGAATATCGTGGATAAAAAAAAGAACAAATGCAATCATACATCATGAGCTGAATATTGATGAAAATTGGCTATTAAAGACGATAAAACAAAGAAAATTGAAGTATTGTGGTCACTTAAAACGTTACAGAAGTTTCGAGAGAACAATCATGGAGGGGAATCTTCACCTGGGAAGAGAGGAAGAGGAAGGCCTAAGAAAAGATGGGTGCAGGATGTGGCGCATGATCTCCAGATGAGTGTATCGGACGCAGGACATCTTGCTTATGATCGAGAGGTTTTCCGGAAGATTACCATGGGAGCGAGGTTCTGCAAAGGACATACTACTGAATGAACGAATGAATTTCTGAACCAAATAAAAAGAATGATTTATAACTGGAATTACATATTCTAAGTGTGGCACTAAATGTAATTTCCGTTGACTTCCACAAATTGTCTAGAATTATGTAATCGCCTCTTGTCTTTCGTATTCGTATTGTGTAAGATATTTCTTTATCTGTACCCCAATTTTGTCTTCACTACTACCTTCACGTGTGCATGATTCCGTCTATTGGAGTGAAGTTGAACCAAGGGAGACTGGGTTGTTACTTGCTCCGTTTAACCTTATTATCTTTTCTCCTATTAATTGTTAGAACTGTTTGTTTTGACCACTCATTATGAATGTTTTGTTGATCTTGCATCTGATGTCGTGAGTGTGACAGGGGGGAAATATCGTCGGCGAAGTCCAAATGGTCAAGATGCTTGTAAGGGTCTGGTGAATTGTATTTCTCGCAGTCTTCATAAAAGAACCTGTAGTCAGTAAGAATAACAATGTTGACAAAAGCACCCCTAATACACTCTTGTTTTTAATTCAAATGTATCTGTTAATTTTCCATCGTGAAGGAATCTACATTTTATTTCTTCATGTGCTATACTTATTAAGTTAATTAGCAAACATACAATGCCACAAACAATTGCGCGTATAAAACAAAGAATATGCTATTCTTAACACAATAACCTATAATTGTATATCAGTTAGTAAATACATATCATTATGTTATTACAAATGTTACATACAACTGTTACTATTGTTACTGTTATTTGTTAACGTGTAGCTCATCCGTGTCATCTTTTATTCAGCAATAGTAACAGATTGATATTAATATATTATTAGTATTATTATGAATGTCTGTTTAGCATGCAATAGCACTCTACTATCTTAATGCAATATGTCTTTGCTTGCATGTTCATAAAACAACGGACTTTAAAAGCGTGTGTGATGTTATCAGTTGACGATTTCTTATCGATTCCTTCTTCTTCTTTTTTTTTTTTTTTTTCACCTTCAGACGTCAATGTGAAAAAACGCAAAGAAATCAACTGTCAACTTGAGCTTCTCGACATCTTCACAGATATCGATTGGTTCAGTCGTAACTGCTGGCTGGAAGTTTTTGGTTAGCGTGCCACGGAGACGTAATTTAGCTTCATGGCTGCCTAATGACGTATTTATTGAAAATGTATCCTATGGCTTCTCCTTGTCCCCCACGGCTACAAGTGGGATTACAATATTATGTTGTGGGCGTATTACTTTTTCCTCTCTTTATTGCGTGTGTGTGTGCGTGCGCGCGCGTGTGTATGGGTGTGTGTATGTGTGTGTGTTGACAGAAGAGGGAATCTGCCTTGGTAGCGGAAAGATATGTTCAATCAATCAGTCAGTCAGTCAATCAATCAATCAATCAATTTATCAGTAAGCCAATTAGTCAATTAATCAATCAATGTTAAGGGTTCTTGCACACGTCTTGCAGTGTAATGGATACACGGTACCAGCCGTATATTTGTACAGATCAATCGTACTTGATGGTGACATAATGCATCTTACGTCGGCCGCGTTTACTTTCCAGGTCATTGCCTGGTACCATGTTAGGCTGTGTCGACCTGGTTAGTCAAGCCCTGCATTTTTGTTTTGGCTGTTTGTGATTTCTTGGCAAATTTACGTTCAGTAGTTTGCCATTGATTTTTGAACGACCAGCACTCAAATTCCTTTGCATGGAAACCAACGCAAGGCGGGCTTGCTTCCAATTTTAAAATCTGGTTTCGTAGGGATTCGAGCCTCCGGTGCGGCAGACAGGCGTAATCAATCAAATGCCATCGCTCAAATTAAGGTTACCTGTAATGGATGCAAACTATTTTCTGTCTCTTGCTCTAGTGTTGCACTTGGTAATAGAAATAATAATAATATTAATAATAATAATAATATTAATAATAATAATAATCTTTCTATTTGTATCTATGCCTGCTACTTACTCGCCGCCTTCGACTTAATTTTCACCTGTGTTGTTTGTATACAAGAAATATGTCTTTCAATATTGTGACAACACTTTAATTTTAATTGGTATCCTGCTGTTTAGCACTTATAATCACTACACACGTTTTTAAAGTCCGTTATAATCATGTATTATTATTATTATTATTATTATTATTATTATTATTATTATTATTATTATTATTATTATTATTATTATTTGTATAATACTTATTATGATTATTGCTACTAATACTACTACTATTTACTATTTTTTTTTTTATCATTAGTAAATTATACTATATCAGCAATATGTTTGGTGAACCAACAGTAGATGCCTAGTCTGTGATTTCATAGAAACATGATGAAATGCTTTAGCAATGTTGAAGCCATATATTTATTATTATATTTTACAAATAATGATCAGTTACGTCTATTAAATACATATCAATGATATTCAAATGCATTTGTTGGTGTTGTATTGTATATATAAGATTGTGTGCAAGTCAGTGGAAAGTTGACATTTGAAAACACAATGAGAATGTGAAGTATGTTGATCGCCATCATTCTCATCTCATCTCATCTCATCTCATCTCATCTCACTTCATCTTGTTCCTCTTGTACCTTGCAGTGTTGATGTGAAGTATAAACAGCGGGAGAGTGCCAGTTTATGGGCTTCATATCTCTAGATTCTCGTGGACTCTGTTATACTCTCTGTCCATTGTTTACGTGGTCGGCCTCTTCTTCTTCTTCCATAAGGTCTGAACATCATTGCTTGTTGTGGTATACTGTTACTTGGTAACCTAGGTACATGGCCAAACCATTTGACACGCTGCCTTCTAATAAAATATAGCGGTTCTATAACCCCTACTGTAGTCTTGATTTCTTCATTTCGTACTTTCTCTTTGCTTGATACATTGAGTAGTTTTACCAGGAATGTAATTACTGTTGTTGTGATTCTTTTCTCTTTTCCTGTATTATTCAGGTGTGGCATTGGTAGCATAGAGTTGGTAGAAAAATTGTGTTGTAAAGTGTTTTCTTAGAAACTATTGATACGTGTTTGTTCTTTAATTATTTGTGCCATTTCACCATGATTATAAGATTATTATTATTGGGACTCTTTGCTGGCTGTTGAAGATGAGGACGGAGTACGTATAGGGACGTCCCGAGTGCTGTGATGTCGGATCTTGACTCAACTGACCTCATCAAAGAGCGGGGGAGTTAGTGAAACAGTTTGGACGTTTCAGTGACAACGGCATGAACGCCTTCGTCCAGTATTTGATGTCAACTCTTGTCGTTCGCTACGGGAGGAAAGACGGGCCATTTATTCCCCCGTACACTTAGGCCTACAATATGTGATTGTCATAAGAGTTTACACACAGACAAACGACTCTGCTAAAGGACTTTATTGGAGAACCGCTGCAATTTAGTGGCCTGGCACTTGGAAGCCTGCCCACTGAGCTTCAGTTCGATCCTCATCGAGGCGTATTCGAGTTTGTAAAACTTACTCAGACTTTCATGTCAACCCAGCCTAACATGGATAAAAGGAAATGTCTTGGGGAATAATGACGGCCGGCGTGATACTGAACACATCACCCACCGAGTGCCGACTGGTGTATTAATACATGGGTCTAACAGCTGATGACCAGTGCACCGAAAGGCGTTAAATGATCCTTCGCTGTTACTTAGTCATCACCACCCACAATTTCATCATTCGACAACAGGGCTCTTCTTCTTCTAAGTGAAGGGAAAGATGGGCCACCTATTCCACAGTGCATTCAAGCCTACACAATGTGATGAGTCTATCACATTACAGAACCATAGTTGGAAACCGGTTGAGGGAAAATGTAATTTTCATAACCTTGGATACACAAGTTTTCCCCCCTCCCACCCCCATCCCCTTTTTCGCAGAAATATCCTTTCGTTTATAATGTGTTTGTCTGTAGCACCGTGTGAGAAGTACAGGGTCTATTTTTGTTATGACTGTGCAGTGCTTGAAAATATTTCCGGTCCAAGTTTTGTATTTACCTATTAAGTTGCATAAACTTTACAGAGGGTGAATAAACAACTTGGACAGGCAATATTTTCACACACTACACAGTCATTAAAAATAAACTCTATAACATTAGCTAATGGTATCATCAGCATGGGTACTCTTCGTTGGCTATTGAATAAGGAGACAGACAATGTGTGGGAATGTTCCGAGTACAATGATGTCATCTCCTGAGTTCATATTTCATATTTCAAGGGAGTAGTAGCCTGTCGTGTTCTTTCAAGGCGTGTGGCAGACAGTGTTGTAGATCATTCAAAGCCAACATTCATTGCGGAGACGGCACATGATTTACTATTTGAGACTGCAATTACATAATAATTACGCCGGGCAACGTGGTTTCTCGCCTCCTTTTCGGCGCTGACAAATTCCTCAATTTACGCTTGCCACAAGTCTTGCCGCAAGGGGTGGACCTCAGACTTAATTCTGTCACAATGCCACCAGAATGTGAAACCTGAACACTGTTTCAGAGCACACGAGTGAGCTATCACAGATTATTGCAGAAGATTGATTGACTGATTGATTGATATAGGAACCGACATCACAGCATTCGGGGCATTCCCATAAGCGCTCCGTCCCCATCCTCAGCAGCTAGCGAAGAGTTCCAACAACAATAGTTCCAGTAGCAGAAGAAACAACATGGAAATGACGTGAGTGACATCGTTTACAAATGTATCACAGAGGAAAAGAAAATCGTTGGTATTTGAAAAAGAATAGATCGCAGACTATGTCAGCCTCACACACAGAAATCATCATCATTATTTAAAACAATACAATTGCCATACTGAAAGTGGCATGTAATGAATATCCAACAGTTTCTTTCGTGCTTTTTTATGACGCTCTAAAGCAGGTTCTAACATATCATTTCTTAACACAGTGGTACCTTGGGTTACAAATGCCTCAGGTCACGAACAATTCAGGTTACGAACAACAACTTCGAAAATTTTATGTCTCGGGTAACGAACAGTGCCTCGGGTTACGAACGAAGGCGAGAGAGAGAGAGAAGAGAGAGAGAGAGAGAGAGAGAGAGAGAGAGAGAGAGAGAGAGAAGAGAGAGAGAGAGAGAGAGCGAACGAAAGAAGATACTTATTTTCAAAGGGTAACAAATTGGGCACGCAGGCCCGTCTTACATTCGGCCCTTCCAATCACTCATCTTTCTTTCATCAACAGTGCATAGGAAAAAACATTGTCACATGAATTTTTTAAACATAAACAATGCATATTACTATGTTATGAGACACATCCACCACCCACCCACACATCTCCCATTCACTCCAACTCCCCCACCCAACCACATACATAATCCACACACACATACATGTCCCCACCAATCCACCACATCCCTACACCTACACATCTCCCCACCCACACACATCTCTCGCCCACCACACATCCCATCCACCCACACCCCAAGCACACATACATTCCCCAACCCACACATCCCCCACCCACACACATCCACCCACCCACTCACATATCCTCTACCCGTCCCATTACCCACCAACAATCAACCACCCACATATCCTCCTCCACCCACACATCTCCAACCACCCAGCCAAACACACATTCCTCGGCCACACATCCCCCACGTACACACATCTCCCCGTCAACTCACATTACCGCACCTACCCACACACAAATTCAGCACCCACGCGAGAGAGAGAGAGAGAGAGAGAGAGAGAGAGAGAGAGAGAGAGAGAGAGAGAGAGAGAGAGACAAGGTGTAACGTTGGAGACAAACGATCGCGTACAGTACAAACAGTATTGCAGATGAGCTTGTGGATCTTCAGAATGAACAGCTAAAGACATTAAAGGAGGCGCTGTCATCCAATGATGAGGAGTCAGTGACTGTTTCAACTGCCAGGATTAAAGAAATTTGCAGCAAGTGGGCAGACGTCGAAGACTTCATTGTGAATAATCATCCAAACAAACATGTTGCTAACAGGGCAGTAAACCAGATGAATGATAACACGATGGCCCACTTCAGAAAGATTCTCCAGCACAGGAAGCGACAAATTTCCCTTGATAGTTTCTTTGTGCAGAAAGATTTCCAGTTGGCTGCCAAGAACCAGCGATAAGATACTCCTGAAACTAATGATTCAAAATAACAAAGAAAGTGACAAATTTCCCATGATTGTTTTCTTGGTAATAAAAATAGACTAAATCTGTTTTTTTTTGTTTTTTTTAATTTTACATGTAATTCAGTTGGTTGTTTTCTTTCTCTTTATTTAATACGAGAAATACACATATTCTTTGCGTTTTGTCAGGTAAACGACAGGATGTTAATGAAAAAGAACGATTCTTTCATCTTGAAACGGATTGTCTTTATTTCATTGATTTCAATGTTTCGGGTTACGAACGTTTCGGGTTACGTACCGAGTTCTGGAACTAATTAAGTTCGTAACCCGAGGTACCACTGTATAGTTTACCAACATTTAACACTGTCTTTCCCTTACACATGCGCTATTCACTGTTACTTCCACAACGTACTATAACAAGCGGCTGCGACTCGTCACATGTCCTAAGTTCCACAGCGCAAGGGGTTGAAGCCTACCGACAATATAATGCCTAAACAGGACGGAGGAATCATTACTAACCTAGGCCTTATCCTAGCAGGTCCGTGTCTGCTATACCGAATAATGACCTGGGTTAGGTTAGTTGCATATCCTTTATAGCACGTCGCAGTCAACCCCAGCATTGTTTGGCAAGTTTACGTTCAGTAGTTTGGCATTGTTTTCTGAACGATCGGTAGACATACCATTTTATGAACACCAGTGCAAGATAGCCTGCTGCCAAATCGCCCACAGTTGTGTTTCGAACGCGGTATGCGGGATTACGAATTGTGTCCGTAACCCATTCGCCACAGAGCCGGAGAATGACCTAGGTACATCCCTAAGATATATCTGGACAGAAGCGAATTTCCAGAAGTTCCAGAACCGGACTTACATACCTCTATGTTTTCTGAGCTTCCAGATTGGAAGCAGAATTCTGAAACACAATCCCCGTGGAGACCTTAGCATATTAATAGGTCGGGAGAAAAGTGTTGACACCAACTTAACCTCGGTAGAGTTTATCCTTGAGGAAACAGTGGACCTGTGCGCCAATGCAATTGGCATGGCATGATACAGGTCAGTTGTACTAAAACGTTGAATTCTCATCCTTGACTTGTGGACGTAAATTACAAGTACCTAAGAAGTAGACATGGCGAAGGACACTTGTAATATTGAAAGCTAATCCACATGCAAAAATCAGACCATTGCTACTAGAATTAGAAACAAGAGTATGAACTACGCTTGGGTTCAATGCTAGCGAATACACACCCCTCAAAAAAACATTTACAAAACTTTTTTCAGGTTAATCTTTTGGTTATCAGGCTACCTTATTAGACTACATCTGTTGGTTATCAGGCTACCTTATTAGACTACATCTGTTGCACGATTTATTGCCTGACCACAGTCATAGATAATGTTCCAGTGTGGAGAATTTATCCCCTTGGTAAACCGCAAAGTTAAAACTAAGTCTTTCAGTCTGCACAAAGTTGTTGGATATCGCCTAACTGCTCTTCTCGTGGGGGTAACAAATGCTTCACAATAGAAATATATATGTCACAATGGGTTTTGAGTATTTCAGACAAAGCATTCTAACCGCTTCCGGTCGCCAGCGTGGCGGCTAGGCGTTGTGCCGTTAAGTCCTGTGGCGTGTTTATTTATGCTTGTGGCAACGGTTTGCAGTCGCAGTTTCCTCATGTTGTACTGGTAGTACATGGTTCCGTCACTCTGCTACTGAGTGAGTGCGTGGGCGACACCGTGAGCTGTGAAATTCGCGTGGAATGCTTTTACATCTGTCCTGTACAGTGAACTGCATGTTCGGGACAATGGCTACCGGCGGTTGCTGAATTGACTGTTTTGCCCTTTCGGTTCACGAGTGCATTTTTCGGGAGACTCATGGGAGTCGGCGCTGAAGCTGCGGAGTTCTTGCTTTGTGCGACACTTTTGGCGGGTCGCCCTGCGATAAGAGACCGAGCCATGTGAGAAAACCCGGGTCAATGAGGTCTTTCTGGTGACTGCCGAGTCCATCGACGATGAACTGTGGTATTAGTGGATGAATTTTGTGTTGACATTCTGACGGCGGCATTATGCACAGTGTACCTGTGCGGGCTTGTTGGATTGCCGAGACTCCTGTCTATTCCACTTTTCACATTGGACAGTGGGGAGCATTTTGTGTGATATTCGCTGGCACGGGAATGGAGCATAATGGGTACGACCCGTTGCCGTGAAGTTGGAACCTCGACTAACTAACTAACTAACTAACTAACTAACTAACTAACTAACTAACTAACTAACTAACTAACTAACTAACTAACTAACTAACTAACTAACTAACAGACAAAGCATATTTCATTTATTCAATTTATATGATATATAACTCTGCAGTAAGCACCCGACGAGATGCAGCGAAATAAGCCAGGCAATAAATCGTGCAGCCTAATTTTTTTTTTGTCGTCTGTGTGCAAATTTAATAAGGGAATACATTTAATATAATCCAATAAGGCGAAAATTAATAAATATGATCAAACTCTTTACACTTTACTCAAAACAACAAACAGAAAAATCATAATTAAACTATAACCCACGTCAGTGTGTTGAGATAGTTTAATTTCAATATTTATCCATGATACAGTAAATAGACATCGTGAACATAACACCAAACACATATTACGAACGGGTGGGAAAGGCAGATATTTGATGCATATACAAACATACAAGACACAAATACAATTTCAGTGCGAGATGCCCAATACAGCTCTCAATGTTCCAGAGGCCATTATTCGGGGCCTGTATTTAAATGTGTTCTTGCTGGGATATCTTCTACATTGTTCCTGTTTGTCCAATTAAAGCCACTCATAGCTTTAATACAGAGTGAGGTTGATAAGGAGCTACAATAATAATTTCATGAGCACGGTCGGATGAGGGTTTGACGTTTGGGCCGTCGTTGCCTGCTAAGCGAAGGAAATATGGGATCCCTATTACTCCGTTCACTGAGGCCTGTAACATGAGAACATCACAGATCGATAGCATGAGTCTGTTTCGGGACACATTGTTATAGCGTTAATGTAGTCTTGAAAACCATGCACGTAATAAACCTTTTTTCTTATACAAAAGGCTAGCCTTATGGCTTTACCATGACTAAGAAGAAGTAAAATAAAACAGTTGAAACTAGACAATTTGAAGCTTCTCATATTTGCAACGGACATGTCAAGCATCCAATTATTTCATCAATGGCATCTCCGGTGATGGTGCACGGTGCAACAAGCCTTATTAATCGAAGGTATTGTTCAATTGATTTGTCAGAGCAATGGAACAGTCAAAGGTCGAGGCTGTGATAAATTTCCTGATGCGTTAGGAAATATCACTTAAAGAAGTACACAGGAATATGGAACCTGTGCTTTATTAATCCCGTTATACCAATGCTTTGGTGAAATACTGGTGTAGAAAATTTAAGTGTGGACGATGAAATGTTGCTGATTTGTCTCAAAATGCAACGACTGAAATAGAGCAGGAATAACGGCGGTCATTTACCCGGATCAGCATATTACAATTGCAGAGATACTTGGCGCATTTTAGCTGAGTGAAAGAAGTTGTTTGCCCACTGGTTCCCACGGCTGTTGACACGCACACGAGAATAAATCGAGGTTGGCAGTTGCTCAAAACGTACCAGTTAGAAAACATCTGAATGACAATGGTGACAGTAGATGCGATTTGAGTTCTCCCTTGTAATTCCCAGTCCATAATGTCCAGCATTCAATGGAGAACCCCGAGTGCCAACACTTCTGTCAAACCAAGAGCACAGAAATATGTTAAAAAAATACAGACATGTTGCTTTTTGGGACGCCCTAGGTGTCATATTTAAAGATTATTTGCCTCGCGCCAAAACTGTGTAATACATATTCTTACCACACTACAAGGCTGTGATCGGAACTCGTGGGATAGCATGCACACAAAATAATCAGTTCCTTTAAGACAACGCGTTCTCCCACATAGCATATCTTGTGCAGCTAGTAGCTACGGATTTGAACACCAAATTTATTCCATATCCGCCGTATTCTCCGGATGTGGCACCATAAACCTGTTTTTTCTTTTCTTAAAAGAAAGTATGCTAAACATTAAATCATCTTGACAATGACGAAAACGTCATACTGGCATTGATAACTGGTTTAATTCGAAACTATGTTCTTCTATTTTAATATATTTTCAAGGCCCGGGTAGAAGAGATAACATAAGTGCCAATTCAAATGGCGTCGATACTAAACATGAATAAACCGTGTACACATTTTCAGTTCTCTATCACATTTACTTCTGCTCTGCTGTTATGGCTGTGCAGTGTTTGAAAATATTGCCGTTCCAAGTGTTGTGCTTACCTATTGTGTTGCATGACCTTCACAGTGGACGAATACAAAATTTGTAACGGCAATATTTTAATACACTGCACAGTCATTAAAAATACACTCTATATAATGTTACACTCACATGACATTCATACAGCTTAAGTTTCGTAATCAGAATAATCACTTAACGTTCTGTTGTGTTCCCACACGAATCCGTGTCCATGAATCGTAAATGTATTCAAATAGAGATCCTCGGATGCGTGCAAAGCAACTATAGACTGTTTCCACAACACATGTCCGTCAATGCTGAATTATCTCCCCCGCATCACAGTAATTAGTTTGTCAGCATAAGTGTTTGAAAGTCTCCTCTTGTAAGAGATTGCTTCGACATAAACGATTAATGATTTTCCTTTTACTGGATAACAGTAATAGAGTATAACAATAATAATAGTCTCTTTCAGTCGTATCTGACTATTGGTTCGTGAGTCATATAAGTAGGAAGCGTCAAACCCCACAGCCTAGTGTTTGTTCCTTTCCGTATGTTAATTTATAGCATGAAAAATGAATTCACCGTAAACATGAGAAACTGTTCACTAACACTCTAAAATATTCAAGAAAACGAATTCATATAATTCAGTACACTGTTTTGATGAATGTCACATACCATACAATAACACTCCATTCTCTTTATCTCGTGTTTTGTAAACCTATTTTATTTTGTCCTTGACCTGTGTATTGCAGCAGTCTTTCATGTCTGTTTTCACAAGTTACAACACTTTGACACCCTTGTAATATAATGTACATATATTTGCTGTTGCTTATCTAATATACTTTAGTTGGAAGTTATGTTTTTTTGTTTTGTTTGGTATTATGTGATTCCATCCCATGCCCCCCCCCCCCTCCCACCCATAAAAAAACAAACCTCCCAGCTTCAACGAGGCTGAGGTAAATTACCCCGTTGCACCATTAAGTCCTAACCTCCAGTTAGAATCCTTGGATTTGATTGTTCCCCAGTCAGTCGACTCTAGGATAGGTACCCGATGATTTTCAGTAGCATGTGAGAATCTACATCTTCCACTGCATTACCTTGCCATACGTTAAACACTGTCCCTATCTGTGCTTTAGCCGTTATTAATAACACCAATTGCAAACATCGTGATAATGACGTTATTGTCGATTGCATACACAATTCGTACAAAACACGTTATCAATAATACAACGAGAAAGGATACACATTGAGGCCCTTTAATCTGCAAGCAGGCAAGTTGCAATTAATTGTATCGCTTCTGTCTGTTCTCATAAATCATTGACACAAAGCTTTAGAAAGTGCAGTGATGCATTGATCTTCTGTCGGGCTATGCATATCATATTTATAATTACTGTAGCCAGAATTTATAGCAAGGATGCTCATAGTATTATCTTTCTCCTGTGCCGTTAGAATGGTCGCGTGTTCCAACAACAGTTGAGTCATTACATATAAGACTTTTTTACGTTCCTGGACTGAACAGATAAAGGCGATCAGAAATTTCAATAGTATCGGTCCTTGGTGTGATATTGTGTGTTGTTTGTTCATCGCTACCAAAGAGGACAGTGGCGCCTGTCATCTGTTAGTCCCCGTATGAGTTCTGTGGTAGCTAATTAAACCTTACTGATCAAGTCTTGCTAAACCTCGATTGATCTTACTGGCTTCCTAATTCGCAATAGCCACAGGGCAGCCATGCTAGCAAGGTTTAGCTACACATGTTAGGGAAATCGGCAGTAATTTTCTTCCCACTACATAAAGCCAAAACATCAATTCTCCATTAATGAATTATAGTCTGTCCAGAAATGAATGCCGTCATTCACGATCAGTTATTTTGAAAACTGTCTGTTGCATCGTTATGAAATTTTTCCTGCCGTCTTATATTTACCCCCACCCAAGGAATATGTCTTTGATAGGTCCAAAAGCAACTTTAATCATGGAAAGCGGCGACATTTCTTTGATGTTTTGGTGAAAAACTAGTGATTTCTCGCTAACAAACTCGTTTTACAGTAATGAATGCCCCGACAATTCAGATGACGACACAAGGCGTATCCGCATTCGTATGGGATTTTAGTTGAGTTGAGTTAAGAACCACCATCACTGCACTCAGGACATTCCCACACGTGCCCAGTCCCCTCGTTCAACAGCCAGCGAAGAGTCATACTACTAATCGTTTCAACAGCTATCTGATTAAAAGTTTTCCTGGTCTTTCCTCTCAGTTTTGAGATTCTTCCAGACACATGGGAGTGGGTGCAATGTCTACTCTGCTGAGACGGAACATGATTACCTGTTTTGCACGACGAATATAGCTGTGAATGTCTCTGTAGTGGGCTTCTTTCATAACAGTCAAGATGTAGGTCCTCTTTTCATTGAAGTTTTTAGAATTATTCGTATGTTCGTGTGTTTCCCCTCATTTGGCAACGTGTTTCTTCTCACGTTTCTTGTTATGCCACAATATGTCAGTTCCCACCACAGTATTACTCTTCGGTTGGTATTCAATGCGTCTAGAGCTTTTTTTTCAATGACAGTTGTTTGTCACCGTTGAAGGCTTACTGAATTGAAAATTCATTATTGTGGAATACAAACTGTTGCTATTGACAAGTTGTATTGTTTGTGCCGATGCTGTCATGTTAAGGGCCTGCAATTCTTCTTCTGAATAGTTGGAGCACAAATATCCAAGTAGGTGTGCATGTAGATTAATGTCTGCGATCTGCCCAGACCTTAGTCTGTGTCGCACGATTCCAGTAGGTTGATGACTGCTCTCGGTTGCATAAAATTCAATCCATCCTTTCTCCAATAGTCATCCTCTTTCAACACATGGTCCTCACATTTTTTCCACTAACTTTTATAAATATTTAATAACGCGAACTGGGTTAGTATCTCGACGTCAGATAATTTGAATATAGTATTGTCAGCTGCCACCCGTCCTTTAATTTTAGCCCACAAAAGTTCTATAGGGTTAAAATGAGAATGGTACGGCGCAAGTCTCAAGCACCCATGACGATGCTCTTCTATAAACTTTTCGATTTGATATTTCTTGCTTTTTGGCATCTGTTTTACAAAGGACAATATTTCTAGCTAGAAATACGTTTCTGGAAATGGTATGTTTTCAATTCGGAGCCATATCTTTATTGCTCCCTTTGTGCTCGATGCTTTAGGTACTTTGTCTTCTTGGGCAACAACATTTATATCATGCATTGTCCATAATTGGACACGACTGTCTATCTAGAGATGGACGCAATGTATTCTCGAGCCAATCTCTAAATACATTACCATTCATCTTATTTTGATAGTGTCTGTGTGCTTTTATACGAACACGAGTCCAGCATTCTGTAGTAAGCCTTTATGCTTATTACCAGCATGGGCCATGACCAAATGCTGTCCTATACTACTGGGCACATACCGCTTTATCTTTCCACCCACTGATTGCCATTCCTTATCACTTGTGTGGTGCGCATTGATCCACGTTTAATCCAAATACACTATGTCATAATTTTCTTTGCTCATTTCCCTTATTTCACGTAGGAATCTGCTCCTCATGGCTCCTAAATGCGGTTGCTCGCAAAGGATGTTTCTACTTCCCTTGTAATTTTTAAAAGTGAAGCCTAATGTCCTTATAATTTTCCACAAAGTTGTTTTGGATAGCTCTATGTTATTGTTCTTTCTCAACCAAACCCTAAGTTTTCTTACTGTTTCTTTGGCATCCAGTATTTTTATAATAGCTGGCCTTATGACATCCTTGTCTAAGCTATCTACACTAGCCTTTCTACCTACCGTTTGGTTATTGCGTGGTGGTTTAATTCCAGATACTTGCACCCGTCGACGAAATGACTGTTTGTTCACACCCAATGCATACACTGTTGTTTTTTTTCGGAATTTTTAATAGTATGAATAGTACAAATAGTAGTAGTATAATAGTGTAATAGTATAATAGAATAGTAATAGTAAAATAGTACGGCCGGTCGCCGTGGCTAAGGTCTTGCGAACGCTGTTTGTGAGCCCGAATACCCGGGTTTGAAACACAGCGGTGCTGGTTTTTCTATAAAGGTATAGGTACCGGTCGTTCAGAAAGCAATGACAAACTACTGAACGTAACATTAGCCCAGGATTCACGAACAGCAAAATTGCTGGGGTTGACTGCTACGTCCTTTGAAGGACATGCAACTAAATTTTTATTTTATAATAGTATGAAACAGTTTCCTGCGATCAGCTTCTTGACAACATTATGTGTACAACTTCATAGCGATGCTTTGAAGTGTACAAAATTTAACATTCAGTACCATTGAACAATATTCACACATTCCAATGGTAAGATTTAAAAAAAAAAAAATAATAATCGGGTTTCATGAAAGAATCCACATTGACGACACCGCTGAACACTCCCAGTTAAAACAGCGCTGGGTTCTTGTTATAAGGCCAATCCCGTGAACCACGGAGAATATTCAACACTGAACGCTGATTTTCCAGCTAAAGGTGTAATACTATTAAAATTGTGGACTTAATCCCTGATCCGTAAATTATATACCGCAGTATAAACAAACATTGAAATCTGCTGTACAATCTCCAGAACAAAGATTTTTTTGTTGGGCGGACATAATTATAAGGTTATATGCTAAATCTCATCATTTTCCATCTGTTGGTTACTGAGATATGGATTTTTATACGGAGGCAACCAAATGTAAATGCAATACAGGAGTGTCTTTGTGTTCCCTTTCCAGACCATCATAGGTTGGTCTGTCTGAATCAAGTCCCCATCAGGTGTTCTGTGGTAGCTGCTCTTTTGACTTGCTGAGATACACAAATGAGATTTATGCGTCTTATATTATTTCTGGCCAGCTGGTAAAACTTTCTTCGTCAAACTGCCTGCCGTTCTGTTAATCTCGTATATAGTATCTGCTCCCTCCCCCAGGGGTGTAGTTTTTAATTCTTCGTATTCTTTTCAACTGTTCTGTTAATTTCAAGTGTGATTGCTTACACTTTTAATGAATCGTCTAGCATCTCCAATAAGTGTCAACACCTTAGCGATGGTTTTCTTCTCTGTATACGATATTCTGTACATCATTATGAAATCGCTACATAATACTTACAGATAAAACATGATAACCCTAGCAGTGCTTACTTCGTAAAATAAACAAACAATTAATTTAAAAGCTACCAAAGATATTTAGTTCTATACATACAGTTTCACTGTAATATAAATTCATGTAAACAAACAAACAAACAACATACAAATAAGGCAATAGTCGTTATAAAAAGTGCTGGCATGTAGTTTGCTTGAAAATAGTTAATACACTTTTGATTGTCTTTGAATCTGTAGGTCTCAGCTTCCACCCACTACTGCCACTCCGTTTGAGAATCTATAATTTCAGGTACAGTATAGTATACAAATACTCAAATTTAAGCGTTGGTATTGATCTATGAGATGTCATGTCGTCTCTGTACTCTGATATTATCCCCTCCCCTAACCCCACTTTCTTTACGAGGAAATTCTAGTAAACGCTTTCCTGTCACCTTATTTATGTATGCTTCTACCGAAACGGTTGCATGTTGTTGTTATTAATACCTGTATCCTATACGGGAGTGTGGTAAGTGGCTGGACGATGTCTGCCGACCCCGTGGTCTTGGATTCTATCCATATCGGGGGGTGTCGTACCTTAAAGCCCTAACCTGGGTTCCGAGAAAGCCAAAATCTCAATTTGTTACCAGGAAATGTCTTAGACAGGAAAGTCGGTCGGCGTCATCCTGACCACATCAACCACCAAGTGTCGATTGCTCTATATATAAATGGGTTGAACACCATATGTCCACTTGCACTTTAAGACGTGTACACGAGTACTTTTCTTAATATACTTACTTATATTACACATTTAAAGAACATCTGTTCAACACCATACGTGAAGAGTATGCCGGACAAGCAGCCATAACAAAGAATTCTAATACAGTGACGCTTCAAGCTGGATTTGATCCTCGTGACTACACAGGCCACTATGGTTTATACGTATAAAATGGACCACTCCACTCATAGATGGTTGGTAAAACCATTCAAAGTATTCGTCTTTCACAGCCGAAGTTTCTGTTTCTGAAAATACTGGAGATGTCACGGTCAGCAGCAAAAGAGATCGAGGACACCCTAATGAAAACTGCAGGACACAAGCATGCAAAGACTTTGAGCACATACTTATGATGAGCTGAGACAAAGAGACAGAGGAAGACACGATCAGGTGATTCCAACAGTAGTCTAAGGATTGACTGACCTAATAATTAAATGAACATCTTCATCCCCTGTAGATTTAGTTCATACCTTTAGAAACAGACTTCTGTGAGTTTCAGTTACAACTTGGCGTAGATGGAATAAATAATCATCTGCTGCCTGGAACTAGACTTAGTTAACTCAGTTTACCCAAAGCAACTGACTATACGAGCTCCGAGGACGGACACAACCTAACATATGTACCAGAACATGTTTTGGGAAGTAAAGGTGGCCTGTGTTATACTAACAGCATCAACCATCTATGTCACGATTGGTCTATACAACTATGGGTTTAGCACCATATGTCTTAGTGCATGAAAACAGTTCTTTTACTTAAATGGATACCAGTAAATGTTCTGGAAAGTAAAAGCTACCAACATGACACTAGCTACAACACCCAACGAGTGCATATTGGTCTATAAAATATGGTGGACAGCACCGTATAGGCATTGCGCGTCATTACGTAGAAATGAATTGTTTACTTAACAGTACTCAAAGTGACATTGTTTCTTGTGACAATAATTATTGGTATTTCAAATTTAGGTTGTTTTATATTGTAAGGTGACAACATATAATGATATTTTAATGTGGCACAATTTATTTATATCTTACTTGTGTCCATACACAACGGGCACACACATTACAAATCACGGGATAATTGCTTTCTTGTGACACATACATGTAAATACAAAAAAATACAAAGAAAACCATTTATTTTATCCACTTTACAATACTGAAATATGAACAAATGTACAATTCTCAGACCTATAACTTAAACAAGAAAGTTAAGTCGAAAGTACACACTAGACTCATTTCTCTTTGTGAGGAAAAGTCGAAAGTATACATTAGGCTCATGTCTCTTTGCTCAAGATAAGTGGAAAATTCACATGAGTCTCATTTATCTTTGCTGAGATCTTTGTTCGAGGAGGACCGCTTCAAGCTTGTACACTTCCGCTGCGTCAGCGCCCAATAATAGAAGAGGCTGACCAGCATGCAAAGGCCACGAAACAATAGAGTGAGTGACACATTTCTGGTGAATGGCTCCGAGGACATCAGTAAGTGATAAATGGTGACTGAAACAAAAACGAAATTATATATATATATATATATATATATATATATATATATATATATATATATATATATATATATATATATATATATATATATATATAATTGTGTGTGTGTGTGTGTGTGTGTGAGTGTGTGTGTGTGTGTGTGTGTCAAAAATGCTAGGCATTAAATCACGAAACGTATTGTTTGTGACACTTCTGTCTAAATTACCTAATGGGATACATTGTTTTAAATATGTATTTATTATTAAAGCCAAAGTAATATTCGTATATTCACGTCAAACAATATATACCTCTGCAGTATGCACCCGACTAGATGCAGCGAAATATGCGAGAAATCGTACAAAATATTAAGACAAAAAGCAAAAAAGTCTTGCTGCTTCTATGTGTTGCCAATTGTATAATGTTATCTGTGTAAAACTATGTCATCTACATTATGTTATGCTGTAATATAAGAATATGTGTTTGAAGCTGCTTGGTTACGCTGCTGTATGCAGTACAAGCGTTAACCTTAATGTCTTATTTCAGCTTGATAATAGTGTAACATTACAAGGACATCAGGCTCAAGATGACAGATAGGTTGTTGATCAGTTAAGACCTTCAAAGTGTTTCTGCTTCTGGCTAGTGTTTGCTTACATATTTCCCTCATTTTGGACTGGTAGTGCATGGTTCGGTCGCTCTGCTACTGAGTTAACTGCGTAGAGCGACACTGTGAGCAGAATATTTCATATGGATTGTTTTCACATCTCTCCGTGGTGGTTGTATTGTGAACTGCATGCTCAGATAAATGGCGCACTGCCGTTTACTGAACTAGCTTGCTTTATCTTATTCAGTAGTGTGTGTACAACTGCTGGTCTTCTAGTGACTGCTGCTTCCAGCAGTGAACTGTAATTATAGTGGTGGACTGTTGCAGTGACATTCCGTTAGCGGCCTTATGCTTGTATGCCTGTGTGTGCTGATGATTTTCGGGGGCTACCGTTTGTTACATGTGTCATATGGGACAGTTGGGAGCATTTTGTGTGATATTCACTGAAACAGGAACGGAGCAATTAAGGGGTGACTTTTGCAGTGAATATGGAAGTGTAACTAACGACTAGCGTTAAAATAAATGTACAACTCCTGTTTTTCCTTTTTCTCTGGCTTTAGTGTATCCGTCCTTCCTTATCATTATTAATGAAGTACCATTTCCTACTGAAGTTCATCAGTAAAGAGACTTAAACTCTGCCCTGTATTTTCATGATGCACTCAAACTTCATCTTATCAAATCATTTAACTGTTGTTATCTGCTTCTTTCTCACTTGACAAGGAAGCAGCCTTTTGCAGCGTGGCCATGGGTTCGAAGTCACATCGGTGCGAATTTGTCATAATTAAATTGGGCTCCAAGGTCTGTCAATTCTAACATGGGGTACCAAGAATTGTCTTGGAAGATAAAGGAGGCTGGCGTAATAAACACAGCGTCATACACCCAGCACCGATTGGTGTATGGGTCTGGCGCCATTTGCCCAATGCACACACATGTGTGTAAAAAGAACCCTATATACTTACTTTAGTTTTACTCGAAAATGGATATAATAATACCAACAACTCATTCGATCAAAATAGTAATGTTATTAATTGAATACGTTAGGAACAAGAGACAAAAAACATTATAGCCCAATTACTAGAATGGTAATATAAATCATATATGCATATACATGATTATGATACAATTTTGCTGAAAATATTTGTAAGCAACACGACAAAAAGGCAAATGAGTACACGCTGTAAGTGAAACCCAGGCCGACCAAATAGAAAGTGCAAACAATGGCAAACATAAGGTACCCCAAATGTCTAAACAAATGACGACAACAATGCATGCTTGTATATCGTGCGTGGTTTCAAAGAGAATATATTTAATGTAATTTTGTTTATGTCAATGTATCTTTAGACTCGGTTACAGGAAAAAAAACTACATGAGACAATGTAAGGATCGGGACCTATGCAGGTTAGAAGATGTGGACATCGGGGTGAAAATTTCAGCTATGGCCTTGAGACTGACGAACGGGATGATCATTATGGTTAAATTCAGGAGAAATGCTTGTTATTTGCATTTGATAGGTTATATGCCCCCCCCCCCCTTCCCCCGTTATCATATCGAGTAATGTATTAAGATACGTGTCAAGGTTGCTCTCTTCTCTTCGTCTGAACAAAAGTCCATATTTAATTACCGTTTTGTAGTTTTCAGAAACCGTATATGCTCTGTTTCTGATCCCAGATGTCTTTGATGAACACCATCTATTTCTTTTGCATTGTGCATTTAACTTATTTTCTATTAAAACATACCATTGTCTATGAGTGTTGTTCTAAGTGTTATTCTACAAGCAGTGCCGTAATGAAACTAAAACATGTACCATATTGTAATCTGTAAGTGTCAATAAGTGCCGTCTCCGTGGCCAAAGGCTTGCGAACGCGGTTCGAAACGCGGCCGCGACCGATTTATGCAGCAGACCGTGCCGCGTTGTGTTAAAACGTGTTGGTATGGGAGCCGGTCGTTCAGAAAGCAATGGCAAACTGCTGAACGTAAAATTTACCTAGTACATCAACAGCAGCTGAATAATGCTGGCGTTGACTGCAACGTCCTGCAAGGGATATGCAACATAAAAAAAGTGTCAATAAATCAATTAGTCAAGTGACATCGTTCCAAAATGAATCTCCAACACTTTCTATGCATCGCTTTTTTATACTTTGCTCTAATCTCTGACAGATTGCTACCTGACAGTTTACATTGCCAATTTTATTGTCCAATACATCGTGCTCTTCTGCTTCTACCTGTTCATCACAGTTTGATTTTATAACTACATTATGTTGTTTTTTAAGTTACAGAAATAATTGACTTGTCACTTTTTAAAAATTTCTTCCACTAGCTCTCTTTTTAATTCAAAGTCTCCGAAGTACTTCAATATGTATTTGCTTGTGTTGCCAAAAGCGTATCTTATTCGTCTGTGTGTTCACACTTCCAGGATCTCAGTTCGAATTTTTAACTGTCCAGTCGCTGCCCTTGCTTCTACACTTTCGCCCGCCATGGTGACTCCCTACAACACCATTATCTCTAGCCATGACCCATAAAGGACGCGTCTAGCTCTTTATGTTCATTGCGCCTTAGGAGTGTAAAAGCCACCTTTACTTTCTACAATACATTATATATACATATATCATATTTGTGTATTTATATATAGCATATTTATATATGAAAAGACATCACAGCAACACATTTATAGAAAATGTGAAGGCCTGGTAATAAACATCCCATCAGCTCTATTTGCAATCAAACCACCGTTAGTTAAAACTTAAATATTGCATGTAAGAAGAACGTCAAGAACATGACAACAACAACCCAAACAAGCCACAATAAAACATGCATTAGATAAATAAATGTATACTAAGGAATAAGCTTAAAAAAGCAATTTGTTGGGATAAAAATAAGGAGCAAATCAAGATTAAAACACTTTCAGTGAGATTTCTACACATTACGAATGAAAACGAGGGTAATTTCTAATCTAAAATGTCGATTTCGAGAATGCCTCTAACACTGAATCAAGTAATTTACAGATAAGATTAGTAAAAATGTCATTTGAGGGATTGAAATCACAACTTACGACATGTTCTATTGAATGAAGATGACATCGGAGTGTGCAGGGCAAGTGACATCACCGGTAATGCTTCACGTCCTTTGTGAGCATAACATAGAAATATAGGCTGCCCAAAACCTGGCTTGTCCTCCATAGAAACAGGACATATGTCCCCAGCCAGGCACGTACAGGGGAAACCATTGTAGCAGAGGAGAACACTGAAACTGAATATGGTACAATTTCACACTAATGAAATTGTTAATTAGCCTGAGCTGCAATTTTATAAGCAGGAGAAAATACATATGAAGGATATATAAGCATTAAACAGTACTATGACCATGGAACGATGTTAGACCAATGAATTTGTTAATTGGCCTGACTTGCAATCTTATAAGGAGATGGATATTTATATGGGGGATACGTAGCATTAAACTATACTGTAGACAATATAGCACGTTTTAGGACTAAATATGATGTGGATTTTGTCAACCCATGGTCTGGCTAAAGGAAACCTCTTCAGCTTGTCACTAGGGGTTTTCAAATAAGTGGTTTCAATACTTAGGCAGCCCTTTGCCAGATTTGGACGAATACTTGTGTAATAAGACATAGTTCGGTAGACATTCGAGTTCGCTTTATAGATCTATGCCTGTTTATTAAACATCGTCAGCAAGACACCTTACTTAGATAACCTCTGTGACGGGTCGAGAATATTATTATCCTAGCCACAGAGAGTCTAGATTGTCGGTTTATTTTTTTTTTAAACCCAGGAACATCTCCAGAATTTGCACTTAGACTATTAAAACTACTTATGAATTCGGAAATACTGTACAAGTGGTAGAAGACATATTATATTATGAGATTAGCATTTTGGGATTATGTGCTAAACAAGGCGAAACATGACTGGAGAAAAATAAACACACGAAAAATAGAATTAGAGACAGGAATAGCTATTATGAGAAAGACACGAAGGGCGCTGAAAGAGACAGCAAAGGATGGGAGGATTGGAACGTTTTCGTTTGGGACCAATGCTCCAATGGTGGAATAACGGGCAGAAGGAGAAGATGACTATGAACGCTTACAGACAAGACAGTGTGCAAGAGGTGTCCCTGCGTCTGGTGAGGCAAGCTAATCGTATCAGTGATAGCTAGTGCTTTCCCTTCGGGGCTGGAGGGGCGTGGTTGAAAAGTGAACGTTAATATTCCGCTAATGACCCTCATGACATCATATCCAGGTCAACACTACCTTCAGGCGGTGCATATTGGTAAATAAAGATTCCGAGATCTTTGGCTAACTTGGCACTGGTTCGCCAGGTGGCTTGAGATCCACCTGAATAAGTTCTCCCTAAATATGTGGCTGGCCTATCTGACCAGCAGTGGACTACACACTGCTGCAACGAAGACAAATAAACTATATGTACTGGCATAACCTATTTACTAGAAATGGGACATTAGACTACAGCTCCCTCAAATCTTCGCAGCAAGGTCTGAACCAGCACAGAAAACACAGCAGTTGTGTTTGTCAGATAGTGTATAGCAAGACAAGGCAATAAAGAAGAGGCACAATGTTTCGACTGAACTCAGGTGACACTTAAGACAAGGAAATGTCGCGCTTTTTTTTTGGGGGGGGGGGGATGGGGGAGCGTGGGGGAACGTAGGCCAGCAAGTAAAGGAATAGTGAATACACTTATTAAACTCTGTTCCGAATATGTTGGGTCTTATCAGCCAAAGACCCCCGCTAATGCAGATATACGTTGTCATGTTTAGCTTGTCGAGTCTAGTTAATAATATTGTGCCTGTCTTCAACCAAGAGTTGGCGTCGTTTTAGACAGTTCTTTGAATTTTAATAAAGCGTTTGGTAGAAATAAACAAAGACCGAAATATTTGCTTCATTGACTGCACAAAGTGTTTTAAAAGAGTTAGACATGCCAACACGAGAACGATGATTGCCGACCTCCAAATTGAGAGATAAAGATCTTTGACCTTGGAAAGAACATATACTGGAAAGAACAAGCTGCCATAAAATTGATTCCAGAGCACCAGGGACCGAGATCTGAGAGACGCTTGTGTTTCCTGGGAGTGCAAACTATTCTTCTGTATGCGCACAAGTCCAGAGCATCACATATATTTTGTCGGTTCAATCAACATAATGGTCAGTTGAGTTTAAATGTTAACTTTTCATCCTTGACTTTGAGGACATACATTACAAGTACGTAGGGATTCTTAGTGGCTTCGTCTGATTGCAAAGGACACTGATAATAGGGAAATCTAACCATCAAGCAAACCAAAATGTCAAATGCACTCACTAGCAGTAGCAAAAGTTGAACGTGCATGGAATACGCTAGTGTTTAAAGGGAGGAAATGAAAATATGTTTCTAATTAAATGTTCAATGTAAATCAATAACACCACACGATACATCTTCTCTACCAAGTTACTTTAGGAAAAGATGAACTAATGTAATCAGTGACATGCTGTTATTAGGTATTGTACTCTACAAATGTAAGCTGTGCCCGTGCGTTCATGTAATATCTACTGTAGACAGTGAGACATCGTGAACAACCAACTATACTCATGAGAAACATGTGGAGGTGACGTTACGAGGACAATTGTATCTAGTTTAAGATGCTGATTTAACAGCAGCGTCAAAATAACGTTAATTTATTTTGGCATAAAATAGAAAACCCATTGCAAACATGGCTCTAAATTCTAATTTGGGGACTAAAAGCATTTAGTTTAAATACACGCTAGAGAGGAAGACTCCTATGCGATGTGGTACAGCAGCCTGCCTAGCGCTTCGAAGGTTGCGGGTTCGATTCCGGGCCGCGACCTTAGGTTCACGAGTGCATTTCTTCGGCGACTCCTGGGGGTCGTCGCTGGAGCTAGGGAGTTCGGGATTTGTGCGACGCTTTCGGCAGCCCGCGCTGCGGAAAGAGACTGAGCCATATGGGATAAAATCCGGTGCAATGAAGTCGACCCTGTCGACTTTTAAGCGACTGCTTAAATTGCATAACAGAAAAATGAAATAATACACTGAAAAAAATCAAATATCTAAAACAGTAAATAAGATATAACAAATGTGAGTATTAGTTTGAGTGTGTAGGTTCTACTGGCTACTTCCTCTGGTAAAATTTCAAAATTTGATAAACCTACCCCCAATAAAATATATTTCTATGAAAGGATTCTGGTGCCTGGTTTAGGTTAGACTCCAGCTGGATTTCAAAGAAGACACAATTAAGTTCCAGGACCAGAAAGTGGGGATTGACATTGAATTGACAGAAAACAAGAAAAAATTAGAAATCAGAGGATGCCAGACAAACCATTGCAATTAAAAACACTTTGAATTAAATATTGTCGGTTGACTAATGTAATGTATTCTTGCATGCCTGTGATCATGTGATCGAATCCCCTTCGAGATGGAGATTCTTCTAAAAATGTATCTTCCCAGAAAATGTATCTAACATGAGTATGAGGAAGTGTTCTGGGAAGTAACATTAGTCGCGTAATATTTACCTATATAAACCATTCGACTGCTAGATTTTTGTAACAAACTATGATGCATTGGAAAAGGGTCCTCTTTAATTAATAATCTATGACATCTACTCCACTGTCCACGTTTTTGTATTGCTAGTTAACACACCAAAGCATCTGTTTAGCTTAAGCTGCATACATTGTCGCGAAAGCAGCAGTGATGGCTGTATTCCTGTAATCTTCTTGAATAATGTGTTTTCTAAAGCATTACTTCAAAGCAGTTGCAATAGCCAATGAAACAACTCAACGGAATGTAATAAATACTTCTTAAAATCAATAATTTATGTGCTGTCCATGCATGCATTAAGGCAAACAGGCAAAGTTAAAGCATACATATAAATATAATAATAGTGATTATATTTTAAAACCAATTAAAATGGCAAAAACGATATAATCCATGAGTTGCTTTGATCATTTCAACAATAGCATGTAAGCAGCACTGCAAACAAGAGAAAATATTGCAAGGCACATAATATAATACAAAACCAAGCGTTGTGTCCTGTTGATGTAATCACCCATGAAGCACACAAATAGCAATTATTTGGGAACTCACGGTGCCATTGAAATATCATGTGAAATAAATTCACAATGTACCAGGCTCAACATAACGGTCTTTTTTCGTTTTTGTTTTGTTTTTGACTTATGCTTTGTTATACCCGGTTCGAAACACAGCGGTGCTGGTTTTCTCGAGAGAAAAAAAGATATAGGTGCGGGTAGTTCAGAAAGCAATGGCAAACTACTGAACGTAAAAGTTGCCCAGGAATCACGAACAGCGAAAATGCTGGTGTTGACTGCTACGTCCTGTGAAAGACATTCAACTAAATTATTTTGTTAATATATCTTTCCGTGACCTATGGTGCTATTATAATAGGTGGGTGCGAGTTCTTTTCATATACCATAGTTACAGCTTAAAGTGTATGATAGACCTAGCCAATGAAGACATCTTTTCTAGGGGTGACTGGTTGTTCTTTCAGAGAAGGTGTGTTGTAATTTCTTTTTAAATTTCTTTAAATTGCCTTCAGTTGTTATATTCTCTATTGCGTCCTCTGATCTATACATCTTTCGTCTATTTCTATGAGCGCCAGTCAATAGAAGTATTTGCTACATTATAAAATGTAGAATATTACAGAAGTTCTGAGGCCATTATAGAAACAAGATTAACTCATTGTGTTGCAATAAACTCAAATTACGTTGATCAGTTACTCTGTAAATGGTCAAATAATTTCAGTTTTCTTTACTCTTTGAGGTGCAGACATGTATTACTTCTAGCCACTATATCCTACCTAGTTGTTACAATGAATGTTTGTGTTCTAGTTACTTTAACTCCTCCCACAATTCCAAAAATTAACTACTTTGACCCACTCTATCCTAGTTGTTACTTTGAATCTACGTCCTAATTACTTTAACTATTATAGACCAGGGACCTGAAGAAGGCGAATCAGCATACTCCCGTTGGAGACATTAACGTATTCAACCGTACGACAGAGTGTCTGTCCCAAGGAGGCACCCGTGCTTACCTACAAACTGGATAACGAAGTAGACCATAGAGCTGAGCATACACATGCGAATAATGTCACGATCCTGCGAGCTTAACGTCATCCAGTACACTATTGACAGGCCTAGGAGAAATCAATGAAAGTATATCAATAACAATGCTCAATCATTACACATAATGAACTAAATCAGTGACAGAATATAAATAACAATGCTCAATTATTTAACATAACTAACTAAAGTACAGGACACCTTTTCGCACCACGAGGCATTTTTGGTGCAAGGTACTAGTCTCATTGTTTATGCAAATAGGCACTCTTTTGGTGATGTGGCCATAATCATGCAAACCGTCTTTACTTCCCAGCAAATCGTGAGGTACGATTTCTATACTGGGTCGATCTTGGCAGCCCAGGTCGACGACGAAAAAGATCCCATAACATAATTGCTGGACTTTTCTTTCTTTCAATACGTAGACGAGTGTTGTGAATTCCTTGACCTACCAGAGTAACTAACAATAACGGCCTAAAAAAAAAGACTAATGAAGCTAGAACGGTATATTCAACAATAAGAATCAGACCAACAACTTTCTTTGGTCAAGTGATGAGAAGAGAAGCATCGGAGAACATCTTGGCGACTAGAAAGATCGAGGGGAAGAGAGTCAGGGGCAGACCAAGGGAAATGATGCTGGGTGGACTGAGGCAATAGATGGCAGAATAACATCAGCAGAGTTGATCAAGAACGCCAAAGACCGAGATTTGTCGAGAGACATGAACGCCTGCGTCAGCTGGGAAACACAAATGCCTCAGTAAATCCCGATCGTCATCATTGTACTGTATACAAATTATATATTAACAATAGGTAAATGGAATGTCAGAACACTTATGTAAAACAGAAAGCTAGAAAACACCAAGAGAGAAATGGATAGTATGAAGATAAATATATTAGGTATTAGCGAGATGCTAGGTGTGGAAAATACTATTTAGATGAACACATACTTATTCTCGCGTGAGGGAAGGAATACAAACAAATTGTTTGTTGGCGTAATTATGGATCAACAGAGCGCTAAAACAGTTAACAGATGTTTGACAACCTCCGATAGAGTGCATTTAGTGAAACTCCATGGCAAACTTCTGGAAAATAATATAATATAGGCATATGCTCCAACAGTATATAGAATAGAAGAAGATATAGATGTACTTTATAATAGAGTTAGACAAGACTTTGGACCAGTGTAATCGTTTTGAAATAACAGCGATACTCGGGCACTTCAGTGCAGAAGTAGGCAAGGGAAATGTAAACAGAATGATGATTGGTGGGCTTGGTGAAAGGAATGAGAGAGGTGACGGATTAATAGCATATGCAGAATCTCATGATACAATAATAGGTAACACCTGGTTCAAACACCATCATCGACGATAATGGACATACACAATTCCTGGAGTTAATGGTCACAATAGAATCGCCTACATATTGATTCCTAAGACATTCAGTAGCAGCTGGATCAAAAACTAGACTAGGTATATACTGCCATAGGGAACATGTGCCAGATATAGGAAAGCTGAGGTTAACACTGAAGGCTATAATGACCACCCCCACCCCATCCTAAAAAACATGAATTTAGACCTTGCATTGCATAAAACAGACAAAGAAATTAGAAAAAGGCACAATGTTACTGTACTGAACATATATAATACAATGGAGATAATACAGACTATTTATGAGCAATGGGTCATGTTGCGAGAATTAACACAGAAGACAGCGAAAGAAATAATACATCCTATACATAGAATTGCAACAAAAAAACAGATGGATGTCACTTGCAATTCTGCAGATGATGGATGCAAGAAGAAAGCAAAAGCGCGATAAAAGAAAAAGAATATAATAGAAGACATAAAATATAAATAAATGCATATAGGCTATGTAGATCTGGCCAAATAAAAAATGTACGGAGATTGGGACAAAGAAAGCAAAAAACTCGCATTCCATTTACCAGCAATTAAATATCCTAACAGACAGAAAAACAGGAAATAACATTAGGCGTTTAAAAATCAGGCATGGCGCTGTATAAATGGAACAAGATGATGTAGTTAATAGATGGACAGAATATCTAGAAGAACTATACGGAGAATGGAAACCGGATGTAAATGTTCAAGACAAAGGCGGAAGTCTCTGGTAATTGTAGCGGAAGTTTGGGTTGCACTACATTACCTTGAGACAGGAAAGACACCTGGACCAGACAATATTAGTTTGGGGGAAACTGGGGCCCTGGGATATTTTGAAATTTGAATGATGACACATGTCTAAGTGACATCTATCTATGCTAGTGAGTGCAATCCCCGGCGACTTATTAACATCCATTTTGATATCTCTGCAAAAATGTAATTTTTAATATCAGACACTTACGAATGTGGAGATCATCACACAATAAGTCTCGTGAGTCATATAACAAAGCTGTTAATGTGAACAATTTTGAAGAGATTAAGAAACGAGATTACAGCAGACGGAATGTGGATTTGTATAGAAAATGGGCACAAATAATGCCATAAGCATTCTCTTTTATAAAGAGGGGTACTGTTACGAAGAGCTATAGAAGCAAAATCTATATGCGCGGATGTTCCATAGACGACACAAAGGCCTTTGAAATTGTGAAATAGAAGGACATAATCAAAGTACTAGCATATTTCAACATTGATGGCAACGATTTGCGAATAATGAAAAACATATATTGGCAGACAACAGCAGCCATACGAATCAACAACCATTTAGGAACATTTCAGTGCATCAGTTATCAGTTGGGATATCGTCATTGCACTGGTCCATAGGTGCTCAGATCCTCCTCCCCCCCCCCATCCCCACCCTCCCACCAGCATATGTATCAGCGTCCATTGGCTAATAGTGTCAGTTCTGTGTTGGTTGATGAGACCCCTCGTTTTCCCGATGTACCTCTCGTGTTTGGCCGTGCCATTTCTTACTCCAAAGTCTCTCATCCTGGACAACTATGTAGATTCACTGACGTCGAAGATCTCTGTTCTCGACATCTCTTTAAGGATGTTAATAACATCGGCGCGATCCATGGGCTGGCCATCTGCAGGGGATGCAGAGCCAGCCAGTTTATCAGCTCGTTCATTTACTTCGACTCCCGCATGTCCCGGGACGAAGATGAAGGTGAGCTTACGGACAACGGACTTCCGCAGCGAATCAGTCCACTGTCTACGCACAAATCCTGCATCGACCTTCCGAATCATGCTCATTGAATCACTTAGTACACACACGTTGGTGTAATGCAGTGATTCTAGCCATATGAAAGCCTGTGTAACTGCCATCACCTCCATCGTCATGCTGCTCGTGGTCATAGAGTGGGCACCACTGGATTCTTGAACGGTTCGGCCCGCTAAACGGGCTGTAAATGCCCACGCACTTCTCTGCTGCTTCACAACAGATCCATCTGTATAGATGAGCACTTCGGGGATATCTGAGTGTTCATAGATGAGCGCGTTGACTTCTGCATTGACAGCGGCATGGTTCTGTTCTCTACACAGACTGTCAAGTGTGATAATTCAGGAGAAGGTGCACTTAAAAGCTGGAGGCACAGGCACCCATTCCTTGCCGGGGTTGATACTGGTAAGACTGCAGACCTGTCTGATGACATTTTCCGCCCGACCCATCCATGATTGGCCCTCTTTAGCCTGTCGCTCTTTTCTCTGAATATATCCTCATGAAGAGGGTGCTGCTCATATGCACTTATTTTTAAGTATGCACGAGCTCTCCAGATCTTGATCCTGTGGTTTATGGTCGGGAAGTCAAGGAGGTATCTCATTGCTACACAGCTGGTGTCTCTCGTGCAGCCCAAAATGATGCGCATGGCTTCTTTTTATACCTTTTCAAGGCTTCCAATCTGTGTAGGGCTGACAGTGAGGATGGCCAGGGCATACTCGATGCATGAAAGAACAAGTCCTTGGAATAGAAGTATTAACAGTTTTTGATCAACAGTGGCAGTAACTCTCATTGCTGACAAACGTTTTCGAGCTTTCGTTATGACATAATCAGCATGATCTCTGAATGACAGGCTACGATCAAACCTCACGCCAAGATATGTCAACGACTGGGTTCTATTCAAAATACCAAAATATGGAGCCGGTCGCTCAGAAAGTCGTGGCTTGCTGATGAGCGTAATCTAGCCTAGAAATCAACATACAGCTGAAAGATGCTGATGTTGACCGCAATATCCTGACAACAGGATGGAAACGCGGGAAAAAAAACGTAATGGTGGGTGTTGCCCCGGTGCACTAAATACTGTTCCATAATATTATTGGATGACGGTGATTTATTTAATGGTGGTCTCATTTTCATGAGTAAACATTTTATTATAGAGATTTACAAATCAAAAAAAAATTTCAAATGTCAAAACTACATTTAGGTCTTCTTGTAAAGATGTATATATTAGTATACACCGACAGTAATGAACACCAATATAAAAGAAAAAGAAATATATCTTGGAAAACGATATCAAATCAGATTTTAAACAAGCTGACTAAATTAATGTATGTTGTTTTAAACATGATTAAATGATCAGCTGCTAACAGTAACTATTAAATGCGAGGAGTGGGCCTGTTTATTATTTACTAGCTTATCAAATCGTGGCTCGATTGTAGACACCGCTACTCGCAAAGGAGAAAAATTTTCCATACTGTTTCTGTATTTTGTCTTACGTATGTTCTGCACCTTATGACAATCAGCAAATTATAATGTGCATCTTTCTCACTTTCCGTCACATCAAAGGGAACAAAAGAAACGGACGTCGTCAACAAACAAATGTCGTTGACCAGGCCGGCTTTTAGTATGGTCTCAGCTGGTTACTATTTTTAACTTTCCCATTGAACCAATGATTCGCTTCTCCTTAAAAATAAATACTCCTTGGTCTATACGGTTGCATGCTCAATTTATTTTAAGATTAAATCACCATAAAAACGGTGCGGATATCAAGTTTTGAGAAAAAGAAAATCTTGATTTTAAAACGTTCTAAACAATTCTCAAAGGAGAAAATATGTAACGTTTTTCTTACTTTTTTCAACTCACGTTGCGGACCGGCAAAGAAGAGCTTGCGGACCGGCACGAGTCCGCGAACCACCACTTCGGGAAGCATTGCTTTACAGGGCGTCGCACTCAACCCCATAAATTTTGCTTGTTTGTGATTTCTTGGCAAGCTTACGTACAGTAGTTTTCAAAACAATGCCGTCTCCCTGGCCTCGGTGTTAAACGACTTTCTCCGTAATCCTGTTTATCCACGTAGGGTAACGCAGCGAGCGAGAATTGGAAGCGGTGCTCGCTGCCTTGGTAACTTACGGGATAAGTGAGCCGGCCGCTCAGAATGCAATGGCAAACTACTGAGCGTAATCTTGCCAAGAAATCAACAATCATCTGAAAGATGCTGATATTAACAGCGATGTCCTGTAAAGGATATGCGAAAAAAAAGTTTGCCATACGTATGTGGGATGTACACGTCAACTCTTAAAGTACAGCAGTGTTTTGCCATTCTGGTTCAGCATACTCCGTTTCGCACGTTATCAGCTGGGCCCCAGGGGGGAAACAACATTGCAGATCTAGATCATTTCATAAAAGGCGACCAAAGAAGGTTGGGCTGAAACTGGAGACCTCACAACATAGAAACATGTAGCCAACATCCAAAATTGACCTACCCTACAAAGGGCCTGGCATCTTTTCTGGGCCTATATTCCACTTTTAGTCTCAAGGATAGATGAAGGAGAAGAAGAAGGAGGGGAGGAGAAGGGGGAGGAGGAAGACAGACAGACAGACAGACAGACAGACAGACAGACAGACAGACAGACAGACAGACAGACAGACAGACAGACAGACAGACAGACAGACAGAAGAGGGGGGAGGAAAGAAAGAAAGAAAGAAAGAAAGAAATAGAAAGAAAGAAAGAAAGAAAGAAGAAGAAGAAGAAGAAGAAGAAGAAGAAGAAGAAGAAGAAGAAGAAGAAGAAGAAGAAGATTGTCATCCTCTTCATCTGAACTTCCATTGTCTGTTACAGCTTAAAATGTTACGTGTACTTTGCAGAACGTCACCATTAACACCAAAGCCATGTTGATTTACAAGGGGATGTTATGTTCACTAGGTTCGCACTGCTTTCTGAACGAGAAGTCAGCGTTTAAGTCCAAATATCTGACCGGTGTGAAGATTGAACCCGCAACCCCGCAGTCAACCTACCGGAAGTTTAAGCGCATTAAGCTCCGCAGCCACGCTTACCTCTTGTTTCAACTTTGATTCTGCTTACATCCATGTATTGCCACAACTGTCTGTTTGTTTAGGGAATATCTACAGACTATCATCAGAACCAAACGTTTTGTTTGTTCTGAGTATAATCTTGAGATATTCCCTAAACAACCAAAATAAAACGTTTGGTTCGTAGGTCAGCATGATCGAATGGATAAGAACGCGTGTTCTTAAACATCCGGTGTGCTGGCACCGATGTAAGGGGTTCAACCCCGACACCGGACAGATTGGACTAAAATGTTGACCTATCGTCCGTGACTTGGGGACGTTAATTACAAGTATCTCTGAAGTTGGGGTGGATTCGCCTAATGGCGAGGGACACTGTTAATGGGGAAGCTAATCCACAGGCAAAATTTAGTCCAGCACTACTGAAAGTAGTGTGTAAGGACTACGCTTGAGTTCTAAGCCAGCAAGCGCAAAAAAAAACAACAACAACAACCTGATTATGACCCTCAAAATTGGCTTCACGTCCTTGACATATAAAAGGAGGGATATAAAACTCACCTAAACTGCAAAAATGGTATTACATCACAAGAATATTACAAATAATAGGGAGGGGGAGGGGTGGTGAAATTATCAAACAAAAATAATTACTCAATGTTTGACAATTAGTAAACAACAAGTCAATCTTACTAAATAATGACAATAAGTGTGCGTGAGTGTGTGTGTGTGTGTGTGTGTGTGCGCGCGTGTGTGTGTGTTTGTGTGTGTGTGTGTGCTGTGTATATTTTGTGTGTGTTGTGTGTATAAGAGATTGTGTGTGTGTGAGTGTGTGTGTGCGCGCGCGTGCATTTTGAAGTCGCAGTACCTCAGTAAGTAGCACGTACAACTGTGGAACTTGGACTATTGACTAACTTAGAGATATTTCTGTGTGATTGCTGCTTGCTTGCTTGCTTGTGTTCGTTCAGCCTTATCGAAAAAGTGCTTTTTCGGAGTGGTAATACCTGGAGGTGTATTTTTGTTGGGTTAATGTTGCAGAACGTTGCCGTATTTTTGTTGGGATAATGTTACAGAACGTTGCCGTCAACACCAGAAGTTTTCAGCTGCTGTTGATGTACTAGGCAAGATTACGCTCAGTAGTTTGTCATCGCTTACTGAGCGACTAAGCGAAGGTGTATATGTAGGTATAAACTGTCAGCTTCCAGTTTACTTTCAAATAAAATTAAACCCGGAGTGAACACATTCTATCGCCGATTGAATAGGAACAGTCACTGTGGGTTGTGGAGCTATGGTAATATGTGCCTGTATTTGAGAAGTATAATATATTTCTAGCGTTTTCATCAGAGCAATTTTAATTTTTAAAAGTTGGTAAACGTTTTTCATTTTGCTGTTTCTTGAACGGATGTTTAATTATGATAATTAAGGGTTAGATCTATATACAAAAGCTTGATTGGATGATAGAATATTACAGAAGGCTAACAAAGACGACAGATTGATGTAAGAGGACATGGCCGCCTCCGCTAGTTCGTATGACACATGCTGATGATATATGTTGGAGCATCTTATGCAATTAGTACAACGCAATATACCAATGGTTCTCTACATGTTTTGGCCCATGCACCCCTTCACCATATTTTCAGAATGTCATCCCCCCCCCCTTTCTTAGTTACTCCCTATAACCCCCCCCCCCCCCCACACCCTTACACAGTATAAGTAATAATGGACGTTAAATGTAATAATACATACTAGAACAAGTCTAGACGTCTAAATAAAACGTGATTTGCGGGTCTACTTACGTTATAAAACGAATTTCAGAAGGGGGAGAAGTGCAGAACCGTAAAGTATGGAGGGAAAAACAATATCAAGTAATGGGTTCTTGTATTAACGCGATTTTGAAATAATCCACACCCCCCCCCCCCCGAAAACTATACAATTCCCCCCTGGGGGAGGGGGGATTCCCCACCGGTTGAGAACCACTGCAATTTACAAAGGAAGACATAGTTGAAGAAGGAATAGAAGGTATAAAAAAGAGAGACGGATGGGTCGTTAATATGTTACATGAATATATTCATATGTAGGCAGAGAATTAATGAACGGATGACATGATGGGTAGGTTATGCTTGTATTGAGTGGATGGATGAACTGACGGTGTTTACGAGTGGATGAATCGATGGTTAATGGACCATTAGTGGATCGGCAGTTGGTTGTTATAACGGGGAGATAGCTGCATAATGGTAGATAACGGGTGCTGCATAAAATGGATGAGTGAATCAATCAATATATTGATGAATACACGTAAACATCTACTTTGTGGACCCATTGAGGCCACAAAGACATTTCACACACACGTATTGTTTGGCACACATAGACGAAGACATGGGTAAGCACGTGCCTGTATTTGCGTTCACGCTTTGTTGACCATACTTACTGATAATAGCACCACCGTACAGTCTGCCTGGTAGGGAGATGTACTCTCCTCCACTGTCATTTGTGTTCAGAAGCTGCGATGGCAGAATTAGGGCCTACGAAAGAAACAAAACGGTAATTTATATTAAAGGAACCAATTCTTTAAGGAAACGAAGAAGCATGTGCAAATATTACATTTTAGTCATGACTAGAGCAGAAATCTTAGAAATAACAGAAAGATCTATACTCCATGATTAAAATATTAGTAATGAATGTATATAGTAAAAAGGCTACAAAATACCATTGAACTGAGAATATAAACTTTTCGTCTTCATGATGGTGGATATATATAAGTGGCGATTGCAGTAGAATATATAGAATACACAAATAACGACAGTGCGACTATTAGCAGAGGCAACTGGATAGCATTGCGGCGACTATGGTTTCGCAATATTAGCAATACTATCTGCAGCTGAAGAACTTGTAGTCATTAAATATACAGCCAGTGGTAAATGTTAATAATGCCCTGTCTGTTCTCCAAGCACTCAAACGAACGAACGAACGAACGGACTTTATTTTCAAAGGGTAACAAATTGGGCACGCAGGCCCGTCTTACATTTGGCCCTTCCAATCACTCATCTTTCGTTCATCAATAAAGCATAGGAAAAACATTGTCAAATGAATTTTGTAAACATAAACTGATCTCATAACATAATCATAAACTCACATCCAACAAGCACACATAAATACGAGATCTATAAGATCTATTGAACAAAATATATTGTACCACATATTCAAGTGACGTAAATCTATACTGAAGTAAATCCCATCCCATTGCCATACCAGGAAATGAAAGAGAAGACGCTCCGGTGACTACATTAAGGCATATAACGGGGTGAGAAGAATGAACAGATGAAAAAAAAATGAGAACTATGAAGAGAACATTAAAATTTGGAAAACAAATTGCTATTTATCTCAGAATCCCAGACTGTGATACTAACCTAACATGAATCTTCACATCGCTACTCTTATATATGCAACCGTGGGAGTCTGTGGTGTTATGGGGATTGGGTTAGGGGTGGTAACGGTTCAGTGTGATCCCAGGTAAATGAGGTGAAGTGGTACATGAAAAAGGTGGAGGAAGGTAAGGAGAAAAACTGGAAGCATTGGAGATATGATGGTCGGCCGAAAATGAAAACTAAGAAGGAATGCTCGGTGAATGTCCATACAATGCATGAGAGAGTTCCACTAAAAGGTTGGCCATAATGGACGAATGTTAAAAAGCAATGCTGTGTGCACCTAAGTATGATTGTGTTAATAACGACACTAATTTGCCGTGCTCCTGAATGTGTTTACCAAGGGAATACAAAAGTCTGAGTGTACTGATATGTGTCAGAGCACATAATACACCTACAATCGTCAACAAACATTCACACCACCATATGCATACATGCGTATATGGTATATATGCGAAAGGAGAGGGGGGCACACACACAGAGAGAGAGAGAGAGAGAGAGAGAGAGAGAGAGAGAGAGAGAGAGAGAGAGAGAGAGAGAGAGAGAGAGAGAGAGAGAGAGAGAGGGGGGGGGCGTTCAGTATAGTACCTGGGATATGCGGAATCAGAAGTTCTAGAAATACGCGGCTTTACTCATACTGTACCATATGAAGTAGAGTCAGTAGGGTTGATTGTTATACAACGTTTTGTAGGATCAAATAACGTAATGCATTGTGTTATTGGGGATGCATATGATCAGATCACCCGTAATACAAATGACACGAGTTGGCGCAGAGAAAAAAGATTATTATAGTGTGTGTTACTGATGTGTAGCACCCAGGTTTTCTCTTGGTGTGTCTGAGTGCATATCCCATAGTGGAAATTATGGTCAGGCGCATATCAGAGACAGCACAGGTGATGGCTATACTGTAGGTATGTAATCTTAAGATATACAGAACAGATAGGTGTGTAAAAGATACAGCACAAATGATGAATATACTGTGGGTATGAGCCCCTCAGCTTCTCTAGTAGCTGTTTATCTCTCGCTAAGTGTAGCAAAAGTTAGTTGCATATCATATACAGGACGTAGCAGTCAACCCCAGCATTTTTCAGCTGTTTGTGATTCCAGGCAAGTTTACGTTCAGTAGTTTCCCATGGCTTTCTGAACGACCGGCGATCATACCATTTCATAAAAAGCCAACGTAAAGCGGTCTGCTGCCAAATCGCCTACAGCTGTGTTTCGAACGCAGTATGCGGGATTACGAACTGCATCCGCAACGCCTTCGCCGTGAAACCGTGTAGTAAGTAAGAAATACATAATGAGATTATATATATATATATATATATATATATATATATATATATATATATATATATATATATATATATATATATATATATATATTATATATGTAAGACAATGTTTGTTTGTTTGTTTGTTTGTTTGTTTGTCCTGTATGCGTTCCCGAACAGTTCATCCGATTGAGATGAAATTTTGTACAGATGTCGTTCTAACTCCCGCGGAGCCAACTGAAATACGAGCAACGGGAACGGGAAAGGGAGCATCAGAAACAGACGAGCAACGGGAACGGGAGCAGAACCAGAAATTAGTTTGAACCGTAATGTTTCTTTGTGTGTGTGTGTCCTTTATGCATTCCCTAACGGTCCATCGATTGAGATAAAATTGTGTACAGATGTTGTTCTCACTCCCGCGGATCCAACTGAAATACGAGCAACGGGAACGGGAGCAGGGGCTGAACGCGTACTCTGTGCGCTTAGAGAAATGTATTTGAATTCAATGAGACGCTTCTCGCCAGGAGTTGGACGAAGCCGGACCGGGTCGTTATTATACACACACACACACACACACACACACACACACACACACACACAAATTCATTAAAATTTACATATAGACACATATATACATATGTATATGCACATGCACACAGAACAACATCTCAGGTATTATTGCTCTCCTGTTGGATTTTTATAGACAGGGAGGAATGGTGTCGTCCTTATAGGTGAACACTATAATGCTAACAATAGTTGTGCCAAATGTAGCAAACGTGTACGGTCACACGTAATCTCCCCGAGAGAGACAGGGTAGAAGATAACTATAGTTAGAAACAGGGAGTGAGTGACAACTGGGAGTGTGGGGAAGCAAAAGAGGGGGAAAATGCCTCCGGTTAAACATAACTGTGCGAGTTTTAAGGCGTTCTGGTGATAGACTACCCATTAAGAAGACGGGGCGGTTTTCTGTATTTTAGCGATGTTATTCGTCACAAGTGCATGATTGGGTGGCAGTGACCTGAAAATCGGAAACACCCTGGTGATCTGTGCTGTTGAAATGGGTAGACACCGGATTATGGGTGTTGTTACGGATTTCCGGCAGATGTTAGCGGAATATCTCTGCTAAGCCGAGGGCGGTCTCACCAATATATTTCATATCACAATGTTAGCGTTTACCGCATTACTCTCCTCCCCCATTGTCATGTACCACTTTCACTGATTTATCTGAGATCTTCACTGAACCGTTACCATCTCCTAACCAGACTCTAGATTAGGCACCACAGACTCCCACTGCTGTCTGTACAAGAGTAGCAATATGAAGATTCAAGTTAGCACCAAAGCCTGGGATTCTGAGAAAAGTGGCACATTTTTATTTCATATTTTTATTTTCTCTTCATTGTTCTCATTCTTTTCATCTTTTCATTCTTCTCCTCCCGTTCTTATGCAATAATGAAGTCACTGGTTGTTGGTTTTGTATATGTATGTATTTAATAATAAAGGCAGGTCACCGCCACGTAATGTATTTTCCGTAATTGTGTTCTATTAAGTTGCATTACTTTGTGTTATGCTATACTATTAACATTACCACAGCTTTGGCGCAATTCCACTAATTTTATTCATACAGGAAATTAAAGGGATTATAAAGTGGCCAAAGATGGCGCTGGGACACGACAACAAGATACTCATTCTGCATATTTTTTTTTATTGTTGCATATCCCTTGCGGGACGTTGCAGTCAACACCATCATTTTTCAGCTGCTGTTGATGTACTAGGCAAGTGTTACGGTCAGTAGTTTGCCATTGCTTTTTGAACGACCGGCTCTCACACCAGCACGTTATAACACAACGCGACACGATCTGCTGCACAAATCGGTCGCAGCTGAGCTTCGAACGCCTTGTACCCGGCTCACGAACCGCGTTCGCAAGCATTTAGCCACGAAGCGGGCTTTTTTGCATATTACCAAATACAAAATGTAATTCAATCACTCAGAAAGTTGTCTTTTCAGTCACAGATGTAAAGTGTGTTTGGAGATTACGAAATGTGTCTATTATAAGAGACAGAATGGAACATATCAGACTCGCATGCCACATTTATACACAAGTTTAGATAGGTTCTGCCGGCGCAGTGTCGAATGTGTTATGAACGCATTTCGTAATCCCGCATACTTCATCCGAAACACATTCTGCCGGCGATTTGGTAGCAGACTGTCTTGCGTTGTTTTTTTTTTTATACAAAGGTATGAGTGTCGGTCGTTCAGAAACAATGGCAAACCACTGAACTTGCCAAGAAATCAAAAACAGACAAAATAATGCTGGGGTTGACTGCAACGTCCGGTAAAGGATATGCAACTAACTTTTAGATATGTTGTACAGTACATGTGTACATGTGGGCAAGCAATTCAATTTACTTTGTACCAACTACAGCTGACAAGAAGTCTACTCAATGGTTGCTTAAAACACGCCTAGTCGTTGAACTCTGCGTAAATGTGTATGAATAGGGTCTGAATGAAGACAGTGTGGTTCTTGCAGGAGATCATGTTGAGACATAGACTGATTTACAGCCAATGAAAAGAATAGGCGGGAGAGTTCACAGGAAATATATGTCAACATGCATCATTTAACGTCATCCATGGCCACGCGGGAATATTGGCAATCAATGATGTGTGTATTCCGTGCTGCCGGTCAAATGATTGTATTTTTCCTACGCCGATGCCGTGTTTTCTCAGGTGGCTCAGTGACATTCATGCGCGCGTGTCTTTTTTTAAAATGTATGATTGAATATATATGGGCGTGAGAGAGAATGAGAGAGAGAGAGAGAGAGAGAGAGATGTTATGAATGAGGGAGTGAATGAATTAGTGTGTTTGTGATTGTGACTGGGTATGTATGTGTATATGTAAGGAAGTGTGTAGATGTGTGATTATGTGGATATAGGATTGTGTGAGTATGTGTGTATCTGAGTGTAAATATGTCGATTATATGGGTATGGAAGGAGTAAATGTATGTGCTTTGTTGTTGTTTGTAAGAATGAGGATATATGGCTGTGAGAGAGGAGCGGGAGGGGGGGGGGGAGAGAGAGAGAGAGAGAGAGAGAGAGAGAGAGAGAGAGAGAGAGAGAGAGAGAGAGAGAGAGAGAGAGATGTATTTAAAAGTTAAGTTTTATAAGTGAGTTTTGGATTGTGAGTCAGTATATGTGTGTGCTAGGGAGAGTGCATTACAGTCAACTGCAATAATCATCAGATTAACTTACTATTACAGTCAAGTACAATAATCAACAGATTAACTTTACTATTACAGTCAAGTGCAATAATCACCAGATGAACTTACTATTACCATAACGTGCAATAATCATCAACTTAACCTATTATTACAGCCAAGTGCAATAATCATCAGCTTAACCTATTATTACAGTCACGTTCAATAATAACCAGATTGACTTACTATTACAGTCAAGTGCAATAATCATCAGCTTAACTTACTATTACAGTCAAGTGCAATAATCATTACCTTAACTTATTATTACAGTTACGTGCAATAATCATCAGATTGTCTTTCTATTACAGTCAAGTGCAATAATAAACAGCTTAACCTACAATTACAGTTAAGTGCATGCAATAATCATCAGCTTAACTTACTACAGGTATTACAGTCACGTTCAATAATCATCAGCTTAACTTACTATTACAGTCAAGTGCAATAATCATCACCGTTTATTTTACTGTAACGTGCGTGGGTTTTTACCACACACACACACAAAAACTGTGGTTACTGTACTAGCTAAGAATTTTATAATACTATCAAGGTTAACTGGGCCAGAGAAGAATATGCAGATGTGAGGCCAGAAGGGTTAATCACAATCTTCAGCAAACTGGGATAATCACAGACAAGGTGATGGTGTAGGCACGTACACATCAATATAAATCATCAGCTAATGGGGGAAGCCCCGAAACAACTGGTGAGGATATCACGTACTTGTCTAGATTTAATTCACTGGTGGGAAGGTGAATCGTACTAGGCGATGAAGAAACAAAGGAAAATTCTAGATGTAATTTTCTTGGGAACTGATAAGTGGGATCAGGGGTTAAATGGTGCTTCTTATGAGGTCTCTGGAAGAGGGGATAAAGAGAGAACTCATAGCAAGATAAGGCAGTGAGTTTTAGACTGAGTGAGGGACACCAGCCAAGATAGGGCAGTGGATTTTGGGCTGAGTGAGGAACACCAGCCAAGATTGTGAGATTGGAAGTGGAGTTGTGGCGGAGTTAGAGATGACACCGCCTTATGGTTTTCCGTGAGTGGAATTTTGGGGCTAAGTATTGGAGATATAGCCAGGCTGTCAGCGGCCATAGTGTTTGAGCTAATTTCAGGATAATAGCCAGTTATTCGGTGTCTGGACTGAGGAGGAAATCTCAGCCAGACATTCAGAGTGGAGTTTAGAGTTGAGTCGAGAGAGCAGAGACTCAGAGGAGGTAGTTCAAGTCACGGGCGAAGAAGAGTCCGGAACAGTGTAGTGTGCGAGGCTAGAAGATGGCAGCAGTGTGGTCGCAGGATCTTATTGGGTGAAATTTTACTAGGAGTGTACTGTAACTGTGCATATGCATTATAGATATAGTTCAGAAGTTTTCCTGGGGTCATGGCACTTCTTATGTTTGCAGTATTTAGTGGGTTGTAGAACAGCGTTCATTAGCACCCCTTCTTCTAATAGTCAGGTGGGAAGTGGGCCATCTGTTCTTGTGTTCTAGTTTGATGAATGAGTGGAATATCCCATGAATCGCCCCTGCATTATTATTATATTATAAGATTCACATGTTTTCTCTGTTATGAGATTTTTTGTTAATGTTCTGTTCGTGATTGTTACTTTCACTGCTGGAGTAGACATTATATCTTTACCCCAGTGGGAACAGGCACATGATGATGATGAAAATGATGATGATGATGATGATGATGATGATGATGATGATGATGATGATGATGATGATGATGATGCAGGAGGTACTTGTGTAAGTAGGTACAACAAGAAGAAAAGCTGAACGGTCTGGCCGTTGGCCTTTTGCCATTTTTCATTTGATACTTACCTAATGCTGTTTACAGCTATGGAAAGGCGATGATGAATTCTTGACATGAGGTGTATGTCTCAGAGATCCTTGTCATGTTATGACATCAGTACTATCAGGATGTTTGGGTGGTTAGGAGGTCCCTAACTCCTCAGGAAGTCCCAGTATTAGTCTCGAAAAGGTGTATTCATTTAGTGGATACTCTCTCACTTTTGGAGTTGGACTAAACTCCCCAATTAGAGAAGAGGGATGGGAAAAATTGAAACACCCTCTTTTCTCTCCCCCTCCTTTGATTTCCTTTATTTATGTTGTGATATAATGTTACCACGACATGGGTTTTGTTACTAATCTACCTCGAATGTGTTCGTTGTTTTTTTTGTTTTTGTTTTTTGTCATTTTGTAGCGCTGTAGAGGCAGGTGGTAGTTTGGACGTTTATTACAGAACAGGAAACTAGTTTATCAGCCTGTTTCTGATTCGTACCTGATGGAGTGGAGAGTGCAATTGTTTGCTGCCGCACGCACTGGATACTTATATCATCGCCTGGGTACATGAATGGAGTACTGACTACGTTGAAATGCCAATTCACTGAATCTGGGAGCTTCCTCACGGCGTTCATCATTACAGTATATGCAAAGGCACGAGGATTTGCCTGTTCTGTATGGATACAGTTTGATAACCTCATTAGGAACCCACCGCCGGATTTTACGTTTAACTGGCCTAAACAAGAGGCTGATGGATAGTCTAAGTTTCACCGTCATTGACCAATATGGATTCTCCGATTGCTTTGCGGACTCTCAGCCTTGATTGTGAAATTACATCATCATATCGCAGATATGTGCATGCAGGCATTATACCCACTTTAGGTCATTTCACTCGTGTATTCAGCTGGAGAATGTTATATCCTTCATCCTCCAGATATAGGCTGGAAAGTTTATGCCAAATTCAGGTTATCACAGTCAAGAGTCTACTTGGACAATGTCATGTCCGTCACCCTCCAGACATGGCCTGGATAGTTCATAACCAATTCACGTTATCTCGGCCAGGAAACACTATGCAGAATGTGATGTCCTTCATCATCCAAAGATGTACTGGAAAGTTATGTGCCTAATCCTAATTATATCAATCGTGTGAACAACTGGAAACTTATGTGCCATGTCTACATCAATCTGTTACACCACGCCGGAATGTCTCTAACCAAGCTCATTGGCAGCTGTGACTTAGTGGATTATATGTAGCGTGGAGAATTTGCTGGATTATCCCTACATGAATTTTTAGCCGTGGAGATATATATTATTATGTTGGATTACCAGTTTGTGTAAAATTCCAAATTCGACCGATAAGTAGGAATATGTGCCAGCTGTTTATGAGTGATACCAATTGGTATTTGGGCCAGACTCTTCGTGTGTATTCGGGAGAATGAATTTAACCGCAGTCACATAGGATAGTTCCAAAGACTAACTTATTAGATAAGTTTTCTTTATCCATGTACTTGTATGGATTAGTTTTTCATTTGGTCTTTTTGACACATGTTGTTTGTTGTGAACCTTTTGGGATTCTGGAGAAATATGTTCTGTTTGTCTGACTTATATGACTTATATGAACATGATATTGCATTTTGACGAGAATGTCATCATGGTTAAGTTCACTGTGTTTCCTGGACCCAATGTTTAATAAAACATTCTTTTAATGTTTAATAAAGCCTTGAAGTTGATGTATTGTGATGTTTTGTCTAGCAGTGGTTGTTCCCATCTGTTATGTAATACAGTTGTTGTGTATGGCAGTTGATATCTTTCATTGTTTATATATGTGTGGGAGATTAAAGGTGAGGCAGAAGACTTACACATAGAAAAACCTTCATTGTAGAATGTATAGTTCCTCTGTTATCTGTGGTAACACTTCCCGGAACTCCCTGCCTTCTACAGGAACCAATGCTTCTATATTAGTGTTGAACTTGTACCATTTTCTGCCTCGTTCCATGCTTGGGGGTTCTGAGCCATTATATGGTTTCATCAATAAGGCTGTTCGGTAATGAGACCCCGTCCCATCCTCGATACCCCTAGCAAACTTAGCCTTATTCTCAATTATTATCTTAACACCTCACAAATACTCAGATTATCCTACTATTACAGTCATCTTCAAGAAACAGCAACTTACAAGGATTATCGACTTTTTCTGTGTTTCCAGTCATGTTACAAAAACTATCACCATAATGTAAATCTACAACATGGGATTTCCCGTTGCAACAGTTTCAACTGACTGAGACGTGTGGTGATGCAGCTCGAACGGGAAGAAGATTATATGACCTGTAGAGATCTGCCATACTCTACGACAATGTGCGGTCAACATATCAGATTTTCCATCCCGTGCAATCCTCTGATTAAGTAGATCAGTTTGCTTTTAACTACTAATAGAATCAGCCTCTACAAATCATGAGGTCAGAATGGCGATTAAAAGTTATGTAACAAACTTTACGCACGCAAGCACGAATGCACGCACGCACGCACACACACACACACACACACACACACACACACACACACACACACACACACACACACACACATATTAAATATACGACAACGAATTGTCATGAATCAACTTCACGATTCATTAATTCAGATCATATTATTTCATTTTATGTTAATATGCACACGCACACACAATCATATTGTTGCTATGTGACAGTTGGTACACAAGCAAGCACACACACCCACACAGACTCACACATCAAATAATATGTCCAAGTACATTTACATACAATCACAATGGCGCCTACAAGCTATGTGACAGATTGTAAACAAGCAAGCATGCAGAGACACACTCACTTACATACAAAATAATATGTCCAAGCACAAGTACATGCAATCACAATGGCATCTACAAGCTATATAGCAGACCGTACTCAAGCAAGTACACACATACACACTTACACATAATTACATAACACTCAGACATAAAATAATATGTCCTCGCAAAATTGCAAGCAATCACAATGGCGCCTACACGTTACATAAAAGAGCGTACACAAGCAAGCACGCGAACGTCCGCGCGCGCGCGTGCACGCATACACACACACACACACACACACACACACACATAGAATAGTATGTCCACGCAGAATTACATTTAAAGCTGGCTAAGAAGTCAGGTCAGGCTTTCCTCGTGCAGTATACTGCGTCTTGCACTCTGACTCGTGACCACAGCACTCGCGTACACCTCGCGTATTGGCCCATTACTATGGTCTAATATTCCTATGGTTGACACCAATATTAATTTTATTCTGTAGCAGAACGCTAGGGGAAGCCACAACATTAATATCTGAAGAATAAAATAAATAGCGGAGGCCACAGTGTGCATTGTATAGATAATCGCCTGCCGACCGGGGCGTCATAGGTTCTTGTCACCGCCTCACGGTCACATATAATAAAGGGCTGCAACTCCAGCCCAAGGGAAACCATTGAGTCGAGCAGGACCCGAATAATCTAGAACCTTCTCGAAAGAGATGGTCACCAAGTCCATGATTCCGTGGACACTGATGTGGCCCGCCTAATGCGGGGTCCACGAGGAACTCGGACAGAGTTACCGCCCGTGTCGAGTTAGGACACGCGGAGACCGGCAGAGGACAAACGGACTGGAGAGAGACAACAGGGCCTGCCTGAGAGGGACTCATAGATAGTGATAGATATACTAGGGCTAGATAGTGTGCTAGATTGTTGTATGACAACTATATGTTTGATGTTTAACTATCTGTGATATGTAAGATAAGAGAGCGCGGGTCTGTTTACCCACTGCGCCAACTGTACACTTCATACAATAAATGTTCTATATCCTAGCGAACAGTGTATTGTTGCCTGTATGAACCCGAACCATTATTTAGATAAGAGTAAGACCATGACAGGCTTTTGGGGGGCTAGTTTTCCGGTTTTGGCATAGAATGTTTTCTTAAAAACCTGTTAAATGCCATGTAAAATTAATTATTTAAGCATATCACATTGATTTTTGATAACACATTGATTTGTTTAAATCAAAGAAATTATTACCGTTACAAGTTTACATAAAACTAGTAGCTATCTAGCAATAAAATAGAAATAATCTGAGTCCCTCGGCAATGTCTCACCATTGCCTCCGTAGCGCCTCTTTATTTTGATACTGTAAACAATTTTTTTTTTCCGACATGTTACTATTTTGACATTTTTTTTTTTTGTGTGACAGTGACTAATGTTTTCTCGCTCCACGAGCAGATTGTTCCGCAACAAGTGCCGCGTCCAACCGATGAAACCTTTCCAACAGTAACGAGAGTACAAGACAACATCGAGGAGCTTCAAAATTCAGAGCTAAGTTTCACCTCATACTCATTGTACTTCTAAGCTGTACTTCTCATGTTTCATCAATGTATTATTTTGTATCATATTGATTTCTGTGCATATTCATAAACTTGTCACCAACATAACCTTGCATTTTGATTTACACATTAATAATTAGGGGAGTAAACCAAATTTTCGACCACATAACATATTTTTTCTAAGGGAATTAACTCTATAAACTTAACAAACAAGTAAAACACAAAATGTCTACTTTAGATCAATGCATTGAGCAAGGAATAAAGTTAGGTTATAAAGAAGAGAAACTGTCAGAATGGGCACAGAAAACACACGCAGAAAACATTGCCCGTGAAGAAAGAGCGATAGAACGCGAAGAAAAGAAATTGCAAATGCAAATGCAAGCAGATGAAAAGAGACTGCAAATGGAGGCCGAAGAAAAGAAATTGCAAATGCAAGCAGAAAAAAAGAAAATGCAATTGCAAATTGAAGAGAAGAAAATACAATTGCAGGCTCAGGAGAAACAGATGGAGCTTGAGGCCGCCGCCAAACAGGCCCAATTAAATGCCGAGACACAGATTAAACTAAAACAGATGGAAATGGAGGCCAACGCAGAAATATCAATACTAGATATACTAGGGGCGGATAATACACAAAGGGGCGGATTTTTTTTAAAAAATTGACCTGGTTTAGTCTAAATTGGATAGCAGGAAACGTCTTTGGAAATAAAGTCTGTCGATGTGATGCTGAGCACATCAGCCACCGAACGCCGATTGGTCTATAAAATAGGGATCTAGCGCCTTATGCCCGATACGATTTGAAGCGTGTAAAATGGTCATTCATACTTACTTGCCAGCTCCGTGGTGAAGGTGTTACGGTCGCAATTCGTAATCCCACATACCGCGTTCGAAACACAGCTGCGGGCGATTTGGATGCATACCGCCTTGTGTTGATTTTCATACAATTGTATGAGTGCCGGTCGTTCAGAAAGCATTGGGAAACTACTGAAAGTACCCTTGCCAAGACAACACAAACAGCGAAAACCTCTTGGAGTTGACTGCGACGTCCTATAAAGGATATGCAAATAGCTTTTACTTACTTACTATCGCAGCCTACTATTTCATTAATGCAGAGTTGATTGTGAAGAAATGGAAGAACAGTCCAATTTCAACAAGGCTAAATACTATTATCTTGACACAAGATTTGAGATAACAGGTTTACCCGGGGAGATTGGTCACAGGACAAACAACATCCAGAAACGCAGTTTCCGCCTATGAATACACCCAATTTGAAGTGACGGCTAATGATGGTTCAGTATAGATAGAGAAAATTACGCTAGTGGCACTTCGGGAGACCGAGAAGTCTGGTCAGTCAACACAGAACAGTTACTAATAGCGGCCAGACGCTAATGCATATGTTGGCGTGGGAGTGGGGAGGGATTTGAAGGGGAGGAATCTGACAATCTATGGAGATATCCAGAGTGCAAAGTATGATATCCCAACAGAAAACAGATGACAGATAACAGAGAACGCTAAAACATATTGGTGAAAGAGCTAGAAAAACGCAAGAGGGTGCGTTTGCATAACCGCTAACAGACAACGATGTAAATATCATGAGCGCGGTCGGAAGCGGATGTCAACGCCCTAAGTACTGCCCACTTATTCTTCCATGAGCACGGTCGGAAGCGGATGTCAACGCCCTAAGTACTGCCCACTTATTCTTCCATGAGCACGGTCGGAAGCGGATGTCAACGCCCTAAGTACTGCCCACTTATTCTTCCATGAGCACGGTCGGAAGCGGATGTCAACGCCCTAAGTACTGCCCACTTATTCTTCCATGAGCACGGTCGGAAGCGGATGTCAACGCCCTAAGTACTGCCCACTTATTCTTCCATGAGCACGGTCGGAAGCGGATGTCAACGCCCTAAGTACTGCCCACTTATTCTTCCATGAGCACGGTCGGAAGCGGATGTCAACGCCCTAAGTACTGCCCACTTATTCTTCCATGAGCACGGTCGGAAGCGGATGTCAACGCCCTAAGTACTGCCCACTTATTCTTCCATGCTTACAGGTCTCTAAAATGTGAAGGTTCTAGCACATCACTGACTCCTAAATTTCTGTTGGAATAGCGCACATCCGGGCTTAGGAACAAACAGTTGCGTCTAATAATACAATACAGGAGAGCAATGACAATAGCAAAAAAGATGATTTGGTTTGAGTATCTTTGGTGTGGTCCCTATCATCTCAGCCTTTGACAGTTCTACTATGAATCCATATTAACACATGTATCACAGTGATGGTTCTCTCCGCGTCGGTAACTTATGGGGTATGTGAGCCGGTCGATCAGAAACAATGGCAAACTACTGAGCGTATTCTTGCCAAGAAATCAACAATCAGCTGAAAGATGCTGATGTTGACAGCGATGTCCTGTAAAGGATATCCGAATCCCCCCCCCCACCCAACCCCCCCCCCCCCCCCCCCCGCCCCCCCCCCCCAAAAAAAATAATAAAAATTAAAAAAAAAAAAATAAACATCACAGTTATACGTTCTGTGTTGAATGAAACGAGCACCTCTTCTATTAGAAATTGCTCGTTTCATTCGGCAATCAACATACTATTGCAAACCGTCTTATCGATACACAGGGTTCTGTACTGCCAAGCTTATTGTCTAACGTTGCTTCCGGTCCCCAACATGGAGGAATGGCGGTTGAGCTGGTAAAACCTCTAAGGTGTTTATGCTTGTGTCTATGGTTTGCTTACGCAGTTTCCTCATGCTGGACTGGCAGTGCATGGTTCCGTCGAGTTGATTACATGGAGCTACTGAGTTGATTGCATGGAGCAACACTACGAGCTGTGAATTGCGTGTGGAGTGCTTTTACATCTGTTCGCGGTTGCTTGTAGCGTGAACTGCATGTTCAGAAAAATTGCAGCATGGCGGTTTCTGAACTAACTGGGTTGTCTTCTGCGTTAATGTGTGGCTGCTGGTTTTCTAGTGACTGCCGCTCCCATTGACGATGCACTGTATTTTTCGTGACGGACTTTTGTGTTTGCATTCTGGCAGCGGCATTATGCATAGTATACCTGTGCAGGCTGTTGGTTTGTCGAAACTCCTGTCTTTTTCACGTTTCACATGGGGCAATGAGGAGTATTTTGTGTGATATTCACCGGCACGTGAACGAAGCATAATCAGGTGACCCTTTGCCTTGAAATTAGAACCGCGACTAACTAATTTATTGTCAAACGCTGTGTTAAACTGGATACACAGCAGAGCTGTAAGAGGCGGGTCTGATAGCGATTGCACCTAGGACATTCAGACTATTTGAAAAAGGATGCTCGTCTATTGACACTGTTTGTCAGCAGAGCTGAGAGGTTCAATTCGCTAAAACTGTCTCTTCTCAGTGCATAATCTAAAAGGCTGTTTCTCAGAGGACTTACACCAAGAACATTTAGATCAAATGAACAGTGCAGCTCACCTACTAACTGGGGAGGTCGGCGTCGCTGAGAGATTTCGTGCTATGAAACTTGCTCTTCTAACCGCGGCGAAGTGAATTATGTTTCACACGCCGGTCAGATGTACTTCAATATTGACTTCTAGTCCTTGACTTAGTACCTAAATATTCGGAGGGGGTTCGCCTGATATTAATTAACCCTCAAGTACTAGGGCTGTGGCTTAAGGGTAGTGAATGCATTTCATAATTCCCCGACATACTAAGCCGATAGTTTGAATCAGCTGTAGACGATATAGAAGCTGACCGAATAATGTTGATTTCGATCGTATCAGCGTCAATCGTTCAGAAATAAATGGTGTTCTAATGAACGTAAAAATTGCGTTTTAAATCACAAATACCCACACATGCTGAGATTGATTGCGACGTCCTGTTAAGGATGTGTAACTATCAAAGAAAAATATGAAGCTATGGGACATTATCCCACGTCGACCCAGCCTAACTTAGGTACCAGGAAATTAGGCTTAATGCTTTACATCTTTCTCTTGTGACCAGAGCGCAGCCACGTTCGTCCCCACGCTGATCAGATGACCTTCAACGGTGGCTTCGTGTCCTTGACTCGGGGGTGTAAGTTACAGTTAAGTACCTCAGAAGTCGGAGAGCGGTCGCCGGATAGTTATAAAGAATGCTAACTCTCACTCAAAATCAGACCAGTGCATTTACTTGTAGTAGCAATAATTTGCAGTAGAAGTAGTAGAATTAGTAGCAATAATAGCAGTAGTAATAGTGATTGTAGCAATAGTAATAGTGGTAGTAGCAGTAGTAGTAGCAGTAGTAATAGTGACAGTAGCAGTAGTAATAGTGGTATTAACAGTAGTAGTAGCAGTAGTAGTATCAGTAGTAGTAGCAGTAGTAGTAGCAGTAGTAGCAATAGTAATAGTGACAGTAGCAGTAGTAATAGTGGTATTAACAGTAGTAGTAGCAGTAGTAGTATCAGTAGTAGTAGCAGTAGTAGCAGTATAGCACGCAAGTGGACCATGCTCGGGTTCAAAAGCCAGCGAAAGCAAAAAGAAAGATAGATTAGCAGTATTGAAGATAACAGGCAGAGCTCTTGTCTGACTATCAACAGATGTGGACCATCTTCTCCTGGAGAGTCCAGGAAGGAACGTGAAACAAAGTCTGGCACACGTTCAAGAAGCAGTCCCTACAGTCACAGTCAGGCACACCTGTGTCTATAACGATGTGAAGCGATTGATTTCCCCGACAGACTTGAATAGATAAGAACGGCTGCAGCAGGATATAACAATAGGAAATAAAAATGGTTGTGTATGTGCGACGCCTGCGGAAAAGTGAGAGATAATACACACAAACACAGTGTACATACCTTACAACGAACTCCAATACGTAATCCACAGGGGGACAACCAATGATGATATCCAAAATAAGAAACCAAAATAAATAAATAAATAAATAAATAAATAAATAAATAAATAATATAACACAGGCAGAACGTGTGGTGGGAGATGCGCAGAAGTTTAGTTGTGAAAGGTGCAATATAAGAAAATGTGGAGTCGAAAGTGTGCAAACGCTTAGATTTTATAGAAAAGTCTCTTAAAAGTCGACAGGGTCGACTTCATTGCACCGGGTTTTTATCCCACATGGCTCGGTCTCTTTCCGCAACGCGTAAAGCTTAGCACAAAGCACGAACTCTGTAGCTCCAGTGACGACCCCACGGGAGTAAAAAAAAAAAAACAACAACAAATCACCCGAGAACCGAAGGACGCGGCTAGGAATCGAATCCACAATCTGCGGAGCCCGAGACAAACGGCTTGACCACTTCGCCACGGAGTCTCCCGAAAACACTTAGATATGAATATATAGAGGAGATTCAGCGAGTTTTACAGCAGCGCCTATAACAGCACTGAATAATTGCCTGTTCGATGCCACTTAATGGAAGACTGCTGGGTAACCACTGAGCTGGACTTGATCCAAGTATTACACATGCATGTTATTGTCTCGGGCAGGATCACATTTTGTTTACAGTTTTCTCTTTAATTGTGCAGGGATTGTTTTTCAGGGCAATGAGAATGTTGTATATTCCGTTCTTGTTATTGCATCTGTCTGTCTGTCTGTCTGTCTGTCTGTCTGTCTGTCTGTCTGTCTGTCTGTCTGTCTGTCTGTCTGTCTGTCTGTCTGTCTCTGTTGTTCTCTCTCTCTCTTGTTCGTTAACTCTCTCCCTCTCTCTTGTTCCTCTTTCTCTCCCCTTCTGTGTGTGTGTGTGTGTGGTGTATATATATATATATATATATATATATATATATATATATATATATATATATATATATATATATATATATATACTAGCTAACCCGGCCCGGCTTCGCCCAGGCCCTGGAGGGGATCTATCTATCAGTCTGTCTGTCTGCTTGTTTGTCTGTCTGTCTGTCTGGCTGACCCGGCCCGGCTTCACCCAGTCCCTGGTGGGGAGTATCTCATTTAATTCATATAAGTAGTCATATAAGCTCTCCCGTTCCCGACTATCTGTCTATCTGTCTATCTGTCTGTCTGTCTGACCCGGCCCGGCTTCACCCAGTCCCTGGTGGGGAGCATCTCATTTACTTCATATACGTAGTCATATAAGCTCCCGTTCCCGACTGTCTGTCTGTCTGTCTGTCTGACCCGGCCCGGCTTCACCCAGTCCCTGGTGGGGAGCATCTCATTTAATTCATATAGTAGTCATATAAGCTCCCGTTCCCGACTATCTGTCTGTCTGTCTGAGCTGGCCTGGTTTCACCCAGTCCCTGGTGGGGAGCATGTCATTTAATTCATATAAGTAGTCAAATAAGCTCCCGTTCCCGACTATCTGTCTGTCTGTCTATCTATCTGACCTGGCGTGGTTTTGCCCAGCTCCTGGCGCACAGTAACTTAAAAGAATGTCCTTCCACACACCATCCATTATTTTTAATGAAAAATGTTTTTAATCACCGATATGACAGTTGATAACTTCTTTAAGCAGAAAAAGATGGGATACAATGTTATGCATTATGCATTATTTTTATGAAAACTTTGAAAATGCCTTAAAGATTATATCATTATTTATTATAACTCATATGCCTGAAAATAACTATAGACAAAGAGTTTAACAATAGTGCAAGTAAGTCGAACAATATGACTATAAAGTATATAGAAATGTTATTAAAAGTTATGCCCCTTGAAATAACTTTTCTAGAGTGAAGTCCCCCAGCTATATAGAAATTATATAATGAAAAATTAAAAATAAAATGTTATTAAGTAAGTAGCCGATTATACACTAAGAAACTATTACAGTCTGTTGGACAGGAATGAAAGGAAGACGTGTAGAAAATTTCATCTCAATCGGATGTACCGTTATCGAACGCATCCAATACATAGCTACATACACACCCACATGTACTCTGTTTTATATATATATATATATATATATATATATATATATATATATATATATATATATATATATATATATATATATATCTATATCTATCTATATCTATAAAACAGAGTGTATGTTTGTTTGTGTGTGGGGATTTTTGTATTGGATGCGTTCGATAACGGTACATCCGATTGAGATGAAATTTTCTACACGTCTTCCTTTCATTCATTTGCAACCGACTATAATAATTTCTTAATGTAAAATCTTCGACTTATTTAATAACATTTACTTTTCCATTTTCATTATATAATGTCTATATAGCAGGGGGACTTCACTCTAGAAAAGTTATTTCAAGGGGCATAACTTTTAATAACATTTCTATATACTTTATAGTCATATTGTTGGACTTACTTGCACTATTGTTAAACTCTTTGTCTATAGTTATTTTCTGGCATATGAGTTATAATAAATAATGATATAATCTTTAAGGAATTTTCAAAGTTTTCATAAAAATAATGCATAATGCATAACATTGTAACCCATCTTTTTCTACAGTTTTCATTGAATGGTGTGTGGAAGGACATTCTTTTAAGTTACTGTGCGCCAGGAGCTGGGCGAAACCACGCCGGGTCAGATAGATAGACAGATAGTCGGGAACGGAAGCTTATTTGACTACTTATATGAATTAGATGACATGCTCCCCACCAGGGACTGGGTGAAGCCGGGCCGGGTCAGACAGACAGATAGACAGACAGACAGTCGGGAACGGGAGAGCTTATATGACTACGTATATGAATTAAATTAGATGCTCCCCACCAGGGACTGGGTGAAGCCGGGCCGGGACAGACAGACAAACAGATAGTCGGGAACGGGAGAGCTTATATGACTACGTATATGAATTAAATTAGATGCTCCCCACCAGGGACTGGGTGAAGCCGGGCCGGGACAGACAGACAGACAGACAAACAGATAGTCGGGAACGGGAGAGCTTATATGACTACGTATATGAATTAAATTAGATGCTCCCCACCAGGGACTGGGTGAAGCCGGGCCGGGTCAGCCAGACAGACAGACAGACAGACAGACAAACAAGCAGACAGACAGATAGATCCCCTCCAGGGCCTGGGCGAAGCCGGGCCGGGTCAGCTAGTATATATATATATATATATATATATATATATATATATATATATATATATATATATATATGTGTGTGTGTGTGTGTGTGTATACACATACACACACACAGATAGAGAGATAGAGAGAGAGAGAGAGAGAGAGAGAGAGAGAGAGAGAGAGAGAGAGAGTCAGGTTTTAGTCAGATATGACTGAGCTACCGATTGACAGTAGACGGTGTAACCTGTTTTCTGTTAGCGCCGAATGTTGGGCGGCGATCACCAAATCCGACACCCCACGTTGTGCCGATAGCTTCGGCCGGAGAAGTGCAATTGGGAGGGTACAAGCCTTACCCTAGTGAGAGGAAATGCAACCTAAAGACTAAATGTCATGGCAGGGCAGATTAGGCTCTGAGTCTTGATCGCAACTGCTTTAGGATGGAAGCTCCGACAGGTGGACATTCGACAGCTTCTGTAGCGTGTTTTGTTTTAGACGTTTTGGTGTCACTCTTCCTCTGGTGTAAAGTAGACTGGCTAAGAGAGGGATCATGCTGCATGGCCAAACCATGTTCTCTACAATTCAGCCCAGGCTTTGTGCTATTGAGAAGTTATGATGCATTTTAGAAGCACAGTGTAACAAACTATCGTCTGTCATGTCGGTAATGTATCAGTGTATATATATATATATATATATATATATATATATATATATATATATATATATATATATATATATATATATATATATATATATATATATATCTTAAATAGGACTGAGCTACCGCATGACAGTAAGCGATATTGCCTGCTTACTGTTATCACCGAATGTTGGTCGGCGCTCACCAAACCCGACACCCCACATTGTGCCAACGGCTTCGGGTGGAAAAACGCAATTGGGAGGGTACAAGCCTTTTCCTGGTGTGAGGAAATACATTCTAAGGACAAAATGGCATGGCAGAGCAGACTTGGTTGGCAGTTGATTGAAGCTCCGACAGGCGAACAGTTAGACATTACATTGCTGAGCCGGCATCTTCTGCAGCTTGTCTTATTCCAGGTGTATTGGTGTTACCTTTCCTGTGGAGTGAACTAGGCACGCCGAGAGAGAGGGATCATGCTGCATGGGCAACACATGGTCTCTATATTTCAGTCCAGGTTTTGTGCTATGGAGAGGTATAACTCCATCCTAGTTCTTAACCGGTCTCGGAATCAAAGCGAGAGGTAGCAGTTGCGGGTTATAAGTCCTTATCAATTGGCGTAGGCATGGGGCGCCACAGGTTACCTCTGATGGTGGAGGACACCTACAGGTGTCACTGATCAGCTACCGCCCGCCTCAGGCTGAGCAGCCCCCGGTCAAAGGGGTACTGATCAGCCACAGCCTGCCTGCTTCAATGGGTGCTTGGGCTAGGACAAAATCTGAATTGCAGAATGTGAAACCAATGCACCAGGTACTACTAAACAGAAAAATAGAAACCTCAGGCTACGGCTTGTAACCTGGAACCATGTGTCCATTATTTTCCACTGACCTGACGCGTATGTTACATGTCATGAACTCAACACAAATAAAATAAAGTACACAATGTTCTGTAGTAATCACTGACAAGAAAACGACTAAAGGCAAGTGACAGTTAAATAAAGAGTAATTATAGAGACACCGTAACTGTCTGCCTACACAACTGTCATACACAGCTGCCATAGCATTTTACACAGCTACCATAGCATTCTATAGAGCTATCCTAAAATTGGAACCAGGAAATTTTATGGAAAGTAAATGGCGTCGACATGGCATTGACCACATCGCCCACTGAGTGCGGAATGGTCTATGCAAATATGGGGCTAGGATAGTAGACCAGTACATCTCCAGACATGTAAATGAGTCCTTATTGTGTCTTGTTACTATCTAGGAACCTCATTATTTGACTGTTTGTTTCCCTTAAATGCAACATATTCTTCAATATATTCACATTTTAAGGCCTAAATTTGACTTTTTAATTAGGCGTTCAGAGTTTAGATTTCTGTGCCATATAAAACTGTTGACTTTATCTATGTTAAGACGATGCCTGGTGCTGACTGTAATAGTGATCATGTGGACAAATATAAGTAAGATTAAAAAGATTTAAAACAGTTGTTAAGAATATGAGACTTAATAAAGATGTTATGAAAGCAAATGAAGAAATTCAAGAACAATATAGAGTGACTGAAAAATAGGTACAATGCAATAGCTAAAATAAAGAGTCTAAATGAACAATAGGAAATGTTAAGAGTTGCCATTCATCAAACAAGAAAATAACTATTACCGGAGAGACACGAAAAGCTAAGAAAAAATTGATGACTGAAGATATGTAAAGTTGATGAATAAAAGAAAACAAAGCAAACATGACAAACAAGAGTTAAGATAAATAATGAAATAAGAGATAACTGTGTGAAGGCAACAGAAAGTTGTCTAAGCTAGCCGTACAAGAAAATTGAGTTAAATACTATTAATGATTTAAAAAAAAATATATACACATACAAATCAGTGATCTCACGGGAAGACAATTAAGAGTAAACACATGGTGTTTGAAATCAAAAAAAGAAAAGATATAATTGGAGGAAGAGGCTATAATGAACTGGTTGTATTAGTATATAAGAGAATTATATGATGGAGAAAGGGAATAATTAACCGAAGAAAGTAACTTAGAAGGCCCATCTATTCTCAAAGAAATTACTCACCCTAACAAATATATAACAAAAGGAAACAGCCTGGCCACATGGAATGACAATAGAAAAATTAGAAGTACTGGGAGAATTTGGAATAGAAATATTAACCAAAATAGTAAATGATATTCACAACAGTGGATATTTACCTATCGATAAGCTGAAATCTGTATTTATTGCTTGATCAAAAACAAAAAACAAACTAGGAGCAAATGAATGTCAAAATGTTCGTACCATTAATCTTACAAACTATGTTACTAAACTTCCATTCAAAGTTATAATAAAAAGAACAAGAAAGAAAATACAAAATGGAAACTGGGGAAGAATATTATTAATTTGTGGAAGGTAAAGGTTCAAACAATGCAATATACACTTTACGAACACTACTAGACAAAGCAATAGAGACACAGAAAGACCTGTATTTGTTCTTCATAGATTATACCAAAACTGATAAAGTGAAACGTGATGAACTGATTAAAATATAGGAAGATATCCTCATTGATGTGAAAGATCTCAGAAAAATCAAGAATATTTACTAGACTCCAGCAGCAACAATTAAAATGGGAAATAAAGATGGCGAAGATGAACAAATAAAGCTTGTAGTATGACAAGGAGGTATAAGCTAATATTTTGTCACCGGATCACTTCTCTCTCTATAGAGAAATAATCAAATGGAAAATAAATAGAGAAGCGAGGAATACTAATCGAAGGTTATAAAATAAACAGCCTACGCTATGCGGATGACACAATATTGATGGCGGGAAATGTTAAATAACTACAACAACTAGTGGACATTGTAGTAACAGAGAGTGCAAAGAAAGGACTTTCCTTGAATACCAAGAACACGTAACAATGGTGATATCAAAGGGGAAAAAGTGATACGAAAATGGGAAATTGAAATAAAAGGGAACAACAAAGTATATAATTTTAAACACCTAGGGGCAACTGTAACATGTGGTAATGGATGTAAGATGCACAGAGATTAAGAACAGAATACGGCAAGCAAAAGCTGTATTTCAGAAAATGAAATGTATCTTATGCAATAAGTCACTATCATTTAATGAAAGGTAATGAGTGATAAAATACTATATAGAACCTGTTTTGCTGTATGGCAGTGAATATTGGAATGTAAATGAAGAAATTAGGAAGAACTTGGAAGCCACAGAGATGTCTGCGACAACTGTTGCGAGTTCCTTGGACTGTCAGAGCAACTCACCACGATTGTCTGAAAGAGGCTAATTAAATTAGAATATTACATTCAACAATAAGAAAGAGACAAACGACTTTCTTTGGTCACGTGATAATAAGAGAGCCATTGGAGAACACTATGACAACTGGAAAGATCAAAGGAAAGAGAGACGGTGGCAGACCAAGAGAAATGATGTTGTATGGACAGACGATGACATGGAGGAATATCATCAGCAGAGTTGATCCAGAACATCAAAGACTGAGATATGTGGAAAGACATGAACAATTACGTCAGTAGGACACTTGATGATAATGATAATCATCTCTCACACCTCCATTTATAATTATATTTGTCAGACATTTATGTCTTTTCAACTGCACAACATTTTTAATGTTCCTTGATTTTATTTGTCTTAATCGTCTTCTTCAATGTTGAGTTCTTGTTGAATTGATCCGTTTGTCAACTTTTTCGTCCAGTGAAGTGTTGATACTCTTGTGCGGCTGTTTTATTCAGTAGCGCTTATGTACCTTCCAATTAAATATCCAAGTCCCACAGCCGGATGTTGCCACAGCCGGATATTGCCACAGGAGACATGCATGTTCTTTGTACTCTGAGGTTTGTTTCTCATAGCCAACTGAAGTGGCATTTCGAAACAACATCTGAGTGAACGGTGAAGACTTCAAGCAAACCTTCCCGGATCATCACTCATGCAGGGCTCGATGCATAGCAAACGTTGATGGCTGAACATGCAAAACAAGTTGTTCTAACTGTTCAAAACCACATGTTTTAATTGCATAATGTTTGCTCTTGTTGTAATTTGTGTTGTCATATTTCCATCGCTCGTCAGCAGTTTACCTAGATATTTTTTTTTCGCTTGCTCTGAACTCAGGCATAGTCTCTACACACGCTACTACTTCTAGGGCCCTACATTATTTTTGCATGTGGATTAGCTTGCCCTATTACTAGCGTCCTTGACCATCAGGCGAACCCACTTCGACTTCTAAGTAACGTGTAATTTACGTCCCCAAGACGAGGACGAGAGGTTAACATTTTAGTTCATCTGACCGGTGAAGGGGTTGAACCCTCTACCTCGGTATCAGCACCCTGGATGTTTAAGAGTTAGGGCCCTTAACAATTCGGCCATGAAAACTGCGCTTCTTAGTCTTTTACACGTTAGTCCCTATTAAGGCAGAGGCCATCAGCCAGCTCACTCCATAATATACTATATTTAATTGTCCCATACAACTACGCCAAAGACCTACACATATGATTAATTTCTATTTCTACTTCCCTTCTCCGTGAGTTTTACGTCTTACTCTATTTCTTTTGCTCTTTAGATTCTAGATAAAGACCTTTCAAGCTACTCTTTCTCATATTTTCTCAACACTACTTGCAGTCTGTATTGTCTCTCCATTCATTAATATATATATATATATATATATATATATATATATATATATATATATATATATATATATATATATATATATATATATATATATATATATATATATATATATATATATATTGGCATGTTTGGCTTACCCATTGTTTTTGCTTTTGTTTTAGTTTTTGTTGCAACGAGATATAAATGTTGTTTTTTAATTTGCCCCTGCACTGACTTTATTAATTTCTCAGCTCCCAATGGCGATATTGACAATAATACTGTACCCCTCTTTATGAAAGTGAACTCAATCTCGATTTTACGACTAGTTAAAAACAATAAAACATGCTTTGCTCTGAAGATAGTTGAACCAGTCAGTGAGCGTGAAATTGTCGAGAGAATCGTCCATGCACAGGCGCTTCTAATCAGATTTCGAATATTATTTTTTTTTAAGGACGTTGATGATTCGACAATTCACGACGTATTGAATTTTGAGAAGGCCACTTCCAACAGAGTTTGAGGTTTTAGTTTGATGTAGACAGAATCGAGTGTTTACTGTTGGTCGTCTCCAAATACTTAAGTGCGGACTTCTAGGACATAAACCATGTATTACGCAATGAGCGAAACATTACGGTACCTTCAAAAATTATAGTCTGTTCAGAAAAGAATGCCTTCATTCACGATCAATTTTTATGAAAACTCTGTTGCATCATTATGAAAGTTTTCCTGCCGTCTTATATTTACCCCCGCCCAAGGGATATGTCTTTGATAGGGCCAAAGGCAACTTAAATCATCGAAAGCGGCGACATTTCTTTGATGTTTTGGCGACAATGTAGTGAAATCATGCTAACAAACTAGCTTTACAGTACAGCACGTCATTTCGGTTAACGAACGTCACAAGTACAAGGCGTAGCCAGATTCGTATGGGAGTGGGTGCAATAAAAAATAGTCGCTTAAAAGTCGACAGGGTTTTTATCCCATATGGCTCAGTCTCTTTCCGCAGCGCGGAAAGCGTCGCACAAAGCACGAACTCTGTAGCTCCAGTGACGACCCTCGGGAGTCTCCGAAAAAATGCACTCTTGAAATGAAGGACGCCGCCCGGAATCGAACATACAACCTTCGGAGCCCGAGTCAGACAGCTTGAGCACTTCATTTGACAACGTCTTTGTTCTCACGTTTCTTGGAATGCCACACTATGTCAGTTTCCACCACAATATTACTCTTCTGTTGGTATTCAATGCATTTAGTGTTTTTGTTATTTTTCAATACCAGTTGTTTGTCACAGATGAGGGCTTGGGGAATTGAAAATTCATCACTGTGGAAAACAAACTGTTGCCATTGACATTGTACTGATGCTGTAATGTTTAGGGCCTGCAATTCGTCTGAATAGTTGGAATAAAATATCCCAGTAAGTGTGCACGTGGATTAAGGTCTGCGATCTGCCCAGACCTTAATCTATGTCGGACGATTCCAGTAGGTTGATGACTGCTCTCGGTTGCATAAAATTCAATCCATCCTTTCTCCAATAGTCCTCTCCCTCTTTAAACACATGGTCCTCACATTTTTTCCAGTAATTTTTATCAACATTTAATAGCATGGACTGGGTTAGTATCTTGACGTCAGACAATTTGAATGTAGTATTGTCAGCTGCCACCTGTCCTTTAATTTTAGCCTACACAAGTTCTATAAGGTTTAAATGAGAATGGTACGGCGGAAGTCTCAAGCACCTATGGTCATGATCTTCTATCAAATTGTCGATTTGATATTTCTTGCTTTTTTGCGTCTGTTTTACAAGGGACAACAACTTTAGCTTGAAAATGTTTCTGGAAATGGTATTTTCCCTTCGGAGCCATATCTTTATTGCTTCCTTTGTGCTCGATACCGTAGGTATTTTGTATTCTTGGGCAACAACATTGTGATATGATGCATTGTCCATGATTAGACAAGACGGTCTATAAAGGGATGGAAGTACTGTATTCTCGAGCCAATCTCTAAATACATTACCATTAATCTTATTATGATAATCCCTATTGTCTGTATGCTTTGATACGAACACGAGCCCAGCATTCTGTAGTAAGCCCTTATGAGTACTACCAGCATAGGCTATGACCAAACGCTATCCTTTACTACTAGGAACATATCGCTTTATCTTTCCATCCACTGATTGCCATTCCTTTTCGCTTGTGTGGTGGGCATTGATCCACGTCTCATCCAAATACACTATGTCATAATTTTCTTTGCGCATTTCCCTTATTTCACGTAGGTATCTGCTTCTCATGGCTCCTAAATGCGGTTGCTCGCAAAGGGTATTTCTACCTCCCTTGTACTTTCTACAAGTGAAGCCTAATGTCCTTATAATTTTCCACAAAGTTGTTTTGGATAGCTTTATGTTATTGTTCTTCCTCAACCAAACCCTAAGCTTTCTTACAGTCACTGTTTCTTTGGCATCCAGCATTTTTATAAATGCTCGCCTTATGACATCCTTGTCAAAGCTGTCCACAATTGCCTTTCTACCTACCGTTTGCTTATCGTGTGTTGGTTTTATTCCAGAATTGTGCACCCATCGACGAAATGACCGTTTACTGAAACCCGATGCATACACTGTTCTTTTTTCGGGATTTGTAACAGTATGAAACAGTTTCCTGCGATCAGCTTCTTGACAAAAATATGCGTACAACTTCATAGCGATGCTTTGAAGTGTACAGAATTTCACAATCAATCCCATTCAACAATATTCACACATTCCGGTGTTTGCGATTCATAAAATAATCACGTTTCACGAAAGGACCCACATTACGACGACACCTCTGAACACTCCCATTTAACGGCGCCCATAACATGTACCACGAGGAAATTTTGAAAAAAGCGCGGATGTGTCTGGGTGATGGTGTTTTAAAAATTGTGGACTTAATCTCTGACTCGTAAATCTGCTGTACAATCTCCAGAACAAATTTTTGTTTGTTTGTTGGGTGAACATACTTATAAGGTTATATGCTAAAACTCATCATTTTCCCTCAGTTGGTTACTGAGATATGGAATTTTATATTAGAGCAGACAAAAGTAAACAGACTATAGTTGCATGTCTGTTATTGTTAATTAAGTTGCATATACCTTAAATGACGTTGCTGTCAATTCCTGCATTTGTTTGGTTGTTTTTTTTTTGTGTGATTCCCTGTCAAGTTTACGCTTAGTAGTTTGCCATTGCTTTCTGAACCACCGGCACTCATACAATAGTATGGAAACCAACAAAGTTTGGTCTGCTGTTAAATCGCCCGCGGCTGAGTTCCGAGTTCGCCACATATCTAACAGTCTATTGTTGATGTTTCAATAAACCCTAATATCGGTTATTTGTGATTTACTTGTCAATTTTACATTCGGTAGTTTGCCGTTGCTTTCTGAATAGCAGATGCCTCATATAATCTAAATCAACGCAAAGCGAGCTGCTTCAAAATAGCCCGTAGTTGATTTCGAACCTTCGACTCGGTATGTCAACGTAGAGTGAAAATTCTGTTCTCTAACAGACGAAGACGTATTTGTAAAGGAAAATAATGTGTGTAGTATTTCGCTTTCATCGCACTGACTTAAAGGACCCACCACCTTTCGCTTGTTGTTCCAAATCCTTCGGTGCACAGTTTCTTTAATGTTTGTGTCCTCAGCCTAGTCCCTGTCTCGTCCTCCGAGGATGCCAGGCTTTCTATCACTGCCCTTACCACATCACTGCGATTTGTAAAGTACTTCAGTTTCCTTAAATTGTTTATAAACCAAATTTCACGATTTTGACGGGTGTCTGAATATCTTTGTTTGTAGCAGGCAACACGCGTTACACACTGGTTTGCCGCATAAACGCTGACCTGTCGAGACAGTGGCCTGAATTCAATACCTAGCAAAGGCAGGATCCCCCCCCCCCCCCAGACTATCACAGCTATGGAGTCGACTAACGTTCATAAACATGACGCCGGGTAAATTTTAGAATTTTCTGGAATGTGTCTGTAAAGGAAAGGCGACGAGGAATAAAAATGGCCATCCCCAACTTCGACATCGTTGCGTTGAATATGTCAAGGCCGAATATTTGATACCCCAGTGGCAGTATCTACTATGGGACTGCATTGTACCCCTGGAAGGGGAAACACCTGCTAAACTAGATCACCGTGTTCCCCTATAAGAGGAAACACCTGCTAAACTAGATCACAGTGTACCCATAGAAGAAGAAACACCTGCTAAACTAGATCACAGTGTACCCATAGAAGAAGAAACACCTGCTAAACTAGATCACAGTGTACCCATAGAAGAAGAAACACCTGCTAAACTAGATCACCGTGTACCCATAGAAGAAGAAACACCTGCTAAACTAGATCACAGTGTACCCATAGAAGAAGAAACACCTGCTAAACTAGATCACCGTGTACCCCTATAAGAGGAAACACCTGCTAAACTAGATCACCGTGTACCCATAGAAGAAGAAACACCTGCTAAACTAGATCACCGTGTACCCATAGAAGAAGAAACACCTGCTAAACTAGATCACCGTGTACCCCTATAAGAGGAAACACCTGCTAAACTAGATCACCGTGTACCCCTATAAGAGGAAACACCTGCTAAACTAGATCACCGTGTACCCATAGAAGAAGAAACACCTGCTAAACTAGATCACCGTGTACCCCTATAAGAGGAAACACCTGCTAAACTAGATCACCGTGTACCCATAGAAGAAGAAACACTTGCTAAACTAGATCACCGTGTACCCCTATAAGAGGAAACACCTGCTAAACTAGATCACCGTGTACCCATAGAAGAAGAAACACCTGCTAAACTAGATCACCGTGTACCCATAGAAGAAGAAACACCTGCTAAACTAGATCACCGTGTACCCCTATAAGAGGAAACACCTGCTAAACTAGATCACAGTGTACCCATAGAAGAAGAAACACCTGCTAAACTAGATCACCGTGTACCCATAGAAGAAGAAACACCTGCTAAACTAGATCACCGTGTACCCATAGAAGAAGAAACACCTGCTAAACTAGATCACAGTGTACCCATAGAAGAAGAAACACCTGCTAAACTAGATCACCGTGTACCCCTATAAGAGGAAACACCTGCTAAACTAGATCACCGTGTACCCATAGAAGAAGAAACACCTGCTAAACTAGATCACCGTGTACCCATAGAAGAAGAAACACCTGCTAAACTAGATCACCGTGTACCCCTATAAGAGGAAACACCTGCTAAACTAGATCACCGTGTACCCCTATAAGAGAAACACCTGCTAAACTAGATCACCGTGTACCCATAGAAGAAGAAACACCTGCTAAACTAGATCACCGTGTACCCCTATAAGAGGAAACACCTGCTAAACTAGATCACCGTGTACCCATAGAAGAAGAAACACCTGCTAAACTAGATCACCGTGTACCCCTATAAGAGGAAACACCTGCTAAACTAGATCACCGTGTACCCATAGAAGAAGAAACACCTGCTAAACTAGATCACCGTGTACCCATAGAAGAAGAAACACCTGCTAAACTAGATCACCGTGTACCCATAGAAGAAGAAACACCTGCTAAACTAGATCACCGTGTACCCATAGAAGAAGAAACACCTGCTAAACTAGATCACCGTGTACCCATAGAAGAAGAAACACCTGCTAAACTAGATCACCGTGTACCCATAGAAGAAGAAACACCTGCTAAACTAGATCACCGTGTACCCCTATAAGAGGAAACACCTGCTAAACTAGATCACCTTGTACTCATAGAAGAAGAGACACCTGTTAAATTAGATCACCGTGTACCCCTAAAAGTGGAAGCACCTTCTAAACGAGATCACCGTGTACCCCTAAAAGTGGAAGCACCTTCTAAACGAGATCACCTTGTACCCCTAAAAGTGGAAGCACCTTCTAAACGAGATCACCGTGTACCTGTAAAAGAGGAAACACCCGCTAAACTAGATGATATTAGAATAGTATAAACCGGGGGACGGCAACATTTTTGCAGTGTTGTGCCGAAGTAATGTTGCAAAATGACTCTGCTAGCCAACTTAAGTCCAACATGGTCTAAGTCGTATTTGTATGTCCAAAAGGCTTGAATTGACTCTATATCACGTTTTTTTTTTCCCTAGTCGTTTTAATGACACCGTATTTTTTAATACGAGTAAAAACACCAACATGTGAGCTACGGCACATGAATATGTGGCAGTTGAGACTACTATAAAGTTAGTGGTGTGGTACATGTCACTATTGGCACGCGTGCCGTAGGTTGCCGATGCCTAGTACGAACATAATAACTTCATTGTACAGAACATGTTCCAACGTCTTCTTTGGTCATAGAAAGGTGTTCGCTGACAGTATACACACTCCACCTCCTCCCCTACCCCCCACCCCCGGGATGCTTGAATTTATCCCATGTTAGCCAAAGACATACTAATCACACACGACCCCAAAAAAAACACACACACACACACACACACACTCAAACTAGACAGACATATATACATTCAAGTAAATGCTTTACCAACAAATGTTTAGTAATAATGCTTACACATACAAGTGATAAGAGCTCTAAACAGCAACGCACACTTTCAGTTAGAGACATGTGACCATAAAATTGTATAATTATTATTATTTGTATGTGAACTTTCAAATGGGAGGGAGAAATACATCGACTCTTAGCTGACATATAATGTTTGGCATTTTCACTGAATAGAGCAGTATTTTATTAGTATGCACGCCTCTCCCTGACGTGTATAACCTTGACCTTCTCTAACTTTAATTACATTGCTGCCTCGAGGGTATTGCTATTTTAAATAATTATGCTCTGACAGAACAATCCCGGAGCTCTCCTAATCAACCGCCAGATCAATGAGCAAGTACCGAGCATTAAACACTTCTCTCTTACAAGGTATTAAAACGTAAGTAAGTAAGGGATCCTTAGTTAGTAAGTTAGTCAGTTAATCGAGGTTCCAACTTCACGACAACTGGTCATCCCCATTATGCTCCGTTCCTGTGCCAGTCAATATCACACAAAATGCTCCCCACTGTCCAATGTGAAAAGTGGAATAGGCATGAGTCTCGGCAATCCAACAGCCCGCACAGGTACACTGTGCATAATGCCGCCGCCAGAATATCAACACAAAATTAATCAATGAAAAGCACAGTTCATCGCCGATGGACTCGGCAGTCACCAGAAAGACCTCATTGACCTGGGTCTTCTCACATGGCCCGATATTTTACCGCAGGGCGACCCGCCGAATGTGTCGCATAAAGCACGAACTCCGCAGCTTCAGCGCTGACTCCCGGGAGTCTCCTAAAAAAATGCACTCGTAAACCGAAAAGGCAAATCAGTCCATTCAGCAACGGCCGGTAGCCATTGTTCCGAACATGCAGGACACTGTACAGGACAGATGTACAAGAATTTTCCGCGAATTTCACAGCTCACAGTGTCGCCCACGTACTCAGTAGCAGGGCGACGGAACCATGTACTACCAATCCAAAATGAGGAAAATGCGATTGCAAACCGTAGCTGCAAGCATAAAAACGCCACAGGCCTTTACTGTTCAACGCCTAACCGCCATGTTGGCGACTCGAAGTCCGAAAGGGATCCTTCTTAACCCTCGCGTCGCATCGGGCATACGGTGAACTACGCTTAATTTTAAGGATCAATCGACACTCGGTGTGTGATATGGTCTGTATCACATCGGCCGCCTTTACTTCCCAAGACATTCTTGGTACCCATATTTGGCTGGGTCAACCTGGAAGCCCACATACATTGTTAAAAATGCGAATTGGCCCAGCTGCAGATCGAACCCATGATCACGAGGGACAGACGAGTGTGTAGCCACTACACTACCGAGGCTTTGGTACTAGGACTGATATGAATATATTGTCCGGGTTATGCTGGAGTGGGAAACCATGAGTGAGTGCATTTGTTGGCTTCGAGAGCGCTGTAGTTGGAACACTCACAACCGACAAGGAATTTATTCTCAAGACTTCGCTTAGTTTAAAACACAATAACATATGAAACAACATACATAATGCTTGAGTTTGGCTTTATTTGTGGATCTAGCAGGTAGAGACATAAACGGGACTGCAGCTATTAGCATATACACTTCGGTGTATGAATTTGTCCGGGGTGCTATGCTGTCGATTATTTAATTAATAATTAAACTTTAACCAAGAGATCATTCCATTACAAGCAAGGAGATGGTACACTTTAATGATAACTGTAACTTCTACATACACCAAAAAGCACACACATCGTGTAACCAGGGAAGCGCAGAGCCCACGTTGATCGACAGAGGAACAGAAAGATTACTCACATCTACTCACCCACAGTCCAGTCAGCGTAAACATGACAGCCATAAGCAGCTGCCACAACCGTAGTCCATAGGGCAGTCGGATATACAGCTGATCACTGTGTCCCAGGATTTGGCTCAGCTGCAACAGAAGGAAACGTTAAAGTTAATCTAAGACAGTGCATTTGTCTAGTTCTATTGACAAACATATTCACGACTTTCATCCCACACACCAGTATTGTACTAATTCCAAGCAGAAGGTGAGGTTAAAGTTGAACTAAGACACTGCCTTGTCTCTTCAATAGTTTTAGGGTGATACCAACTGTGGGCAGATCGGTGGTTTCTCTGCAGAGTCGTTTGGCCTGGTGGATAAAACAGCTTCTTTTCAACCGTCCCATAGCTAAGTTTTCAAATCTGTTCTTCATTGGGTGGCTTGGCAAGCTGAGGAACTTTTCTGCTTGTATTAGCGTTTACGTATCTCTGCTCTCTCTGAGTGCTTGTATCCTCCCTATCTTCTCCATCTCCAACATAGGGGTTGATCTCATCCCTCCTGTAGTGATTCTAAGTGCTTGATTTTGCACCTTGTCCAGCTCTTGTAGTGTGGTTTTTGATGCTGAACACCACGCAGTTGACCCGTATTCCAGGTGTGTTCGTAAGCTCTGATGATACACAGGGGCGTCACTAGGGGGGTGCGGGGGATGCGGGCCGCCCCGGGTGACACCATCAAGGGGTGACACCAAAATAAAAAAAATTGCAAATTTGACAAAGCAGACATAGCAAAATAACAAAAATATAACTTTGTTATATTGTTCAATTTGTTTTCTTTCTTATGTCCTTATGACCTTTTTGACTTATTTTAGAAACATTACTATATGCGATTATATATGGTAAAGGAACACTCGGAAGAAGACCATGGTGAAAGTCTAGAGGGGTGACACCAAGAGTTTACCGCACTGGGTGACACCAACCCCAGTGACGCCACTGAATGATACACTTTGCTAAGTATTTTCCCACTGGCTCCTCCGAACTCCACGGAAAAATGAACATATACTATCACTACAAATTCAAACAAAAGTGAGACGAATGTTTGACAAGGAAGTACAGAACAGTGTACAGCGCAGAACAGCCACTCTCAGCCACTCTCAGAATACTCAGAGAACCTCTAGATTCGAGTGATAACACAGTTATGATACAAATGTATTCTTTTACCGAGAATCTATTTTATACTTGGGCGTACAAGACTTGTTGCATAAACTAATATTGTCTACTAATTTCCCGGCTCCATGGCCGAGGGGTTAGCAGCTTTCTCCGCTAACCCCGAATACTCTCGTCACGTGACGCGACGAGAATTAGCAGTGGTTCGAATCGCAAAAGTGACTTATGAGAGTATGGAGCCGGTCGCTCAGAAAGTCGTGGCGTGCTGATGAGCGTAATCTAGCCTAGGAATCAACATACAGCTGAAAGATGCTGGTGTTGACCGCAATATCCTGAAAGCAGGATGGAAACGCGAAAAAAAAAGAAAAAAAAGATTCTCTACTTAGAGAGAGAGAGAGAGAGAGAGAGAGAGGGAGAGAGAGAGAGAGAGAGAGAGAGAGAGAGAGAGAGAGAGAGACATTATGCATGTATGTGTGTATAAGTAAATGCGTGTTAGTGTGTTTGTGATTATGACTGGGGTATATGTGTCTGCGAGAGAGCGTATATTTATGTGTTACTGAGTTTGTGTATACATGTGAGAGTTTTTGTAAATGATGTGAGTATGTTTGAATGTGTGTATGTAGGTATGTATGTATGTGTTTATGCACGCGTGTCTGTGTGTATGTGTATGTCTGTCTGACTGCCTGCCTATCTTCACATAACATGATTGTATGCATTGTTCATGTTCACAGCATTCATTAGACAATGTTTTCTATGTGAATGTGACAAGCACAATAAATAACTGATATATGGAAAGGATTGACTGGAAGGGACGAAATTAAGTCGGGCCTGCGTGCCCAATTTGTTACCCTTTGTATATAAACTTCGTTGGTTTGTTATACCCACTAATGTGCAAGGCAGTTATTACAAAAACTTATTTGTATGAAGAATATTTTACCCATGGATGTTAAATAAACTTCTTGTTTACCAAGGATGCATTTTATGAATGGGTGTACAAGATAGTTGTTAGATTAACTATATTTGACCGATAAATTATATTACCCATCGATATACAAGACTGTTATAGTATCTTATTTAACACATCAATATCTGGTATCCCTGGCCTAGGCGTTAGCGACTTTCTCTGTAATCCAGTTTATCCACGTGTGCAAACGCAGCTGCGAGAGAAGTGGTAGCGGTTCTAGCCGCGCCCGTTACTTATGAGATATGTAAGCAGGCCGCTCAGAACACAATGGCACACTACTGAGCGTAATCTTGCCAAGAAATCAACAACAGCGGTAAAATGCTGGTGCTGACAGCGATATCCTGTAATAGGATATGCGAGAGAGAGAAAAATAAAGCGATAACAAATGAAACAAATGAACAAATGTAATATAAGACTGAACAACTCGGCAAACGAAAGCCATAATCAGACACTAAAATAAAGGTTTTGACATAAGTCTTTGTCAATGAACAAGCGTTAAAAGGAAACAAGAATACAGAAGAATCCTAATTAATTCAAGGACGGTAATCCGAATATCATAATGAAGTGGCATACGGTCAATAAAAACCTGTTTTTGTTCTTGTTTTGTTTTGTTTTGATTGTTTGTTTGTCTGTTTCACTGTAAAGGGTAGTTCATATATTAACTCTTGTCCTTGTAAAACATATACATTTTTATCCAAGAAGTGTTAATATTAACTAGTTGTAACCCTGTAAAGCCATACACATTTCTACACATAAAAGTTCTTGTTATTGGCTAGTTTCATCCTTCTAATTGTTTTACCCTCGGTTGTCACATTAGCTAACACTAAACCAGTCATTGCTTTAATTATTTTTTTAATTTTAATCACTTAATAATTAACCGGTTATTACATTAATCAGTTAATACTTTAATCAGTTAGTGGTTTAATCTGTTAATAATTTACCAGTTAATACTTTAATCAGCGTGGATGGTCATGTTTAGCCATCTAATTGACGAAATACCATTTTCTAGGCATATGTAAAAAACGTACTTTTCCATTGGTTTCCTTCTTAGAAGCGACCGTACTGGTCGACTACCGTAGCATATTGTCCCCAAAAAAGATCCTCTGCCTACTATCATCGTGTAATGAGACCATAACCTACAACTATCTGTCGGCTGCTCTTTAACTTCATCCACCACCTGCAGGCATGGCTTTACGTAACTCTGATGGGGGAGGGGGATTGGCTAAACGGGTTACACTAAGTGACGAATAGTAATGTACTTTAGTTGCCTCTATGCCACAATAATGTGTCAGTAACAGAATAATGTTTCAGTAACAGAATAATGTTTCAATAACCCATAGCATCCGGTCTCTGTGGTCTGAAGGTTGCGAACTCGATTCGTGAGCCGCTTACCACGCGACAGTTTTGGCAGCAGGCCGTGTCGCTCTGGGGTTTTAACGTGTTGGTATGGGAGCCGGTCGTTCAGAAAGCAATGGCAAACTACTGAACGTAAAACTTGCCAAGACACAGCCGCAACAGTAAAATGCTGGTGTTGACAACGATGTCATGTAAATAGGATATGCCCCCCCCCCCAAAAAAAAAAAAAACACAGCAAGCAGGAGTCGTGGTAATACAGTGGTCAGCGGGAATACAGTGGTCAGCGGTAATACAGTGGTCAGCAGGCTTCACTGGAAGTCTGGAAGTCATGTTTTCGAATCCCCACGCAGGCGGGGATGTTTTGTAATTCATCTGGTCGACCCAACCTAAATTAGGTATGCATAAATATTATAGGAAGTACAGGCAACAGACATGACACTGAAAGCATCAATGACATGCTGACTTATCTATAACAATGAGAGCTAGCACCATGTACACAATATACTAAGGAGGTGTACAAGAGTTAATTAGAACCAAAAGTATTGCAAATGTTAGTATTGTACTCGCAGTGCTTACTGCAAATCATTCTCAACCAAATATAAATGTATAGTTACAAGTGAATAAATGAGAAGAGATGACAGTGTTAAGACAAACTGAACATTTCACCCACACTGAACCAAAACTGTAAATAGCAATGTTGTCGGGAATCTGTATCAGGCATATAATCTTTAATGCACGGCTATGTTTTACTGAGATCCACAAGGGAAGCAAAGAAAAGTAACGAGAAGGCGGACAGACAGGCTGGGACTGTAACCCATGGTTGGGTATTGGTACATGATAAAGCAGATGGGTTGGGGGCCTTTGGAATCGTGTATATAGTGCAGAAGAATTGCTAGATCATCACGGCTTGGGGAGAATGGTGCTGCAGAGAGTGACCAGGGGATCTGGCCGACACTCAAAACTCCAAGGAAAGACCAGACGGACACATAATCAGAATACTACTGGTACCATTAGTTGCAGGTGTGAACGGAGTACGCAAGTTTATATCCTGGGTGCTGTGATATCTGTTCTTGACTCAACTCACCTCAAGTCAAAATAATTATACTGTAATGTACGGTGACGTAAGAGGCCACTAAGGAGGTATACCCATGTGTTACCGGGACCCTTGAGATCAAGTAAACACCAGTAACACACTTTAACCTGCCATATATGTCATAAGAGTCATCTAATGAGAATTGTGTCTGCGGCTGGCTTCTCAATTCTGTAAAATAATAAAGAGCTTCAGCAGCAAATTCAAAGCAACCATAAACAATTATAAAGTCAAGAAAGAAAAATACTTCAGCGAACGGAGGAAAGGAACGTCTTCTAGAAGAGATATTTCGGAATGTGAGAAAACAATGAGTAGTCAGAATAACAGATTTACTTTCATTCACCTAGGGAAAGTTCCATAATTGGCACCTTGAAATTTAAAACAATCTATGAATTGGGAAAGGCAACACAGACGGTTGAGGAAATTACATACTATTAGACCGGCATTTTGGGATTGTGCAAAACAAAGTGAGTCGGAGCAGACAGCATAATTCTTATGGTGATAAACCCACGGGATCAAGAAATAGCCAAAAATATAATAACACGGAGAAGAGAATTAGAGAGATAAATGAAAAAACATGGGTAGGCTGATTGTCAAGGTTGATGCTTCTCTGTTGGCCAGACTACCATCCGCCCAGGATGTTCCGTGTTACTGACTATATCATCCATAGAATACAAATAAATAGATTAGCTGGTTGGTTCGTTTATTGGTTCATAGAGAGACGGAAGGACGAGTGGGCAGTCGGTGAAACAGACGGACAGTCGGAGGGACAGGCGACAGTCGGAAAAACAGACGAAGGGACAGAGGGACACAAAGGTGGGCGGGCGGAGGGATAGACAGAAAGACAGACAGATAATTTTAGGCATCTTCCAAAATGGAAGGTGAGACCAATGTTTCATGTCATGTGACAATGATGCCATTGAACTCAGGCAGTATAATCAGTGTAATTTATGTCGTCTTCCTGCGCCACTGAAAAACCACTATCAAGGAAAGGCTATTATTATTGCCACTTTACATTAACACAAGCCTTCTAGTATAAAGTGGGCATTATAATACTGTTCTTCTTCTTCTGTGCTTTCTTCCCCCACTGGTGCTTAAGTCCATAACCAACTCACGTCCACGCCGTCATAAGTGTTGCTATTATCTTTCAGCTCCATCTAAGTCTGTCCCATATCATTCCCTGATTTTCATGTCCATCTATCTAAGGTCTCCCTGTGTTTCTTTGGCCCTGTGACGTATAGTCATGAAATCTTCTAATTATGGTATTTTCAAGTGCTCTCAATGTCTGTCCTTCCCAGCGCCAATGTCCTTTCATCATTTCCTGATTCACTGATATACGTCTAGTTCTCTCCGTGAGTTTCACATTAGTGAAATCTGTCGTGCCATTTTAGTCCGACTATTCAGCACAGTATCAATTAAATAATGTTTGTCGTTTATTAGTGATTATTCTCCATCCATACAGAATTATTGGGTAGCGGGGTAGGGGTATCCCCTATCAAAGGAGAAGTAAGGCGCCTCCTTCCCTCCGCTAGCCTACGGGACACCCTTGGGCAAGGTGGAGTACCCGTTTAGCCCCCCGATCAGGGTTACGTGAAGCCATGGGTGCAGGTGGTGGATGAAGATGGAGAGCAGCCGACAGATAGTTGTAGGTTATGGTCTCCACCTTCACGACGGTAGGCAGAGGATCTCTTTTTTGAGGAGACAATGGCTACGGTCACTGACCAGTATGGTCACTGCTGGGAAGGAAAGCAATGGCAAACTACCTTCTTTACAGATGCCAAGAAAATCATGTTGTGTTCACTTATCGATAATCAGAGAAACGGCGTAAATGGGTGCTCCATAGGAGCAGCCTCGCCCGGTAGGGATAGTCATGCGCACCAGGTGACTCCAGACCGTCAACAGGCTACTAGGTGCAAAAGATTAATATCATTGAAAATAGGTACTTGGAATGTTAGAACAATGAATGCAGATGGAAAGTTAGAAGACATCAAAAAAGAAATGGAGAGAGAGAAGATTAACATATTAGGAATATCGGAAACGAGATGGAGAGGAGCAGGGATAAGGACAGGAGAGGATTGTAAGATTATTTACTCTGGGGGAGAAGAACAGCAAAGAGGTGTAGCCATTATGTTAGATAAGCAAACATCAAATTCTGTCAAAGGATACTGGGCTGTGTCAGACAGAGTTATATTAGTAAAATTAAACGGAAGACCTTTTAAAATAAATGTCATTCAAGTATATGCCCCAACAAGTGAAAGCAGTGAAGAAAGCATAGAGGAATTTTATAATGACATTGAATCTGCTTTGAAGAACTGTAAAAAATCAGAAATAAATATCATAATGGGTGATTTCAACGCAAAAATAGGAAAGCAAAGCGATGGATGCAGTGTAGGCAACCATGGTTTGGGAGAGAGAAATGAAAGAGGTTACAGACTTGTAGAATGGGCAAAAGAACAAGAAATGGTGGTAGGAAACACCTGGTTTAAACAACATCCTAGAAGATTATGGACATGGAGGAGTCCAGACAGCAGGATTAAAAACCAGATAGATTACATCCTGATTAGCAAAAGGTTTCGAAATGCGTTAACAGTTGTAAAAACAGTTCCAAATGCAGACTGTTACAGTGATCACAGATTAATTACTGGCACATTGAGGGTTAAGTTAAAGAAAGTCAAGTATACAGCAGGAAACCCTAAATATGACTTGTGCAAATTGAAAACTGACAAAGAAATACAAGATAATTTTAACATAGAAGTAAAGAACAAATTTGATTTATTGTCTGATCTAGAGATCCTATTTCAAGATGTAGATGATCAATGGGAAATGCTGAAGAATTCAATCAGTTGTGCAGCAGAAAAAACTATTCCAAAAGTAAAGAAAGTGGGCCGTAAGACATGGATGACTGAAGAAATTTTGCAACTAATGGAAACAAGAAGACAGAACAAAAATAATCCTGCCAAATATGAAGAAATTCACAGAAAAGTCAGAACCTTATGTAAGGAGGCAAAAGAAACATGGCTTGAGAAAAATTGCAGAGAAATTGAAAAACAACACAACAGTAAAAATGCGAAACTAATGCACAAAAGAATTCAGGAGCTTACCAATCAAAGAACACGTACATCAGCAGGCTGCCTAAAGACAAAAGATGGAAGAGTCATAATAGAAAAAGAACAGATTTTACATGTATGGTCAGATTACGTGAAAAACCTTTATGACGATAACAGAGACGAACAGTATGATGTTCAGAATAATAATGAAGGGCCAACAATTTTGAAGATGGAGGTTCAGAATGCTCTTAATCATATGAAATCTGGCAAGACCCCCGGTCCAGACAGCGTCACAACAGAAATGATTAATGCTTTAGAAGAATATGGAATAGATAAAGTTACCAGTCTGCTTAATACAATATATGATACTGGAAATATACCTCAGGAGTTATGTAATTCTGTATTTATTGCAATCCCAAAGAAATCAGGAGCCTTGGAATGTGATCAACATCGAACAATTAGTATAATGAGTCACATCACGAAGATTTTGCTAAGAATTATCATGCAAAGAGTGAGGAGGAAAATACAACCTGAAATAGGAGAAGAACAATGTGGGTTTGTAGAAGGCAAGGGTACAGTAAATGCTGTGTATATACTGAGAACCGTAATCGAACGTTCTATAGAAGTAAACAAAGATCTACACCTTTGCTTTATTGACTACACAAAGGCTTTTGATAAAGTGAGACATGTCAACATGATAAGGATGCTTGAAGATCTACAAATTGATGGGAAAGACCTTAGACTTGTAAAAAACTTATATTGGAAACAACAAGCTGCCATAAGAGTTGATAATGAAGTAAGCCAATATCAGCCTATTAAGAGAGGTGTGAGACAGGGATGTGTCATGTCTCCAGATCTGTTTTCCCTGTACAGTGAAAATATTTTCAGAAATATTGAAGATATGGAAGGAATCAACATTGGGGGACGATGCATCAATAACATTAGATATGCAGATGATACAGTATTAATTGCAGACAATGAACAGGACCTGCAAAATTTAGTAGATGCGGTTGTTACACACAGTGAACAACAAGGGTTAGAATTAAATTGTAAAAAGACACAGATTATGGTCGTCACTAGGAAGAACGAAATACCACAGTGTAATATACAAGTAAATGGGAATATTCTTCAACAAGTGAATAGGTACAATTATCTCGGAACAGTGATAACATCTGATGGGAGATGCCTGGAAGAGATTAGAACAAGAATCGCCATGGCAAAAGTAGCCTTTAGCAAGATGAAAAACATACTGACCAATAAAAAGATGTCAATTGAAACGAGAAAAAGAGTGTTGAGGTGCTACATAGAACCTGTACTTTTATATGGATGTGAAGCTTGGACAATGAGCAGCCAGGCTGAAAAACATCTGATGGCTGTAGAAATGTGGTTTCTGAGGAAAATGCAAAGAATACCATGGACAGCCAGAAAGACCAATGAACAAGTCCTTCAAGAAACAAATGAAGATCGTAAACTGATCAGAGACATTAGACGTAGACAGTCACAATTTTTTGGACATGTTATGAGAAGAAATGATTTGGAGAACTTGATGACAACTGGTAAGATCGAGGAAAACAGACCAAGGGGAAGACCTAGAAACAAGTATCTGGATGGCTTGGCCTTGTGGCATGGTCGAGACAGAAACACGGAACTGATCCACGACTCTGGTGATCGAGTGAGATGGCAGAACATGACCGCCCACGCTTACCGGCATGGCACATGATGGATGGATGGATACAGAATTAGGTGAAAGCTGCAAAGTTGTGGTTTTGTATAAGAATGATTAGAACACCGCGGACGGATAGAAAGAGCAATGTAGATATTATATTTTTGTCAAAAGTTACATTACAAAGAGAACTGGTTACTGCATCAGAAGAAGGAAGGTGAAAGCTGGAGTATATGGTCACAGCGGGAACGTTGGAGGGGAGGAGAAGCTGGGGAATACCAAGATAGGAGATACTGAACAGTCTGACACCATGGCTAGGAGGAACATCGGTATCAGAAATTGCTGTCAGCACAATAGACGGAAGACCGTGAATAGATATGATCACCAACGCCACACATCATGGATTATAAGAAAAAAACAGAAGTAGAAATGCTAGTATTACATAGGTATTATCAGAAGTTGGCAAATAAATGGAGACTAGAATATAGACAGTCTCCAAACATTTCCCGGTAACCATTTTGGTCTTCATCGACTTGGAAACCAAGGTCCATTTTTATTATTTTTAAACATCCGCATCGGTGCAATGTCGAACTCATGACATGCAGACTGCAGACAAAGGTGATAAACACTGCGTTACCGCGGTTCTCAACCATACATGTATAACATTATATTTACTTTGATGACCGCAATGTTATACCAGCGCTTTTTATGACTGAAACATAAGTGTAGCTTTTTTTCATGTCTTTAAAGGACGATGCGATCAATCCAAATTTGATTTTCTAGGCAAGTTTAAGTTAAGTAGTTTGCCATTGCTTTCTACATGAGAACTTTAGGTTCCAGATTACCGATGTGTGGAACAAGCCTAAACCCGCCATCAGCGCACAAGAGGTTAAAGCTGAGCGCTATAAACACGTCGGCCACGCTGACAGCTATTGATGATGTGCAAGAGTTAATGAACAAGTTATTTATGGCAGTAATGAGATAATCACACAATGCGGTCTCTGAGGTGCTAACAGAAGACTTGGCACCTTACGTGCCTGACTCGCACACTCCCATTATCCGGACGTTCTAAGTTGGTGGATATGGGATGGAAATGGGCAAACACAACAGCTTCGAATTCCCAAGAGCTTATATCGACATTCTGTCCTAGTCACGCATGTGGGCATGGCAATGCGAACGCGCAACGTTCATCTTCAAATATGATGTGTTAGGCTGTTACATACGCTAGCCCCATCAGAATCAATTGAGATGGCCATTCCGATTCCTGGTCGTTTTACCTTCCCATAACTTATCACCAATTTTAACATACGACTGCTGATCTCGGACAATTAGTAAACAGGCGAAAAAAACTTAGGAATCCTTGGAGATGTGGTTTTACAGAAGAATGCTGAAAATTAATTGACAACCAAAATGAGCAATCTGGACATTTTTAGGGAAGCTAAGTCGCAAAGACAACTTATCATATCACAAACATCAGAAACAGGCAGTCATCGTTCTGGCCACGTTATGAGAAGACAAAATGTGGAACATTTCGTGACAACTGGAAAGATTTGCGGAAACAGAGATAGAGGAAGACAGCGGGAGAAGATTCTTGACAGTCTTATGTCATGGCACGGAAGCTAGTCAACATGCGAATTGATACATGCCGTTGGAAGTTTTGTGGAGAGGTATGATCGTCCACGCCAACCGGCAAGGAACTGGATGATGACATTATCATCTATCTAGGAAATCGGTAAAGAACGGGGCTCTAATTGCAACCATCCGGAAAGATGCTCAGTCCTTCACCAATCCCTTGCTTCCTTGCATGTCATGCCCAGGATGTCCGTTGATGTCATGTGCCCACCATCTTGATGGTTGCCCCGTGCCTCTTTTTCCAAGGATCCATCCATCCATCCATCATGTGCCATGCCGATAAGCGCGGGCGGTCATGTTTTGCCATCTCACTCGATCACCAGAGTCGTGGATCAGCTCCGTGTTCCTATCTCAACCATGTCACGTGACCAATCCATCCATGTATTTACTTCTCGGTCTTCCCCTTGGTCTCTTCCCTTCGATCTTGCCAGTTGCCACCAAGTTCTCCAAGTCATTCCTTCTCACAACATGCCAAACACATTTTGACTGTCTACGGCTAATGTCTCTAATCCAAGGAACACACTTTTAATAAATGCAAAATGTGACTACCGCACACATGATAGATAATAAACACAGAAACAGTGTACACACCTTACTGTTTCACATTTCATTTGCCTGTGTTTAATATCCCCCATTGTTTCCCAGGTTTCACGCATATCTATCTGTTTTAATGTTGTTTTGTTAAATCCCGCTGCAGCCGTTAATCTCTTTAATGAATGGACCTTCTAAATCAACGTGACGTTAATTATGGCCAACATATTTCAGGATCACAGACACGATGTTATTTATGAGGCAATTTTCTTCTATGATCACATCTCGGAAAATGTCAGTAATTTTCTTCTTTTTGACTAATGGTATTTTAAGAACGTGTTCGTAACACTTCAGTTTGAAAGTCGCGTTTTCTTTCCTAGTGACTGTAAAACGGTCAATGATTCACATCTGTATGCTGTCACTGGGAAGATGCATGTTCTCACAATAATTTACATTTATTTATTTATTTATTTATTGTCTTCCCAAAACAAATCCCCAAAAATACTGAAAATGATACGGTACCAATTGCATGAGACGTCGAGTGGTCGGAAGGATAATAGAGCTAACTCTTAAACTTCCGGTTCGCTGATGCTGAGGTAACGTTTCAACCCCTACATAGGACAGCTGGAGTGTGTTGACTTTTCGTCCTTCATTTGTGGACGTAAACTACAAGTACCTCACATAGTGTGTTCGCCTGATGTCGAGGGACAATAGAAATAGGGAAAACTAATCAACACACACAAATCAGACAAGTGCACTAGAAGTAGTAGTACGTGTGTGGACTACGTTTGAGTTCAAAGCCAGCGAACGTAACAAACAAACAAACAAACAAACACACAAACAAACAAACAAACAACAACAAACAAACAAACAAACAAAAACAGTAGTTGTGAATACCTTTACGCGTATTCTCTTCTCTTTTTATAAAATGCTCACCTTCTAATAAACCACATACAAACAACTATAGCTGATAATACTCTTACGTGTATTCTCTTCTCTGTTCATGATATGCTCACCTTCTAATAAACCACATACAAACAACTATAGCTGATAATACTCTTACGTGTATTCTCTTCTCTGTTCATGATATGCTCACCTTCTAATAAACCACATACAAACAACCGTTGCTGTGAATATGTTTACGCGTATCGTCTTCTTTGTTCATGATAGGTTCACTTTCTAATACACCACATACAAATGAGATGTTCACCTTCTAATAAACCACGTACATACAACTGCAGCTGTGAATACTAGTACATGTATTCTCTTCTCTGTTCATGATACCACTGCTTTCACTCTCTTCATCATGTCATCATATCCATTCATATGAAAACGCTGCACAAAACTAGCGTCAATGAACTGTCGTGTATGTTGTGATATTTATGTTAATCAATCTGTGGTTCTTCATTTCTTCATATGGAGATATGCTCAAAATTTCAGAGACCAAACAACGAATATCATCAATGGTGGAGTTTTCCTTCCAGAAAAAAACATATAAACCTTTTATTTTATTAGGATTGATTAATGTTATCGCTTTGTAGATATTCTTGAAATACCATGCTGTTTATTCTACACTGAGTGTTGAATGGAAACTGAAATAATTTGGCCATATTGAACATCGCAATGACTTAAAAAGATCACTTGTGCAATGCATTATTCCTGGAAGAAGAAGCAGTTATGGCTTAACAAGAAAGTGAACACGGGACATTAAAGACACCCTCGGCATGACAATGCTTGAGGCAGGAGAAATACCAAAAGAATTGGACATATTTCCTTCGTATGGTGATGAGAGCTACATTCTGCAGGCGACTTTCATTGTGATAATGTTGATGAAGTGATGATGCTATCTTCGCGGTACTCGAACGATGCACGATATGGGTATGGGTTAATATGATTATTTTGATGGCAACCAAGTCATTCCGTGGAAAGAATAACAGTGTTTCTTTCACTTCTAGAACTTTCACCAGCGCTTCACTGATTTCATATGACCGAGAATTAACCACCATTCCGTCATATCTGATTAACAATAAATTACAAAAGACACGAATTGTATGTATACTAGGAAGTCAGCAAGGCAGAATGGAAAAGAGCGCTCATTCTTAAACATCCGATCTACTGATGCTGCCGAGGTAGCGGGTTAAACCCTACACCTGTCAGCTGGACTAAAATGTTCACTTCTCGTCCTTGACTTGGGGACGTAAATTATACATACCTCTGAAGTCGGAGTGGTTTCGCCTGATGGCCAGGGATATTTATAAGAAGGAAAGCTAATTCACACGCCAAAATCAGTCCAGTGCTACTAGAGTAGTAACATGTGTATGGACTACACTTGAGTTCAAAGCGAGAGAACGCCAAAAAACAATGTTCATGTTGAAGTCGGGAGTTTGTTAAGAAAAAGAACATTGATCTCAACACTTTTTTTAAGAAAAAGAACATTGATCTCAAAGCCCAAAATGGGTACCTAGAAAGCATAACACTGATCTGGGTGCACAGGTTAACCTAGCGCAAAATGGGTACCTAGAAAACATAACATTGATCTGGGCTCACAGGTTAACCTAGCGCAAAATGGGTACCTAGAAAACATAACATTGATCTGGGCTCACAGGTTAACCTAGCGCAAAATGGGTACCTAGAAAACATAACACTGATCTGGACGCACAGGTTGACCTAGCGCAAACTGGGTACCAAGAAATGATCTGGAGAGTATAGGAGAGAGATGTGATTGCCAAGTAGCAGTACAGGAGAAATGACGTAACGGAGAGTTGGGGAGAAAGTCGCGAACCAACGTGTACGAGAAACTAATGAGGTGACGTAAAAAGGAGAATACGTCAGAAAGATTGTCAACAACAACAAACAGTCAGATCTTAGAGCTTGTAAGAGGAGGCAGCACGATTCGATTCTCAGCAAGAAGAGAACTTATGTACTGGATGGACACTTACTCTGCTGGCTAACAAATATTGGAAAGAAGGACGATACTATTAATGCAGGATGTATATCGGCCTGAAAGCCACGGACAAATGCGACAATATTAGAATGGGACTCAGTAAGTCACAGTGGGCTGACACATAGGCAAATTGGTGAAGGAATGAAGTACCGGGACATGATTGTTATAAATATTTAATATGTTCAACCGTTTACGATTCATATTTAATAATATTTCTATACCGTCCCGCCTGGCCATAACAGGCACGGTAACAATAAATCGGAATTGATGATTTGGATTGTAAATGTGTAACGAGTTGGTCTTAGGCAAATAAATATTGCCTGAACACTTTTCATACCGGCTCCGAGTCCTAGATTACCGTTTGTATTATGCTTCTGGACACTGTTAGATTGGTGAAATCCCTAGACCGTTAATTGTTTGATGATGTTCACATTCTTTATTGCAAGTTACCGACGTTCTCATTAATTAATGCGAATCACTGTTTAGCAGTGATAGTAACCACATTACCAGTCGGGTGCCTGATGCTCTATACAGTTGAGTCTAGCACTATCTGGATGGTACGATTCAAGGAGTATAATCAGAGTCCGCCACTAGCTGTTTCCTGTACATGCTAATGTTATCAGGGAAAAAATACTGTCATGATTAATTTATTCGTAAAAATATCTGGCGATCGATGCAACCAGACAGGCATCGACACAAGATCTAATCAAACATGGTATTTCGTTGAACTCAGCAGGGAAGATTGGTGTATTGAACATGGCCGGCTATAGTTGAAGCTAGCGGCTGTTCGCAGAATGTATTATATGATAAAATTTCCTGTACTTCTGCTACGAGCTGACCGAAGTTTCCAGCTACTGCTCAATCATTAGATGCAGCAGCAGCATCAGAAACAGTAGTACTAGTAGAAATAGCAGTAGTAGTAGTAGTAGTAGTAGTAGTAGCAGCAGCAGCAGCAGCAGCAGCAGCAGTAGTAGTAGTAGTAGTAGTAGTAGTAGTAGTAGCAGTAGTAGTGGCAGTAGTAGTAGTAGTAGTAGTAGTAGTTGTAGTAGTAGTAGTAGTAGTAGTAGTAGTAGTAGTAGTAGTAGTAGTAGTAGTAGTAGTAGCAGTAGTAGTAGTAGTAGTAGTAGTAGTAGTTGTTGTTGTTGTTGTTGTTGTTATTGTTGTTGTTGTTGTTCTTGTTGTAGTGGTAGTAGCAGCAGCAGTAGTTGTAGTAGTAGTAGTAGTAGTAGTAGTAGTAGTAGTAGTAGTAGTAGTAGTAGTAGTAGTAGTAGTAGTAGTAGTAGTAGTAGTTGAGTGAAGAACTGACATCAGTGACTTCGGGGCATTCCCATAAGCGCCCGGTCAACATTATCAACATCCATCGGAGACTTCTAATACTAATGGTGCCCGCTACAATCTTCCTCTTCTTCTTCTGCGTTCATCCGGGGTGTTTTTTTTTTCCAGTCGTAATTGCGGTGTGTCTGGTTAGGCACTCTTGGGCCAAAACCCTTAGGCCAACACATCCGACTTAAGCGTGCGTTTTTTTTAAACCAGTTTAGCCTTTAGCGGTTTAAAAAGAAAATCTCAACCTGCACAGCTCGCGGCAACTGTACTAGCAAGGCGGCCTTTATTCCTCAGGCTTAAAGACTCCTCTGCCATACACCGCAAGGTACTATATTGGCAGTAAATGACAGTTTGACAGTTTTGACAGTTTTTGACTGTTTGGCATTCCTGGGGGACTCTCACTGATGTGGCGCAGTTCACATCCCAGCTGGTCAGGCTAGAACGGTCTTCCAAGGGAAGGCAGGGGCAGTCCATGGGCTTTTCTCCACCATCCGAGGAGGCTTCCATAATTGCAGAGCCGATACATAGCGCTCTGGTGCTAGGCTCACCAAAGGAATCACCACGTCCTGCACATGGCTGCTTTAATTCTTCACCTCCATTTATTGGGAATTTCGTTCGGCACAGGCCGCTCTCCGCACAAACCAGCAAAGATCGGTCTGCAGACGACATCCACTCATCGAGCTTTCGGTTCGGACGTGTACGGACGCTCTGCCCGGAAGACCATACAGTCAGAGCTGTTCCGACCGGAAGACAAGATATTCAGAGCTGTTCCGGCCGGAAGACATGTTCCGGCCGGAAGACAAGATAGAGCTGTTCAGAGCCCGAAGGACATTTCACTCGGACGTTTTTGCGTTGTGCCATTTTTATTTGCAACCTTTAGGCCAGCACATCCGACTTCTGCGGGACGATTTTAAAACTAGGTTAGCCTTCCTCGTTGTTTCGAGGGACATTCTGTTGTGGTGTCGCCCACATCTCAGCTGGTCAAGGTAGAACGGCCAAAGACATAACGGTCAACCCTCAAGGGAAGGCAGGGGCAGACCATGGGTATTCCCCGCCATCCACGGAGGCTTCTATAATTGCAGAGCCAGCACATTGCGCTCTGGTACTGGGCTCACCCAAGGAATCGCCACGTCCTGCTCATTGCTGCTTTAATACCTCACTTCCATGTATTGAGTATTTCGTTAGCCACTGAACGCTCCCCACGCAAACGAGGAACGGTCAGTCTGCAGACAACACCCACTCAGCAATCTTTCGTTTTTGACTTCCGCGCAATGGATTCACTAGCCAAGCGTTCCATTCCGTGATGATGAGACGACATCCAGTCAGAAAGCTTTCGCTCCGGACTTTAACGTAATGGATTCACTAGCCAAGCGTTCCATTCCGTGATAATGAGACGACATCCAGTCAGAAAGCTTTCGCTCCGGACTTTAACTTAATGGATTCACTAGCCAAGCGTTCCATTCCGTGATAATGAGACGACATCCAGTCAGAAAGCTTTCGCTCCGGACTTTAACGTAATGGATTCACTAGCCAAGCGTTCCATTCCGTGATAATGAGACGACATCCAGTCAGAAAGCTTTCGCTCCGGACTTTAACGTAATGGATTCGCTAGCCAAGCGTTCCATTCCGTGATAATGAGACGACATCCAGTCAGAAAGCTTTCGCTCCGGACTTTAACGTAATGGATTCACTAGCCAAGCGTTCCATTCCGTGATAATGAGACGACATCCAGTCAGAAAGCTTTCGCTCCGGACTTTAACGTAATGGATTCACTAGCCAAGCGTTCCATTCCGTGATAATGAGACGACATCCAGTCAGAAAGCTTTCGCTCCGGACTTTAACGTAATGGATTCACTAGCCAAGCGTTCCATTCCGTGATAATGAGACGACATCCAGTCAGAAAGCTTTCGCTCCGGACTTTAACGTAATGGATTCGCTAGCCAAGCGTTCCATTCCGTGATAATGAGACGACATCCAGTCAGAAAGCTTTCGCTCCGGACTTTAACGTAATGGATTCACTAGCCAAGCGTTCCATTCCGTGATAATGAGACGACATCCAGTCAGAAAGCTTTCGCTCCGGACTTTAACGTAATGGATTCGCTAGCCAAGCGTTCCATTCCGTGATAATGAGACGACATCCAGTCAGAAAGCTTTCGCTCCGGACTTTAACGTAATGGATTCACTAGCCAAGCGTTCCATTCCGTGATAATGAGACGACATCCAGTCAGAAAGCTTTCGCTCCGGACTTTAACTTAATGGATTCACTAGCCAAGCGTTCCATTCCGTGATAATGAGACGACATCCAGTCAGAAAGCTTTCGCTCCGGACTTTAACGTAATGGATTCGCTAGCCAAGCGTTCCATTCCGTGATAATGAGACGACATCCAGTCAGAAAGCTTTCGCTCCGGACTTTAACGTAATGGATTCACTAGCCAAGCGTTCCATTCCGTGATAATGAGACGACATCCAGTCAGAAAGCTTTCGCTCCGGACTTTAACGTAATGGATTCGCTAGCCAAGCGTTCCATTCCGTGATAATGTTCTCCACCTTTTGACTATACTCACTCAATGAGTTTGTTTATGTAGACTTGCATCGTAACCATTGCTGCGATTTTTCACCTTTAAAACCGCTCACAAGGTAGGCTCCATGTGCTACCGGCTCAGCACCTTACATCCATGCAGCAGAGAGCGAGTAACAGCCAAGCCCTCTCATCCTGGGGATCCCTCATATCCCTCGGTTGATATCCTTCGAACAAGTATCTGAGCCAAGCATGTAGCAGGCTCAGCATCTCCCCTCCATTTTGCAGTGGGTGAGTTTCGGCCCGGCTCTCTCATCCGGGGGTTATTGACTTAGAGGCGTTCAGCCATATCATCAATCAGAGAACCGTAGAATATGTGTCTGGACCAAGAATGTTGTGGAATCGTGCACCTGATTAGGACTTTGACTGCTGTCCTCAGTCTACCTGCAAGGCAGCGGGTGTGTGTCTCTCTTGGTCAGGTTCCTAGACGCCTTGACCTGTCCGACATGTAGCTGTGCTACTGTCGGCATCGCTCTAGGGATCGGAACACGCAAGCTCTTATACCACGACAAGGTGGAGACACGTCAGAGGGGCCCCCGAATCCAAACACTTTGGTTTCCCGGAAGCTGCCCGCAGAGTTATCGAAGCAACTCCTGCGGATCGCTAGTCGGCATCTTTTATGGTCAGAACTACGACGGTATCTGATCGTCTTTGCACCTCTGACTTTCGTTCTTGATTAATGAAAACATTCTTGACAAATGCTTTCGCAGTAGCTCGTCTTGCGGCGATCCAAGAATTTCACCTCTAACGCGGCAATACGAATTACACCGTTTGTCTCTGTTAATCATTATCTCCAGTTCCAAAAACCAACAAAACAAAACCGAGGTCCTATTCCATTATTCCGTGCATTTTTTTCAAAATAAACGCACCGACCACCCGGGACGCTCAGCGAAGAGCACCCACGGGAGAGAGCCGGCAGATGGTAGGATAGGAACAACGGGCAGTGAACCGGCACGAGTCGGACCGCCCGACTGCATCTGAGATCTAACTACGAGATTTGTAACTGCAACAACTTTAATATACTCTATTGGAGCTGGAATTACCGTGGCTGCTGGCACGAGACTTGCCCTACAATAGATCCTCGTTAAAGGGTTTAAAGTGTACTCATTCCAATTACGGGGCCTTGATAGAGTCCTGAATTGCTATTTTTCGTCACTACCTCCCATTGCCGGGAGTGGGTAAGTTTCACGCCTGCTGCCTTCCTTGGATATGGCAGCCGTTTCTTTTGCTCCCTCTCCGGAATCGAACCCAGATTCCCCATTACCCGTTACAAACATGGTAGGCATGTCACGTACCACCGACTTGTGAAAGGGCAGACATTTGAAAGATACGTCACCGGCACGTAAGGCCATGCGATCAGCATAAAGTTATCCAGAGTCACCAGTGGGAACGCCGCTCCCCGCGATGGGCAACGACGATTGGCTTTGAACTAATAAAAGCTCTCTTCCTGCGAGGGTCGGAGCTTGGTAAGCATTCTAGAATTGCCACAGTTATCCAAGTAGGATCGTGTCATCTAAGGAACCTCGACTGATTTAATGAGCCATTGGCGGTTTCACCGTGAGACTGTATCAACTTAGACATGCAAGGCTTAATCTTTGAGACAAGCAAATGACTACTGGCAGGATAAACCAGATATCTATCGGGCATACGGACTATTCACGCACACACAGGCCAAGAGTAGCAGTCGCTCAGCGCATTCCTTCAGTACCCGGTGATATATGCAAAACCACTGGAAACCTACCGACGGACTTCCAAGCTATGCCAGCAAGACCAACCGAAAGGCATACCAGCTTACTGACTGCAGGCCCACTGCTCATCGAGAGAGAGTGGACGCTTGTCGAGACTTTGTCGAACGGTCGTACAAATTGTGTGTGTGTGTGTGTGTGTGGTGTGTGTGTAGTGTGTGTGTAGTGTGTGTGTGTAGTGTGTGTGTGTGTGTGTGTGTGTGTGTGTGTGGCCGCCTATGAAGGACGATAGAACCCACCAGAGGACATTCCTCCACAAGGCACATGATGATGATTGGGGACCACCAGGTGTCGTACCAATAATGCGCCATGAATCCTGAGCCGAGAACATAGGGGGGGGGGGGGAAGAAGGGGGACAGCAAGGGGGGGGGGGAGACTTAAATTTAGCGCGAGAAGTAAACGAGCTCTCCAACATCAGAATTTGAAGTGAACGGGTGCCTAGGCCCGAAACAGAAACCCTGCATTAAAAAATGGCTCAAATGCCTCTTTGTGTGATCAAGATCGTCAATATTAGAAACGCATTGATCTCTGTGACTGCTATGAGAGTTAGTATGCTCGTGTCATGAGTCTATTTGGGTTCTTAGTTATGGCTAGAATTATGGGGTTTTTTAAAAATTTTATTTATTCAAAGTAGTTCCACAAAATGATAATAAAATTGATATCAGTATGTTGTTTGCTTTGTTATTTGGGTTGAATAAACGCTGCTGTTGGGACTGCTTGTGATGTATTCCATTGCCTGGAATCAAAAAGTGAAATATTTTTATTCTCTGTCGGCCCGAACCTGGGAACAATCTTCCTACCCTATCTCTGTCTTGGTAAGCGAAAAGAATGTATGGGGTGCTTAAACACTTTACTCTCTTTATTATTCTTTCTTCAGCTGTGGCCCGAACGCTAGTCGACGTTGTGCTTTTTCTCACTCTGGCACCTAAGTATAGGGAAACCAAGTCTTCCTTCACTACATCATTTGCTTCGTTTTCATTGTGTGTGTGTGTGTATGTGTGTGTATATGTAAGTGTGTGTGTGTGTTTGTGTGTGTGCGTGCGTGCGTGCGTGTGTGTGTGTGTGTGTGTGTGTGTGTGTGTGTGTGTGTGTGTGTGAGTGTAAGAGCACTTTTTTGTTTGTACATCTGATGTTTATTTCTCTGTCCATTATGCCATCTTCTGTGAGCATACTACTTAGATATATGAATTATTTAATTTGTTTCAGAGGTGTACTATTATAACAGTGCTGAGGTCATAGAGCAGAGACAAAGTCCTCGCCGTATTTCATATATTTATTCAATTGAATACATCGTAGAATATAAAACAGCATACAATGACTTTCTGGACAGATGTTATTACAATAGGTGTTGCTGATCCGAGGTACAGATGGTAACTAACTATTCCTACCCCCCCCCCCCCCCCCCCCGCGTCACAACTTGAGCGTCCCTAGTTACATCCCAACGGGATGCTCAGCCGTGCCTTGTATACTAGTAGTCTTTTCCCCTTTGCACACCACCCATTAAACCCCCTAACGGAGATGATGCTCTGTTATACTATTTATCAATATATAATTTAACCAAACGAGGTATGTAAAGAAGATGCTGCGAAGAAACAACATGCACATTTATCTGTCAACGGTCATTTACTGCTTATATAGTACCTTGCAGCGTATGTGTGGAGGGAAGGGTGCGGGGTGCCTTGAGCCTGAGGAATTAAAGCCGCCTGGCTAGTGCAGTCGCTGCGAACTGTGCAGGTTAGGATTTTCTTTTTGCCCCCCACAAATAAACAGCCACACCTTACCAAGGATTCGAACCCGGGTCTCCAGAAGGAGAATTTAGTATTCTAGCCACTTGGCCATCCGCTCCTCACAAGCACATGTATATACATTAAAAAAAAGACATCAGAGACATGCGCGGGCGTGTTTTATCGTATTTATTGTTACTTTCCTTTGTTGTTATTAACTAAGAAACTGGTGTCTTGTCGATTAACAAGGGCTAATTTGTTAAATTGTGCTTATAAAAAGTACATAACAACTACAACACATAGAGGTATCGAATGCGACTGATCAGTCTAATTCCTGCGGTAAATGTTCGTCCACAATAGAACCAGTAAGACCAGGGGTGGAGTTATACTCTCCATAGCACAAAGCCGGGGTTGGATTGTAGTGACCATGTGATGCCCAGGCAGCATGATCCCACTGGCGGCCTTCCTAGTTTACTCCAGAGGAAAGATAATCAATACATCTGGAACAAGACAAGCTGCAGACGTTGCTTGATCAGCAAAGCAAAGTTCTGTACTTGTGTTGATGCTATATTACTTTTTATTCATCTTCCCCAAGGTGATTTCTCTGTTCGCCTAGCCTGGATTCTTGTTAGATATGTGCATGTGTTAGTGTTTGCTATTTCTTCTCAGGTCGTAACATACCTTTTTGTTTCATTGTATAAGAGATCAGAGGCTCTGGAGAAAGATGTGGAATCGGAAAGATCTTGGATATTATAGAGAGAAGTCAATAGAGGGAGAGGGTGCTAACTGGGTTGACAAGCTGTGAAGGAATATGGTCAGAGGTCGAACTAATACAGAAAACAGAACAAATGGTTATATAAAATCATGATTTGTCCACGTCACTCGGCATCACATGATGATGATGGTATATTACTATAGAACATATGAGAAAAACGCCACTAGTAATAGGTACCCTTGACGCAATTTCCCAGAGAAAGCCAGCGCGGATATTAAGGGTCTGATGTCTGTCTCACAGCAGAAAATCGTTTCCTCTTGTCAGCAGATGGTCAGGGAATAACATCAAACAGAAACGAAGACACGATAGGGAAGGAAACATGCTGGCATCCAAAACCTATCATACTGTCACCAGTGAACTATACCTAGCTCCGGTGCAGTCTGACAAATTTAATGGAGTAGAGAAAAAGACATTTGGCTTACCAAGCAGACAGAAACTGGTTCTCAGCACACATCCAAAACCACATTTGGAACCAGAAATACGATGATTTCCTCTGAGAATTAATGTCTTTTTGCGAAATTACAGCGACTTCATGTCGTAATAGTGTGCTGTGATTACATATGTTTACATTGTGTTGTGACCGTATTTGTCCGTAGTGCAGGATCAATAACATATTTATTATTGCACGAATTACTAAGCTCAGTTTCCGGAAAAGAAAAAAAAAACACTTTGAGGGTCATGATTGGTAATAGTTATAATTCCAAATAGTGTTTCCGCCCTTAGTAAATGTGAACAATGAAGATACAAATTATGGGTTGCAGAGAGCTTATTGTCTGGATTACTTCGCCAGTGAATACTGCTGACGTCACTCAAGTAAAATATATCCCGTCCAAAATTAATTTATTTGCATTATAAGGCCTATGAAGTATGCTTCTGACGCGAAAAGGCGAAATATGTCAGGCGATGAATTGTGCAAAGTATTGTTTGTATTTTCATTATTCAAATAGTAATAATGACAATAATAACTGCAGATCTCCGTTACCAAAAGCTTGCGAACGCGGTTCGTGAGCCGCTTACCAGGCGTTCGAAGCTCAGCAGCGACCGATTTGTGCAGCAGACCGTGTCGCGTTGTGTTATAACGTGTTGGTATGGGAGCCGGTCGTTCAGAAAGCAATGGCTAACTACTGAACGTAAAACTTGCCTAGGACATCAACAGTAGCTGAAAAATGCTGGTGTAGACTGCAACGTCCTGCAAGGGATATGCAACATTTAAAAAAAAATGGCAATACACACATTTATAATCTCGGTTACCGATCCTATGTAAGAAAACGGAAATGAAAGATGTCCACCTCTTTACACCTATTTTCTCCACATCGGTTATAATTTTACATTGGCACCTTTCCGTCTTGACAGACGATAGTTTGGTACATTGTGCTTCAAAAAGGCTTAATAACTGTTATATGGCAATAACTACAATCCATGGCGGTGGCGAGTGTGGCTGGTAAGGCCAATTCTTGCTGCAAATGTTTGCCCACAGTAGGTGCATGTGAAAACATGGTCATTTCCACCATTTTGCACCATCTTACGTCTCTCACGCTCTGTGTGTGCTTTATCTGCAATCATTTTCTCCTTTGTCTTTATTCCATTTCTGATAGTTGAACTCCATGCAACACGTTCAGCGGCGACGTGCTCCCATTGTGCATTATCAATGCCTGTATCAATCATGTCCCGCTTACACACATCTTTGTATCGTAGTAGAGGCCGACCCTGAGATCTCCTACCCGTCTGTAATTCACCAAAAAAGATGTCCTTTGGTATTCTACCATCATCCATCCTCCTAACGTGTCCTATCCATCTAAGTCTACGAAGACTGAGCATGGAATACACCGTCACACAACCTGATCTTTCCAATACTTCAGTATTTGTGATTTTGTCTTGCCACTTAATACCAAGTATTCTTCGCAGACACCGCATATGAAAGCTGTTTAAACGTTTCTCTTGGCGTGAGTAAGTTGTCCAGGTTTCACTGCCATAAAGAAGAGTACTAAGGACACAGGCTTGGTAGACGAGGACTTTTGTTTTGGCAGTAAGCTTCCTGTTCTCCCAGACTCTTTTTGCTAACATGTTCATTGTTGTTGCTGCCTTGCCAATCCTGATGTTGATTTCCTGATCGAGGGATAATTTGCTATTTACCTCTGATCCAAGATATGTAAAATGGTCTACTATCTCCAGTTCGGCGTCGTCAATAAAGATTGATGGTACACCATGTGCACCTTGTGACATAATCTGTGTCTTCTTTTTGTTAATTGTTAAACCAAATTCAGAACAAGCATTGGAGAATGAAGATAGTAGATGTTGTAATTCTTCCTCAGAGTGGGTCGTAATCGCAGCATCATCCGCAAAAAGCAACTCTCTGATTAGTACCCTGCTAATTTTGGTCTTGGCCTTCAATCTCTGAGCATTATAGAGGCCACCATCTGAGCGTGAGTGAATGTATATACCGTCATCCTGATCACGAAAGGCATATTTCAGTAGAAGTGAAAAGTATATCCCAAAGAGGGTGGGGGCTAGTACACAACCTTGCTTAACTCCACTCTTGATTTCAAACTCTTCTGAAGTTGAGCCATCAAACTTGATTATACCCTTCATGCCTGTGTGGAACGATTCCACAATGGACAGAAGAGTTGGTGGACAGCCAATCTTCTTTAGTGCTTTGAACAGACCCTCACGACTGACCAAATCGAATGCCTTTGTGAGGTCGATGAAGGCAATAAACAGTGGCTGATTTTGTTCCCGGCATTTTTCTTGCATCTGTCGCAATGAGAATATCATATCAATGGTAGACCGGTTCTGACGGAAGCCGCACTGTGATTCGGGGTAGACTTGATCTCCCAGGACTTGAAGTCTGCGCAGGACAATTCTGGCAAATACTTTCCCAACAATACACAGAAGTGAGATACCCCTATAGTTGTTGCAGTCGCTCCGATCTCCCTTGTTCTTGTACAGCGTTATGATGTTTGAATCTTTGAAATCCTGTGGGACTTGTCCTTCTCGCCAGCATAGCTCTATTAGCTGGTGGATCTGTAGAGCGAGGGTGTCTTGCCCACTCCTGATCACCTCTATTGGAATCCCATCCTTACCTGGAGCCTTGCCAGATGCAAGCTCATTTATAGCACACTTAACTTCTGTTATAGTGGGAAGTGTGTCCAGGTGGTCAAGAGTTGGCAGGGCCTCTATGGCGTTGAGGGCATCATCCGCCAGCTTGGTCTCACTTGAGTAAAGCTCTAAATAGTGCTCGACCCATCTATCCATCTGCTGTTTCTTATCAGTGATGATTTCTCCAGTCAAGGTTTTCAGCGGTGCACTTCTTTTGATCATTGGACCACAGGCTTTCTTTATCCCTTCATACATGCTTCTGATGTTTCCCTTATCACTTGCGATTTGAATGGACTCACATAACTTGATCCAATAGTCATTCGCACACTGCCTGGCAGCCTTTTGTACATCCTTCCTCGCTTGCTTCAGCTCACTCAGAGTGTTACGCGTTGGTCTTTCCTTGTTTCTTAAGAGAGCTATCTTCTTTTTATCAATCAAGGGCTGCAGTATCTGGCTGTTTGCCGCAAACCAGTCCTGCCTCTTATGATCCACAGTGCCGTAAACCCCTACCGCTGTTTTATAAATAGTTTCCTTAAGTTTACTCCATTTATCATTTACTATACAATTTTCTGATGTATCATTGAAAGCGTCCTCAAGTTGCTGTTGAAATTCAAAGCACTTTCCAGGATCGTGAGTGTTAATAATATTAATCCTGGGGCTAGACTTGTGTTTAGCTGTGTAGATTCTCTTTGGTCTCAGTCTAACCCTTGCAACAACCAAAGAATGATCTGTATCACAGTCAGCACTGTGGTAACTTCGAGTTAATGATGTATGGTTCAGATGTTGTCTCCGTGTGATAATGAAGTCCAGCTGATGCCAATGGCCGGATCTTGGATGTTTCCATGTGACCTTATGCATCTCTTTTGTTTTAAAAAAGGAGTTTGTAATACATAGGTCATTTCTAGTGCAATGCTCCAGCAGCCTTTGCCCATTATCATTCATGCGACCGATGTTGTATTTTCCAAGGCACACTGGCCATGAACTCGAGTCCTTGCCCACACGAGCATTGAAATCACCGAGCATATAAATGTAGTCGGATTTTTGAACTGCCTTGATCGCAGAGTCTAGCTGCTCATAGAACGTATCTTTCACATCATCAGAGGAAGTGAGTGTCGGTGCATATGCAGTGAGAATGGTGGCAAATCCACAAGAGGTTGCCAAGCGCAGTGATAATAATCTTTCATTACCTCCAGCTGGGATATCAATCATTCCCAGTAGCGAATTCTTCACTGCAAAGCCCACACCGTGTTGCCTTTTTTCTGCCTGCCCTCTTCCCTTCCAAAAAAAGGTGTAATTGTTTTCCCTGAGTGACCCTTCCTCAGCGAGGCGAGTCTCCTGCAGGCCAGCAATATCAATGTTAAGACGATTGAGTTCAGCATCAATCACAGCCGTTTTTCTCACATCGTCAATATTTGTAAAGTCAGTGGAAAATCCTGGACACATGGTTCTCACGTTCCAGGTTGCAAGCCGTAGCTTGAGGTTTCTATTATTCTTTTTATTAGTACCTGGTGCATTGGTTTTACAGCCTGCGATTCAAATTTTGTCCTAGCCCCAAGCACCCATTGAAGCAGGCAGGCTGTGGCGGATCAGCACCCAATTGGCCGGGGGCTGCCCAGCTTGAGGCGGGCGGTAGCTGATCAGTGACACCTGTAGGTGTCTCCCACCGTCAGAGGCAACGCGTGGCGCCCCATGTCTACGCCAACTGACAAGGACTTATAACCCGTAACAGTTGCCTCTCGCTTTGATTCCGAGACCGGTTAAGACCAGGGATGGAGTTATTGCCTCTCCATAGCACAAAGCCTGGGCTAAAATAAAGAAACCATGTGTTGCCCATGCAGCATGATCCCTCTCTCGGCCTGCCTAGTTCACTCCAGAGGAAAGTTAACACCTATACATCTGGAACAAGACAAGCTGCAGAAGCTGCCGGATCAGCAAAGCAATGCTCTAACTGTCCGCCTGTCGGAGCTTCGATCCTAGACCAGCTGCCAACCAAGGCTTAGGGCCTGGTCTGCCCTGCCATGACTTATTTTGTCTTTGGGTTGCATTTCCTCGCACCAGGATAAGGCCAGTACCCTCCCAATTGCGCTCTTCCGCCCGAAGCCGTTGGCACAATGTGGGGTGTCGGGTTTGGTAAGCGCCGCCCAACATTCGGCGCTGACAGAAAGCAGGTAGTACCGTCTACTGTCATACGGTAACTCAGTCATATCTGACTAAGACCTGACTCCCACCTTATAATTAAGGTGGTTCCAAAAATACATTTCTAGCCTAGAGCTAGAAATACAATACTAAATTGGTTACTTCCTTGCTTCCTTTTTCCATTACCCTAACCCGGTTCAACCTCAAAGAGAAGTTATAACTAGGGCCCATCTCAGCCTCAGATTAATACTCTTGTGACTAAAACAGCCACATTTCGGATATTAACCTGCAACGCTTAGCTATTCAAATGTGATGAAATGTTGTTTAATATTGCTATATTTATACACGCTTAGACATATGTGAACAGTAAACTGTACTGTACGCCATGTTTAGTATAAACTTTAACTTGATACTTTACAATCTAGATCTGGTCTTCTTGATAATAAATGTCCTTATTTTCTTGACTCTGAATGCAGTTTATAAATACTCAGCTTTCTCATTATCTTCCAAACGCACATTTATGGCAAATGCAAAATCCTGAAGCCTGTAAATTCCCATGGGGAGATAACATATCCCATTGCAATTTTAAAGTCAACAAAATATGAAATCAGCTAGCGTGTGAGCCGGCTCCCTCCTATGCTGTTATATACAGATTGTAATCCGGAAAAAAGTGTGTTTTCTGAAGTTATCTGGGATAATGCAGATTGATGGAAAACGTGGTCGGGCGATGTGAAATCTTGATGACTGATTTCTGTGTCTTGTGATTAGCCCAGCAAGAATAACTTGATGTATCTCTGTTCCGTTCGCATGCGTGTATGTGTAAACGATTACACATATGAGTGATACTGAATGTTTGACACACACACACATATACAAACACACACACACACACACACACACACACACAAATACAAATACACGCACACATACATTGATCGAGATAAGAAAATGGAGCTGATCCACACTGGTGATTGTGAGAGATGGCGAAACTTCGCTTATCGGCATGGCACATACTGGTGTGTGTGTGTGTGTGTGTGTGTGTGTGTGTGTGTGTGTGTGTGTGTGTGTGTGTATATATATACATACATATATACACACAAATATTGCATATCCTTGCAGGGCATTGTGACGTCAATGCTGTACCCCCGACCAGCGCACCAGAAGTGTAAGAGCAAGGGCATTAAATCCCATGGCCATGTAGACTTCCATATATATATATCATTAGTACCTTTCTGTCTTAACAGACGATAGTTTAGTATATTGTGCCTCAAAAAGGCTTGATAACTACAACCCATGGCAGTGGCGAGTGTGGTTGATAAGGCCAATTCGCGCAGTAAATTTTCGTTCACAGTGGATGCATGTAAAAACATGGTCATTTTCACCATCATGCATCATCTTACGTCTCTCACGCTCTCTGTGTGCTTTATCTGCAATCATTTTCTCCTTTGTCTTTATTCCATTTCTGATAGTTGCCCTACATGTAATACGTTCAGCGGCGACTTGCTCCCAACGTGCATTATCAAAGCCTGTATCAATCATGTCCCGCTTACACACATCTTTGTATCGTAATAGAAGCCGACCCTGAGATCTCCTACCCATCTGTAATTGTCACGAGCTCGCCATGAGTTAACCAGATAATAATACCGACGTTTGCGTGGCGTATATTTTCTAGGCCACAACAGTCGTACTAACAGAGTAAACACAGCTGCACAGGTTACATCGTGTCAGCCCATAAACACATTTGGTGGTGAGTGAGAAGGAATGGATACATCGAGTTGGCAGTTCATTAACAGTTAGAATCACATATGATTGTCGGCTTAGGATATGGAATGGTTCCGTTTGTCATCTATACTGCCGGACATCAGACGGAAATGGCTGCTGGGATTGTCACCACTGAACAGAAGATTGACAGTTTATCAACAGGTCGGAAGTGCCCGACTAGGGAGAAAACAGTGCATCTGTCAATTCTTGGTTTCCGGCACATCGAGAGGATTGACGGGGTTATTTGCAACTCTTTGTTGTAACTCGACAGAAACTCGCTGGCTTGTTTGAGAATCTAAACTATTACTGACAACTTTGACAGGACTAAAGCCAGGAAAATGGATTCTTGACAAGGGATGATCTGCCACTGTGCCACCTGTGTGGGGGCATAAAGGATAACGTCACGTGGCCAACTTTGGTAGTTTGCCATATAAACCCGAGTTGGGATCAACTAGGGTGGACTTGAAAAATGCTCTAGTCAGAGTGCCAGGGCACTGCAGTGCTTAGTGGAAATAATATCTACCGTGTGTTAATTAGTGACTTAATTTTGCACGTGCCTATAATGGCAGATGTAGATATGATTGATAGGACTGCAGTAGTGCCATTTAAGGTTCCCTACCAGATCCAAGGAAACTCTACAAGTTTTGGGAAAGAATTAAAAAACCCATTCTGAAGAACACCAGTTCAAGAGTCAATAAAGTTGCATACAGAAACGTAACTTACGCTAGAAGGAAATTGATTCATCAAAGAGAGTGATGCATACTGATGCACCACACAGCATCAGACAGTAGTAACGAACCGAGAACCGGCTAAGAGTACCTAGTGTTAGTACAGTAACAATTAACATTAGTAATTAGCACTTATGGACTGAATGGTTCGATGTGCAACGAGGATGATCTGTCGACTAACTAACTAACTAACTAACTGCGTACACACTACAAAAGACTTGTGCAGTTTGTTAAGGAACGTTAGGAACGGACATTGTGTAGAGTGCAACCGGTCCATGATTAACTGTTAATACCACCGGTGTCTATTTCGGATGTTCATGAAATTGGATTACCAGAGGTCTACAGAGGCAAAGCAGTATCCGGCAAGATGGTTTCGGCAACGGGTGAGAAGTACATGTTCTGACGTAACGTGCTGTGGTCTATCTTTGCTGGGATCAGCTGACTGGGTTGCTGTCTGAGAGTCAGAGTCTACACACTTTATAGAACACGTCACACATTTTCTTCACATACACGTCTCATATACGTTACACTTTTATTTTAATAAATTAATCTTTATTAATTTTTAGAAGCAAGAGTTGTTGAGTATGTTGCGTTGGGGAAGTATGAGAAGGGGGCATAGTACGACAGTGAGAGAGTGATAGGAAAAGGTGTCCATAGGCTGATGGAGTGTGTTGGACGGAAGCTGGTGGATTCTCCAGAATATTGAGAGGAAAAAAAATATTATAATGTGGGTGTCGGCTCTCTTCACTCCAGGGACGGCACTGTAAAGGAGGACACGACATTATTGGGGGATCGTAAACGTGATCTTTGGACAGCGGGATCTCTAGTTAACGTGATATTGGGACAGCGGGATCTCTCGTAAACGGAATCCTTGGACAGCGGGATCTCCCGTAAACGGAATCCTTGGACAGCGAGATCTCCTGCAAGCAGGAACCTTTGACAGTGGGATCTTCTGACAACGGGGTCTTTTGACACGGGATCCTTAGTTATAACAGGGAGATATCATTTTGGAGAATCCAGCTAGAGTGAATGTGGATAGGGGTTAGGATTAAAATCTTACCTGTTCACACTTCACACGTCTGCATAGGTCTGTGGTCCTAATTCTACTCTTGTCACTGAGTGAATGTGCTGTGTGTGGTAATATCTAGATTTATAGTACTTGTTCATATATCTGTATAGTAATTTGCAGTTATATTGTACTAGACCTGCTAGCTTACCTCTCTGTATAATGGCCACCCCTAAACTTAGCACAGCAGAATTAAAGGCAAGGGGGGAAGAAATGGGATTGGCGGGGTCTGCTCTAACGGATTACATACAGGAAGTGGAGAGAGAGTATCGTCAAGCAGAAAGGGAAGATCGAAAGGCCGAGCTGGAATTGAGAAGGATGGAGTTGGAACAAGCAGCTAGGAAATTGGAAGCTGAGCAAGCAGCTAGAATTGGAAGCTGAGCAAGCAGCTAGGAAATTTGAAGCTGAGCAAGCAGCTAGGAAATTAGAAGCTGAACAGGAAGCACAGAAAAGGGAGCACGAGTACCGGATGAGGGAACTCGAGTTGAAGAGTCAATCTAATGGAGAAACTGAGGGAGCAGTTGGAGGTTCCTCCATCCCAGGATCAACACCAGTAGGTGGACATGGGTACCATGCTATGAAGTTTCCTTTAGCGGTCTACGAGGAGGACAAAGAGAAGATTGATCAATACCTTCAACGCTTCGAGGCTATGTCAGTTGCTATGGGTCTGGAGCGTAACAAATGGAATCTTAAGCTATCCCAGGGATTACGCGGGACGGGATACGAGGTTTATACTCGCCTGCCACCAGGACATGAGAACAATTATGATGAGTTAAAGACGGCTCTGCTGAAACGATTCGAGGTTACGTCACATACCTACCGGAAAAAATTTCGAGCAGCGAAACGAGAACCCGGAGAGTTGTTTGCCGCCTACAGTTTGCGTCTTAAATCTTATCTCCATAAGTGGATGGATTTGGCTGGGTTCGCACATGACTATGAGAGTCTGGAAGAGCTCATGGTGGTCGACCAGCTGAAGAAGCAAATGTCTAAACCTCTCAGGACGTTCCTGGGAGAACAAGGAGCGGAACGTATTGACCTCGTGACTAAATTAGCAGAACGGTTCGTCGAGGTACATGGGGAGGCAGGGGAAAACCTTTCAACCAACACCAAAAGTCAAGAGAAACATGACAAGAAGAAAGCCAAAAACTCAGGAACCAAAAAGTGGGAACCTTATGTGCAAAAATCAGAGGATAGTTCAGAGAAGAAGAAGGAGGGAAGCAAGAGCACTTCAAGCTCTACACCTAAACGACCGTGGTCGGAGAAGTGGTGTTCAATTTGTAAGTCACCCTCTCACAATACGAGGGACTGCAAATCGAAGGCTAAGAACCCTCACTTTGCAGCATGTCAAGTGACTTCCAAGGAGGTTGTCACGGAAAATGTCAAGGTCAACAAGGAAGCTCGCCACCAGGAGAGCTCACTCAAGTCCGACAATAGAAAATCTAGGACAGGGAAATGGTGCAACCAATGCAAGTCAAACACGCACAATGCTATTGACTGCAGGGGAAAGTCAGGAGACACTCAATTCGTCGTGTGCCCCGGGAAACCTAAGGTGGAGCTCACCGAACAGGTCGAGGCCGAGGAAGAGACTCCAGACCAGGAAAAACCACCTGTAGTGGAATTGGTAGAGGTTAACGGTCGTCAAGTGGAGTGTTTATACGACACAGGACTGGACGGGGAGGCAGTGATTTCTGCGGATCTGGTACATCCAGAACAATTCACAGGTGAAACATTGGACATACAGCCTGCACAGAAGAGTGCTGTAGTCATGAAGTTGCCCATTGCTAATGTGGAGATTCGGTCACGGTACGTCACCGGCACCATCAAGGCCGCTGTATTGACCGATCCCATTTTTCCAGTCATCCTAGGTTGCCGGTATGTCTTTCTGGGAATGCCCAGGGAGCCAATTCATATGGGAGCAATGCAGACTCGCTCTCAGACGAAAACGGAAGAGGCAGACGCAATTGTGACTAACCCAATGCCGGGGGAGCTACGAACTGCCCAGAGTGAGGATGATACTTTACGTCCTTGCTACAAAAAGCTGCAGAAAAGTGCTGATCCACCAGGACGGGGGCAGTACTACATGAAGAATAGGATACTCTACAGGAGAGCAGGAAGGGGAGACAACCTATACGGTCAGTTGGTCGTCCCGAAAGCTCACCGGTCCCAGATTCTTCATATGGGGCATACCATCTCCTTTAGTGGACACATGGGTATTGCCGCCACCATGCAGCGGATTTCCTGCCACTACTATTGGCCGGGAATGACAGATGATGTGCGTCGGTATGTGAAGTCATGCCCTGAGTGCCAGAGGGTGGCACCGAAACACTGGACAGCACCGGTGATGTTGGGTGAGATGCCCATCATGAACTCTCCTTTCGAGAGGGTAGCCATCGATATCGTGGGTCCACTTCCCAGGACTAGGAAGAGGAACATGTATATACTCACAATGGTGGATTGCTGTACAATGTGGGGTGAGGCTATACCGTTGACCACGATTGACTCGAAAAGAGTGGCGGACGCACTGATGGAGGCCTTTACCAGATTAGGCTTTCCGGATCAAATTCTGACGGATAATGGATCTCAGTTTTGTGGAAAACTCATGGAGGAGGTATTTAGGGTGTTTCACTCTAACCACATACATACCAGCCCTTACCACCCTCAAGCCAATGGACAAGTAGAGCGTTTCAACGGCACGTTGATGACAATGCTCAGGAAACTAGCGCAGGAAAAACCTGATAGGTGGGATGAATATATCCCAGCAGCACTCTTTGCCTATCGGGAAGTTCCTCATGGCTCAACAGGACTACCACCCGCTACGTTGCTGTTTGGTCGTCCAATCAAAGGACCGTTGGAAGCCATGTTGAGGAGTTGGACTGAAGAGGGGACGTCAGAAGAAGTGATCTCATCCTATCAATACGTGAAGGAACTGAAAGAAAAACTCCACAAGGGATGGACTCTGGCAAATCAAAACTTGAAAAAGGCCAGGAAAAGACATGCGGCTTACTACAACCGTAGGTCTAAAGAAAGATCTCTAGAGGTAGGAGATAAAGTCTTGTTGTTACTCCCAACGGGAAACAACAAACTGGAGATAGGTTGGCAAGGACCATTTCCCGTGGAAAGGGTAATATCCAGAACCAACTATCAGATCCGGATCCGGGGAAAGTCGAAGATTTTCCATATCAATCTCTTGCGGAAATACGAAGAGAGACCCGGAGACAAGGCAGCTCACCTCATGGCAATGGCAGTTGCAGTGGAGACAGAAGTGGGAACCAGCGAGGGCAGGGAATATCCCTTAGTACACCAGGAAACCTATAGGGATGTGCAAGTGAACCCTGATCTGACCTCCCAGGAGAGGGAAAGGATAACCCAGGTTCTCAAGTCTCATAAGGAGATACTGACTGATAAACCAGGACGAACGAGGTTGGTTGAGTTCGAGATGACTTTGACCACACAGGAGCCTGTTCGCCAAAAGGTTTACCCAGTGCCATTCTCTAAAGAAAAGGCCCTGGAGGAGGAAATACAAAAACTGCTGGAGGATGACGTGATTGCACCATCCACATCCCCATACAATGCAGGGGTAGTTTTGTTACGCAAACCAAGTGGAGAACACAGGTTGTGTATAGATTACCGACTGCTGAACAGTCACACACAATTTCAGGTGGAACCTTTGCCGAATCCAACTCAGCTATTCGCTAGGCTCCATAAGGCTCGGTACTTTTCAAAGGTGGATCTGAGTCGGGGGTACTATCAGATACCAGTCAAACCGGAGATTCGACCACTGTTAGCTTTCAGTACACCCAGTGGACACTACGAATTCAAGGTCATGCCCTTTGGACTCAGCAATGCACCTAGTGTGTTTACACGCATGATGAGGACTTTACTTAGATCCGTTACAGGATCCGTCCATCATCTCATTCATGGATGATATTCTGATTTCCAGTGACAGCCTGGATGACCACTTACAATCCTTGGAGAGAGTGTTTAATAGACTCAAGGAAGCAGGGCTTACTGCTCGTCCAACCAAGTGCATGATTGGTTACCAGACTCTGGAATTTCTAGGCCACACCATCACGCCAGGACACATTGTTCCAGAAGAGAAGAACCTGGAGAAAATCAGAAATGCACCAAGGCCAAAAACGAAGAAGGATGTGCGATCTTTTCTCTCGTTGTGTGGGTTCTACCACAAATTTATCCCACATTTCACGGAACTGGGAGCTCCGTTGACGGAAACCTTGAAAAAGGGATTACCGGATCAAATCATTTGGACACCAGAATGTGAGAATGCCTATAGTCAGTTAAAGGAGGCCTTGGTCAGCAAACCTGTATTACAGCTCCCTGACCTTTCCAAACCATTTGTGTTGAGAACGGATGCGAGTGCGATTGGAATTGGAGCCGCTTTGTTACAGGAAGGAAAAGACGATGCTTCGGTTTTGAAACCTGTGGCATACGCAAGTAAGAAACTTCTACAGGCGGAGAGGGAATTATTCAACCGTCGAGAGAGAGTGCTTGTCCCTCGTATGGGCAGTGCAAAAATTTCAGCCATATTTGTATGGAGTTAAGTTTCGGGTTCAGTCGGATCATCAGCCCCTGATGTTCCTGGCTACTTCTCAGAAGCTCAACGCCCGTTTGATGCGGTGGTCGTTGTTACTTCAACCGTATAATTTCACAGTAGAGTACATTCCTGGGAAGGAGAAATGTTGGAGCGGACTTCTTGTCAAGACACCCAGCTCCTGAAGAAGAGGAATGAATCATCTGGATTTAACTCATGGTGGAGAAGAGTGAGATGGACTACTCTCTTAAGAGGGGGCCTATGTCACGAGCTCGCCATGAGTTAACCAGATAATAATACCGACGTTTGCGTGGCGTATATTTTCTAGGCCACAACAGTCGTACTAACAGAGTAAACACAGCTGCACAGGTTACATCGTGTCAGCCCATAAACACATTTGGTGGTGAGTGAGAAGGAATGGATACATCGAGTTGGCAGTTCATTAACAGTTAGAATCACATATGATTGTCGGCTTAGGATATGGAATGGTTCCGTTTGTCATCTATACTGCCGGACATCAGACGGAAATGGCTGCTGGGATTGTCACCACGGAACAGAAGATTGACAGTTTATCAACAGGTCGGAAGTGCCCGACTAGGGAGAAAACAGTGCATCTGTCAATTCTTGGTTTCCGGCACATCGAGAGGATTGACGGGGTTATTTGCAACTCTTTGTTGTAACTCGACAGAAACTCGCTGGCTTGTTTGAGAATCTAAACTATTACTGACAACTTTGACAGGACTAAAGCCAGGAAAATGGATTCTTGACAAGGGATGATCTGCCACTGTGCCACCTGTGTGGGGGCATAAAGGATAACGTCACGTGGCCAACTTTGGTAGTTTGCCATATAAACCCGAGTTGGGATCAACTAGGGTGGACTTGAAAAATGCTCTAGTCAGAGTGCCAGGGCACTGCAGTGCTTAGTGGAAATAATATCTACCGTGTGTTAATTAGTGACTTAATTTTGCACGTGCCTATAATGGCAGATGTAGATATGATTGATAGGACTGCAGTAGTGCCATTTAAGGTTCCCTACCAGATCCAAGGAAACTCTACAAGTTTTGGGAAAGAATTAAAAAACCCATTCTGAAGAACACCAGTTCAAGAGTCAATAAAGTTGCATACAGAAACGTAACTTACGCTAGAAGGAAATTGATTCATCAAAGAGAGTGATGCATACTGATGCACCACACAGCATCAGACAGTAGTAACGAACCGAGAACCGGCTAAGAGTACCTAGTGTTAGTACAGTAACAATTAACATTAGTAATTAGCACTTATGGACTGAATGGTTCGATGTGCAACGAGGATGATCTGTCGACTAACTAACTAACTAACTAACTGCGTACACACTACAAAAGACTTGTGCAGTTTGTTAAGGAACGTTAGGAACGGACATTGTGTAGAGTGCAACCGGTCCATGATTAACTGTTAATACCACCGGTGTCTATTTCGGATGTTCATGAAATTGGATTACCAGAGGTCTACAGAGGCAAAGCAGTATCCGGCAAGATGGTTTCGGCAACGGGTGAGAAGTACATGTTCTGACGTAACGTGCTGTGGTCTATCTTTGCTGGGATCAGCTGACTGGGTTGCTGTCTGAGAGTCAGAGTCTACACACTTTATAGAACACGTCACACATTTTCTTCACATACACGTCTCATATACGTTACACTTTTATTTTAATAAATTAATCTTTATTAATTTTTAGAAGCAAGAGTTGTTGAGTATGTTGCGTTGGGGAAGTATGAGAAGGGGGCATAGTACGACAGTGAGAGAGTGATAGGAAAAGGTGTCCATAGGCTGATGGAGTGTGTTGGACGGAAGCTGGTGGATTCTCCAGAATATTGAGAGGAAAAAAAATATTATAATGTGGGTGTCGGCTCTCTTCACTCCAGGGACGGCACTGTAAAGGAGGACACGACAGTAATTCACCACTGCGCGCGCGAGCATACATGGAGGTACATAAATGTGCATAAAACGTTTTCTCCAAACTATTAATAATTAATGGAGAATCGAGACCATTTCACTTCGGTTAACATCATAGAAACTTCTCCATGCACCCTAAACTCTCTGAACAACTCGTGTTTTACAAATAATGGTTAGTTAAGCATCCTTCTTCTTTTGTTGCTTTATTTTCGTTAGTTAGCAATGGATTAAAGGTAAATTTTACGACATTCCCTTTCTTGTATTGAATGTTCGTATCACCAATGGTGTTTATACCTACACAACAGCTAGCGTGTTTCCTCGCGTCTGGTAGGCTCATGCAGGTCCTCGCGAGGAAGGCGTGTTCACTAGAGAAAACTCTTGAAACATCGTAGGACAGAGCGGACTAACCTCTAAAAACATCCTAGACAGAACGGATAAACTACTAGAAACATACAAGGACATTACGGTTAAACTACTAGAAACATCCTATGGGTGAACAAATAAACCACTACAAATATCACCGATAAACGAGAACAAACATAACCGATAAATCAGTACAAAAATTCCAGGAGCAAACTTCACCGATAAACTACTACAAACATCACTGATAAACCAGTACAAACATCCAAGGAGACAACAGATAAACAACTACAAACATTATAGGACAAGCGCTAAACTGCTACACACACCATAGGACAACCGATAAACTACTACAAACATCGTAGGACAACCAGTAAACTGCTACAAACATCAGAGGACAACCTATAGACTACTGATCAAAGTGGTCACAACTGTTGAAGTGTATGGATACCGGTTTCGGGGCACCACTGTCAATATCAGAGAGGTGTTGCCTAAATATGTCAGCCAGACGTAGACCTATCTCTCCGATATATCTCATGTCACAACGTGTGCAGATGATCGCATAGATAACGTTGCGACTCTTGCACTAGAAACCCTCAGGGATGCGGGAAGTTTTCTTAGGGAATACCAGACTCTGGGTTTGAAGGACATGCGGGCAGGTCTTACAATAAGATCGAAGACAAGCCATCGTGCCAGTGAGAGACTTGTACAAACATCATAGCACAACCTATAAACTCCTACAAACATTCTAGGACAGAACCGACAAACTACTACAAACACCATAGGACAGAACCAACAAACTACTACAAACATCACAGGACAGAACAGATAAATTACTACAAACACAATAGGAGAACATATACCCTCTACAAACATCATAGAACAATATATAAACTGCTAAAACATCATAGGACAGAACCGACACACTACTACAAACATAATAGGACAGAACCGGGAAAGTACTACAAACATCATAAGACAGCCTATACACTATTAAAAGCATCATAGGAAAGAATCAACAAACTACTACAAACATCCTAGGACAGAACCGACAAACTACTACAAACATCATAGGACAACTTATAAACTACTACAAATATCATAGGGCAGAACCCACACACTACTACAAACATCATAGGACAACCTACCAACTACTACAAACATCATAGGGTAGAACCGGCAAAGTAATACAAACATCATAGAACAACCTAAACACTACTACACAATTCATAGGACAGAATCGACAAACTACTATAAACATCCTACGACAGAACCTTCAAACTACTACAAACATCATAGGACAACATATAATCTAGTACAAACATTACAGGACAACCGAAAAACTACTACAAAAATCATGTGCGAGAACCGATAGAACACTAGAAATGACATGGTCTCGTGGACAATAAACTGTTCACCAAGTCGCTAGCCAGAATCCAGACACTATTTTAAACCACCTGGAATCGGAGATATCCTTAACCCGAGACAGGCTTGACTTGTGACGGTAATCAGCTAGAGATGTCCTGGCGTGTGGAGATAGATCACTAGAGACGTGTTGTTCTCGTGACAAGAAACTTTTACAATACTCTGGACGTCATGTGGGATGAGAAGACAATCCACTAGGGACACTGGGGAATGGTGGGATAGACCACTGGGTATGTCCTACGCCAGGCGATAAATCACATGATTTATCCGGTTTGTTCTGTGACCTTTGCGTAATTCTTAGACTCGCATATAATGGTTTTAGTTTCACACATCATCATCATCAAGTGCCTTGCCAACTGGCGTAGGCGTTCATGGATCTCCACAGATCTCGGTCTTTAGTTTTCTGGATCAACTCTGATGCTGATATTCCACCATGCTACCATCTCAATCACATTTTCAATCACCGTTTCACACATGTTTGCATAATTTTTATCTATAGTCGAAAGGATTCTCTTCGATGTTGCATCCATACGTATGCCTTATACTATAAGTTACTGTTGTAGGTTGTTGTTGTTTTGTTTTTTCCATTAGTATTTAATCCTCTTAGCTGGTCTCCCTGGCCTAGGTATTTAACGACTTCTTCCATCATCCCGTTCATCCACGTAGGGTGACGCAGCGCGCGAGAATTGGAAGCAGTTCTCGACTCGTTGGTAACTTACGGGATAAGTGAGCGTAATCTTGCCAAGAAATGAACAACAGCGGTAAACTGCTGGTGCTGACAGCAATGTCCTGTAAAGGATATGCGAAAATAATAAATAAAAAGTATCCCCTTAAGTATCTATGTAATCTTTGTAATCTATGCAATATGGCCGAGCCACATAGGAATTAATTTCATTTCGCCAAACTTTCTTATTGTTTTATATAATATAACACGTGTCAGTAACGACATTTATACAAGTGTTATTGGTTTAAATTATGGAATTTAAATTAAACGTCTTAATTACAAGTTTAATAAAACGAAGAGCATTCAAGTGACAAGAAGATGTGCTATTATACATGAGAACATAGTAAATAACATGGTATATATCAACAATGGAATGCGCTGAGTGACTGCGGGTTCGGTCATGTAACACAGATTCTCCCCAAACAGCATACCCCAAACAGCACTGGCAATTATGATTTAGATACATCTGAAGCAGAGTTAAGGACAAGTCCCGCAAACGGTGGATTAATGCAGTGGTTCTCAACCCTTTTTGATCCATGCAACCCTTCACCATATGTTTAGAATGTCATTCACCCCCCCCCCCCCTTTGTTTTCGTATTTCCTCCCTATAAATCCACCACCTCCTATACAGTATATGTAAACATGGAAGGTAAATTTAATAACGAATACTAGAACAAGTCTAGACATCTACATAAGACGTGATTTGCGAGTGTCCTTACGTTATAAAATGAATTTCGCAAGGGCAAGAAATACAGAACCGTAAAGTAGGAGGGAAAACCAATATCAAGTAATGGGTTCTTGTATTAACCCGATTTGGAATCATCTTAATTCCCCCTCATTCATTCATTCATTCATTCATTCATTCATTCAGTAGCATGTCCTTTGCAGAACCTCGTTCCCATAACAACCTTCCGGAAAACCTCTCGATCATAAGCAAGATGTCCCGCGTCTGATACACCCATCTGGAGATCATCCGCCACATCCTGCACCCATCTTCTCTTCGGCCTTCCTCTTCCTCTCTTCCCAGGCATATACCCTTCCATTATTGTTCTCTCCAAACTTTCGTGACGTTTCAAGTGACCAAAATATTTCAATTTTCTTTGTTTTATCGTCTTTAATAGCCAACCTTCTTCAATATTCAACTCTTGAAGTATGGATGCATTTGTTCTTTTCTTTACCCAAGATATTCTTAGAACTCGTCTATAACATTTATATTCAAAGGCGTTTATGCGCTGTTCAGCTTGTTTAGTAAGTGTCCATGTCTCACAGGCGTATTTTGCAATGGGAAAGATGCATGCTCTTAAAAATCTAATTTTTGTAGTTCTGTCTGTCCCACTCCATAATTTATTCAGCTGTTTTAGTCTTTGAAGAGCAATGGATAGTCGCCGTTTAATTTCTTTCATTCCCTTGGAATCCCTAAAATTCCGCTCTGGGGGTGGTGGGGTGGGGTTAATTCCCACCGGTTTAGAACCACTGGATTAGTGGAATAGCAGTGGCATCGATTATGACCTTGCATGCAGTCCACACAAGGGGATTTACCCAGAAGATCTACTTAACCTAATGCGGAAATAAGTAACAGGGACAGTGATACAGAAACTTAACAAAATGTGAGCCACGCCCATTATCATTCACTTTCTTATATCGCTATGTTTGTCATGTTTTTGTTTAAGGTGATGACTAACGAAATGTCGGCCAGTTGTGTAGTGTTTTATTTTTTACATATTTGTCTTAGTTTTTACTATATTATTACATTCAATCAATCCATCATGTGCCATGCCGGAAAGCGTGGGCGGTCATGACTCGCCATTTCACTCGATCACCAGAGTCGTGGATCAGCTCAGTTTTCCAGTCTCGACCATGCCATGTGGCCAAGCCATCCAGGTATTTTCCTCTTGGTCTTCCTCTTGGTCTGTTCCCTTCGATCTTGCCAGTTGTCACTAAGTTCTCCAATCCATTTCTTCGCATAACATATCCAAAAAAATGTGACTGTCTACGTTTAACTTCTCTAATCAATTTACGAGTTTCATTTGTCTCCTGTAGTTTTTATGTTATTTGTTTTTTTTTACATTACTTTCTCCAATATTCTCACACATTAATATTTAGGTTGACTGATACCCTAGTCAGGTAGGTATATGTCTTTGTTTTTAATTGTCCTTAGTTTAAAATATTCTTCTTATTCTTCAGCATTCCGAGCCATTGAGGTTCTTTGCTGCAGATACAAGCCGTCTCCATTCGTCTCTCTGGTTGACCTTCTCTTGCCAGTCGTTGATTCCAAGTGCTTGTAGGTCTGTATGTATATTATCTCTCCACCGCTTTCTTGGTTTACCTCGGGGTCTACGGTCCTTTATGTCTTGAGTGTAAGGGAGTTTTGTTTCCCTATTATCTTCCATTCTTTCAATATGCCCCAGCCATTGTAGTCTATTAGCCTTCATGATACCAGTGATTATCGGGGACTTAAACAGATCATAAATGTCTTTGTTGCTTCTTCTTTTCCACTCTCCACTTTGTGTATCCCTAATGGGCCCAAAGATGCGTCTTAAGACATTGTTCTCGAAGGTTTGTAACAAAGCTTAGTGTAAAATATACTTTTTCATATATCCCATGACATTTTCCGAAAGGTTGTTATTGGGGCGAGGTTCTGCAAAGGACATGCTACTGAATGATGAATGAATGAATATCCCATTATCACTGTTGTTTTAGATCAATTTATCCGTGTGTGTGTCTGTTACTGTTTAGACACAAGCGTAGATGTCAATTATAATAAATTGCATTTCACATCGCCTTAAGCTCAGACGCAGAGATTGCTTTTATTCATCACCATCATCATATTCCACTTTTTCGTCAAGCGCCGTGGGAAGGAATTGTTGATGTACCAATGAGTAGCACTGGATAGTGTCATTCCATGTGATTTTACAATATCTTTCATTTGTCGTACTGTTTTCTTCTCGGGAGTCCTCTTATTCTCGCACCAGATCTACTGTGATGTAGGCCAGTGTTGGTAGATGTTGTGTTGCATTATAACGAGATGGTTGAACAATTTTATCTTCTGCTATTCAACATGTTTAACAATCAGCACACACAAAAAAGACACAGATTATGACGCAATGTGCAAATGGGATACCATTAATCTTTATTGTCGACGCAGAGCTGGAGATAGTAGAATATTTAACATATCTAGAATCAGAGGTAAACAATAAATTATCCCTAGATCAGGAAATCAACATCGAGATTGGTAAGGCAGCAACAACAATGAACAGATTAACAGAAAGAGTTTAGAAAGACAGGAAGCTCACTGCCAAAACGGCAAGGTGCCAGTCAGGTTGTATTTAAATTGATTTTGTGTCTGCTGCATGTTTAACTCAGCTTATTCATATGATTTTGCAGTCTGCCTTCGGCACTGTTACTCTCTTCTCTCTCTTTCAGTTCTCTTTACCACTCTCTCTTCTCTCTCTGATATTCCTCTTTCTCTCTCTTTATATGGCTCATCTCTCCTCCTTCTCTCTCTCTCTCTCTCTCTCTCTCTCTCTCTCTCTCTCTCTCTCTCTCTCTCTTCTCTCACTTCTCTATCTTGCTTATCTCTTTCTTTCTCTCTTATCCCTCTTTCTCCTACTCTCTCATCCTACTCTCTCTCCCACTTGCCCCTCTCTATCCTTATTTCTCTCTACTCAGCAAGCCCTGATTATTCATTGTTTCTTTTAATAAATCTCACCCATCCCCAATTCATTAGCTCCCCTCTCGTCCAAGTCGCGTGTAATCTATATGCAGTATATTTACAGCTACGCCCTCCTTCTATGTTTACTGCGCCTCTTAATCATCAAATCTACCTGCAACGGTTTCGGTCAATCAGTATGCTCATTACAATGTTTGTATACTACGCCCCTACTGTTGAGTTTGTCTTCTCTACTCTGTACTAGCTGCCCGCCTGTTGATAACACATCTGTTCTTTCCCTGGGTAATGGGTTGGAATTTGATGACAATGACTTATCTAACACTTGAGAATGAGGAGGAAAGACTTAGACCTAACCAAGCCAGTTCTTAATGTGGAGTGGTGAATCCTGGACTGGTTACATTGCTTCTCCGCAGATATGACATTCCAGTACAGACCTTGCTGGTTTCTCAGCTCGGAGAGGGGGAGGAGAACGCTGTAACACCATACCAGCACGCTATTACCGGTCCGGAGACATTTCTGCACCAACCTCACTCGGATATATGCAATTCCTCATCAGGGCTTCGGACGAGCTCAGCGACTATGTATCAAGAGTTAGGGTTAAAACGTAATATTACAGCGGCTTCACGATCACAAAGCCACCATGTGTGCTTAATAGGTTCTCATCTTGGTCTTACTTCCATTAATTTAGCCATGCTCTTATCACTTAGGCGACTGCATTGGTGTAGTGGCTAGACATTTACCTGCCGGCCCGGAGAATATTGGTTGAAATTCTCATAAAGCAGAGCTTTTTAAAAAAGACAAGGGCTCCAAGATGGTCCCAACCTACAATGGATAGCAGGAAATATTTTGAGATGTAGAAGCGGCCGGAGTGATATTGACCACGTCAAACCTGGATTGCCAATTGATCTACAAGATAAGTGTCTATCTCTATATGCCCTATTTATTACTTAAAACATTGCTGGTATCTGTGGCTACGGGGCAGCTAACGCGTTTCACCATTCACCCATACCATACCTGACTCGAAATCAGCTGCAGAGGATTTTGAAGCTGGTCGCCATGCGTTGATTTTTAATAATCGTTTGAGCGTCGGTCGTTCAGAAAGCAATGGCAAACTATCGAACATAAAATTGTCTAGGTAATTACAAACAGTTACAAATGCAAGGGGCTGAATGCGACGTCCTGTAAATGACATGCATTTAACTTCCTTTAACCTATCACTTAAAGCGACCCGTTGTTTATAACGCTTTGTGATACACTATAGTTTGAAATTTTTTAGATCAGTTGCCATCTTCGCAGAAAAGGTCAACTGCATTGAATCACCAGCACTCTCTGTCTTTCTTCATAATGATACCGACTAAGAGGATCTGTCCAGTCCATCTTTTGATGTCTTCCTTTAATATAAACGGCTGTTTCTTTTGTGCACGGCTGACTTAAACATTTGCCTCATGTATCATTTTCGTAATTCTTCTTCTTCTTCTTCTTCTTCTTCTTCTTCTTCTTCTTCTTCTTCTTCTTCTTCTTCTTCTTCTTCTTCTTTTTCTTCTTCTTCTTCTTCTTCTTCTTCTTCTTCTTCTTCTTCTTCTTCTTCTTCTTCTTCTTCTTCTTCTTCTTCTTCTTCTTCTTCTTCTTCTTCTTCTTCTTCTTCTTCTTCTTCTATCCTTTATCTCCCAATGGAGCATAAACACACAATCAACTCATGTAAAGCTCTTGGTGATGATTGAGTAAATGATGTTGCTAAAGTTTTAAGATGGGATAGCCAGTCAAACACCCCCCCCCCCACCCCTTAGTCGCTTCTTATGAAACCTATGGTGGGTTACGGTGTTTGTTATGATTCTTTGCTTCCCGTATGGACCCCGGTAACACAGGGATGATCCTTGATCTCAGTACGATCCATTACCTTGTTATCCATCTTGTAATGTGGACTTTTTGTCTTCTCTGTATGTCAGTTCTGTTGTTTATAATGTGTGTTTGTTTGTATGTTTGATTTCAGTACGGTATCCGTACCCTAGTTGGCGTATGCTTGGGGGAGTTGGGGTGGGAGAAGTGGGTTGTTGTTTGATAAATAGCTGTTACTTGCAAAAACTAATGTTATTATTGATTTGCTGTTGGTGATGGATCATCCTATCTGCTGACTTCCTTACAAACACCTGGTGTCTGAATTTTGAGAAGTGTTCACATAACTTTCTGCGTACATGACTGAGGTAGAACAGTGGCTAGGATCGGATGGTAATATGTTCAAATCCACCAATAGGGGGATGGGATTTTTAAAATCAACCTAAGCTTACAGGTAAACCCAGATTAAAATGGATAGCGGGACATATTCTGAGAAGTAAAAGTAGACGGCAAGATTTTGCCCACATCACCAGAGTGCCGATTGGTCTATACAAATACGGGGTTCATATAAAGCAATGGCAAACTACTGAAAGTAAACATGCTTAGAGATCACAAACAGCAAAAAAAATACTGGGGTTAACAGCAACGTCCTGTAAAGATATGCAACTTACCTTTTTTAACAATATGTACCCAATATTCCTGAAGGCGTTGATAGGGTTCTTCACTTTACATGTATAATATAGACCAGTGGTTCTCAACCTTTTTTGGCCCGTGCCCGCTTCACCATATTTTCAGAACGTCATTCCCCCCTTCCTATCAAAAATTTAGCCCGTGCCCCCCTTCACCGTATTTTCAGAACGTCATCCCACCCCCCTTTTCATATTTCCTATCTAAAAATCCCCCCACCCCTACACAGTATACGTAAAAATGGAAGGTAAATTTAATAGCATATACTAAAACAAGTCTTGACATCCACATAAATCATGATTTGTGGGTCTACTTACTTTATAAAATGAATTTTAGAAGGATGAGACGTACATAACTGTAAAGTATGAAGGGAAAAACAATATCAAGTAATTGGTTTTTGTATTAACGCGATCTTGAAATGGTCTTTATCTTTATATATACCCCACCCCCCTGGAAACCCTAAAAATTCCCCCCTGGGGGGGGGGGGGAATTCCCCACTTGTTGAGAACCACAGATATAGACGGATTTATTGTTTTGTTAAAACAATCCACAGCTTGATTTGTGCGTGGTCTTATGTAGATAGAGGTGGACGTCGTCTCTGCAGATAAAATGTGCTACAGAATCCGGCTGCCACCTTAACTAAAGACAACAATAATAACTGAAGGTGACGAAGAAATGATCAAACACTGGTGATAACAGTAGAAATGCTTCCACCTCACCAGCCACTTCAACACTTTAGAATTTAATAACTAGGCATATAGGAGATGAGGTAGTCTTGTAGCAGAACCTGCCGTCGGGGTGTTGAAATAGTGGGCTTTTACATATTTTAGGTTACGACTTAATGAGGGGAAGGAGGCGGGGAAGGGGATTAGCTCTCCTCTTTTCCGCTTTTCCCTCCCAGGAACTTCTCATATAATGTTGACAATTATACGGTTAAAAGGTTAGCTGCATACCGTTATACAGGACGTCGCAGTCAACCCAATCGTGTATTGGATGTTTGTGATTTCTTGGTAAGTTTACGTTCAGCAGTTTGCCTTTGCTGTCTGAACGCCCGGCATCCATACCATTGTATGTACCGTATAGTTGCCGGCTCGGTGGTGAAGGGGTTACGAACACAATTGGTAATCCCGCATACCGCGTTTGAAAAACAGCTGCAGGAAACAGACAGCATTGCGTAGGTTTTCATACAATGGTATGAGTGCTAGTCGTTCGTAAAGCAATGACAAACTACTGAAGATAAACTTGTCAAGAATCACACACAACCAAAAAGGGTGGGGGTTGACTGCGACGTCTTGAATAGGATATGCAACTAATTTAACTATATTCCCTATAAATAGATGACTTTAAGGAAACTTGAGAATCTGTTTCCTTCTCCAGAGTCAAGGAATGGGATTGAAGTGGAGAGCCGCCAGACGTGAATATTTTGTCAAGAGCGCAAGTCATTCGATAAACTAACACAGAACGGGTACTATCAGTCGATATACAGGATCACAGCCTGGGATTCTGACATAAGTATAAACATTTTTTTTTAAAATTTCCATTTTCTTTTCTTTGTCCTCATTTGTTCATTTTTTTTTTTTATTCTTCTCATTCCGTTCTTATACGTTAATGTAGTCACTGGAGGATTTCTCCTCGAATATATGTTGTGTTTTGTGTATGTCTGTATTTGTTTGCTAGTGAAGGCTAGTCGCCGCGATGTCCTGTATTGTTCTGAATTATTTTCTGTAAAGCTGCATTACTTTGTGTTATTTTATATTGTTATCAGTCAATAAACGCAGGCGGGGGTGTTAAGGAGGAGAGTGGAGCGCGTAGGCCCCTGTCCGGAGTGTTAAGGAAGAGAGTGGAGCACGTAGGCCCCTGTCCGGAGTGTTAAGGAAGAGAGTGGAGCGCGTAGGCCCCTGTCCGGAGTGTTAAGGAGGAGAGTGGAGCACGTAGGCCCCTTTCCGGAGTGTTAAGGAAGAGAGTGGAGCACGTAGGCCCCTGTCCGGAGTGTTAAGGAAGAGAGTGGAGCACGTAGGCCCCTGTCCGGAGTGTTAAGGAAGAGAGTGGAGCACGTAGGAGCATGTCCGGAGTGTTAAGGAAGAGAGTGGAGCACGTAGGCCCCTGTCCGGAGTGTTAAGGAGGAGAGTGGAGCACGTAGGCCCCTGTCCGAAGTGTTAAGGAAGAGAGTGGAGCGCGTAGGCCCCCGTCCGGAGTGTTAAGGAGGAGAGTGGAGCACGTAGGCCCCTGTCCGGAGTGTTAAGGAAGAGAGTGGAGCACGTAGGCCCCTGTCCGGAGTGTTAAGGAGGAGAGTGGAGCACGTAGGCCCCTGTCCGGAGTGTTAAGGAAGAGAGTGGAGCACGTAGGAGCATATCCAGAGTGCAATGATCCTCACAAACCACTAACCACTATTTCTATTCCCTTTTATTAGGAATGAGTGTGAACTCGGTAATCTATGTACCAGCTGCCTTTCTTGTGTTCTATCATCATTACCTGACACTTTATTACCGAGTCTAAAAACAAAGAGCGTTAACTGATACTCGCACTTAATGACGTTGTTTTAGTGGTAATTTCATGAGCATTATCTTCCCTGGCAGACTTCGTTAAACCTGATCTGCCTACTTAACTCTGGCCCCAGTGTATTACAGACGCCATTAAATCATTAAATCACTGTTGCTGTCTTCGGTCAGGTTGTGAAGTTTAATAGATGCATGCCTTGTTAATGGGAGCTTTTATTTCTTTGCGGCATTTCCCGAGCCTGATATCTCCCTGCTTCATTTGCAGAAGAATGGTCTCTGTGTAAATGTTTGATTTCTCTGTGTAAATGTTTGCTCTATCTGTTCACATGCTTAATGTCTTTGTGTAAATGTTCACTTCTTTGTGTAAATGTTTTATTTCTCAGTGTCGAAGTTTGGTTTCTCTACGTAAATGTTTGGTTTCTCTGAGTGTATGTTTTATTTCTGTGCGTAAATGTATGATTTCTTTGTTAAATGTTTGATTCATCTGTTTATATATTTGATTTCTCGGTATAAATGTGTGATTTCTCCGTATAAGTGTTTGGGTATTTACGTATATGTCATATGCCTAATATATGTTTTGGGCTCAAGTAACAGACAGCTACTGAAACATCACAAACAGACGACACCAAGAGCAAGTCCCAATCAGAATAGAAAGTAACAGTAGAGAAGAAAGGAACAGAAAGTGAAAACAAAAGCTACCATGAACGCACAGTGATCAGGAGAAGAGACTACACTCCACAATGATAGAGAGTCCAAGACAAGATTTAAGAGAGAAATGATAGACCTATAAGATACAACGATAGACCGAAACACAGGAGAGACCGATGGAGTATCAAACGGGACGGCTATCGATGATCCACTCCCTGAGAAAAACATCATGAGACGGGACGAGAACCGTGCAACACCAGGCCTTGTAAGTGCGCGACTCTAACCAAAGATGTAATCTATACCAAGACAGACGGGGCATAGAATCCACGAGGGGAAATACAGTCAAACCTCGGTTTTCGTCGATAATCCGTCCGAAAACAATCGGCGAAATCCGAAACCGACGAAAACCGAGGCAATTAATTTCCATATGAATGAATATAAATCAAATTAATGCGTTCTTGACACTCGAAAATACATACAAAAAGCACATGTTATAGAGAATAAATATAGTGTTTAATACTATTTTCGGCCTTAGACGTGTCAGAACTCGCACCTACGTCATGCCTTGTAACACAATGTATGCCAGTGCGCCTCTTGAATTTTTCAAACCGTAATCTGCTGGCCTTTAAATTACTAAGTACACTACCAATCGTCCCAGTCATTTTCTTAATGAGATCGGCAGGCTTGTCCAGGGGACATATTTGTCTGTCCCATCCCATGGTAATTTATGCCTGTCCCATCCCATCATATCCCATGGGATTCCCATTATAATATTAATATGGAATACAGTTCAAATAGAATTATGAAATTTATGAAAGTTTAGGTTTGGTGTCTACTAAATAAGAGTGTATATATACACACATTATCAATTTCCTGCATATCGACTGTTTCCAATAATTCAATTCATCCAGGTAATCCTTAAACCATTTCCACAATTTTCATCTTACATGCAAATCTGATATACACAGAGTTTATAACGAGAGCTGGTAACATCCGTTTTCGTAACTTGCTCTACAACAATCCAGCTGCACTAAATAAGCGCTCTACTGCTGCTGATGACACTTTTTCCCCCTTTTTTTCGCATATCCTATTTATATGACATCGCTGTCAACACCAGCATTTTACCGCTGTTGTTGGTATCTTGGCAAGATTACGCCCAGTAGTTTGCCATTGCTTTCTGAGCGACCGGCTCACATACCCCCAGTAGGTAACCAACTGGTATAGACAAAATATTTTCGCACTTGCTTTTAGCAGTAGAAACCTATGTTCATTTTCCCAATAATTTAATAGTTGTAAAGTTGGTTGCCGTAATTTTTGAAACATGGTGACTTCATCTCAAGGCATTTGTTTCTGGGGTCATTAAACTTCAGTGCTTTGTTTGGTGGCGTATAAAAAAATAAGTCAAAATCACTTTTCGGCTTTTGTTCTACAATTCCTGCTACTTTACATACAGCAGATGATTCAGAAGAAAGATCTACATCCTTGCTGAAAGAAATGACAGTTGGAACAACAGACTTAGAAAAAGTGATCCAATCATTTGCCCATTTATTGGTGTTCACATTCCGTTTCTTCTTAGTAACAACTGACTTAACCATGTCTTCTATTATTGCTGGTGACACGCCAAAATGTAATCTTATATAATAAAAGGCTATGTGTATTTATTTATTTATCCGGTGTCCCACCACAAGATAAAGAATAGATACAAATATATAAAGGAAAATAGAAGGATAAAAGGCTTTAAAAAGGTAAAACATAAACAAAATTAAGAGTATCTCTGACGTAGATCAAGTTGCTATGACATGGCTACTGTCCCATGCTGTCCCATGGGAAATACAAATGTGTGCTGTCCCATCCCATCCCATACAGCAGTCTGACCTTTTCACATACGATTGCCTCCGAAACAGAATAACTATCTAACTGTTTTTTATTTATCCAAATTAATAATAACTGTTCGACATCTTCAATTGTTTGCGATCTCTGATTCGTTTGCACATTCACGCCTTTCGCTACATTAGTCGTCTTTATTGCTTCCTTTTTCGCCACAATGGAACTTATCTTGGATGGCGCCTTCCCGTACACGCGGCCGATTTCAGCAATTTTGATGCCACTATCGTATTTTTCAATGATTTCCTTCGTCAATTCAATCGTGTTCCTTGCCTTCATTTTCGAAGGGCTGCTGGCTCTGGAAACATTCTTTGGCCCCATGATGGACCTAACGGGAACGGGTTAACATATTAGCAAGTGATGCTCACACAACGAGAAACAATGTCAAACTGAGCAGAAAACGCGTGGGTCCCTTTCTTTTCGCACAATTAGCATCGATGTCCCGTGGACAGGTCGCCGTAAACCGACATAACCGACGAAACCCGAGACAAATTTTTTCAGGAAAAAATCGACCATAATCGAAATCGACGAACACCGAAGTCAACGAAAACCAAGGTTTGATTGTGCTCAGCTCTATTTTCACAAGCTGCAAAGAAACAATAAGGAGCCCCAATTATAACCAGCCGAATGATCGACGATTGAACTCGCCTGAACAGAGTTTCTTCAAAAGCTAGCAAGCAAGTGTAAATATTTGATTCTCCTGTTTACGTGTCTATTTTTATGTGTATATGTTTGATTTGTCTGTGTCACTGTTTTATTTCTCTGTGTAAATGTTTGATGTCTCCCTGTTACTTTTTGATGTATCTCTTCAATGATTGATTTATTAGGGTAAATGTTTGATTTCTCGCTTCAAATTATTGATTTCTCGCTGTATATGACTCATTTCTCTTTTAAATTTATAGACGTCTGTGTGTAAATTTTTACTTTGCTTTTTCTAAATGCACACTTTCGCTCTGTAAATGATTTAATTCTCTATGTATTTTCTTTTATTATTTCCCTCTGTTAAATGCTTGATTTCTCTTTGTCTACGATTTAGTTCTCTCTCTAATTATAATATTTCTCTGTGTGGATTCTTGACTTCCCTATTAACTTATTTATGCTCCTCAGTAAATAAAATACTTCTCTTCGTAAAAGCTTGATTCCATTCAGTGACTGTTTGATTTCTGTATGTAAACATTTGTTTACTCTGTATACGTGCTTAAAAGTTGCATATCGCGTCGGTAAACTGCTGCCTCCGCAAGGGCACAATTACAAACTAGAAAAGCTAGTTACATTGTTGTTGTTGTAGTTGTTGTTGTTTGTCTATCAAGAATGATGATGACCATTCATTTCATCCAGTGGGGTTGAAAGTAATGGAGCTGTGGGTTCTAAGATGGCTGATAAGGCCTATTTTGGCTCAAAATGTTCTTTGACAATGTGGACAAAGAATGCTTGACGTTTCAGGAGGAGGATTTCCTGCAGTGGTTTTTCTGTCCTGCCTTTTCTTTACAGCTCTTGCAGTCCTGGTTGCCTCACACATGACTGCACCCTTGTGTAATGATGCACGCCACGAATTTCGGTCTCTGGCTGCAGTCTCCCAGGTGTCATGATGAATTCCAAAAGCATTCAGAGAGATTTTCAGAGTGTCTTTAAAGCGTTTCCTCTGGCCACGTATGGTGGTAATTGGTGGTAAACCTGTATGTTTAATTTATGGAAATAATGTGGCTGTGACTTGTCTCACTTTTCTTATTGCCAAGTAATGTTAAACTAAGTCAACGCTATGGTGTTTTCCAATGCACACTTTGCTGAAAAACTTAGCTTACTTCTCGCCGAGTTCGCACGGCACTTTAGTGACTGTAGCACAGACAGTAATTTCGAGGCGTTTCGTAATCAATTAGCCATAGATGTGGAAAATGCACCTTTAAATTTGTGGATGAAGTTAATAGAGCTGCAGTGTAATGGGACACTAAAGGCAAAGTATGTCACCGTGGGGCCTGCACAGTTTATTCGTTTCATTCCTGGAGAGATGTCCCGGCTTCGTCTGCATGCGGCTCGAACCATGAGCATGTTTGGTAGCACATATCTGTGTTAGCAGCTGTTTTCTGTGATGAAGATTAACAAAACATCACACAGGAGTCGTCTCACTGATGAACACTTGCAGTCCATCATGATAATCTCAATGACACAGAACATTACTCCCAATATAAACGAACTTGTAGTCAAGAAAAGATGCCAAACATCGTGCTCTGACAAATTGACATAAGAGTGTAAATGTGTATACCAATGATTGTTTATTACTAAAACTGTTTCTGTTTTATATTAATTTATGTTAATGTTTAAGAAAGGTTTAATTTTCGGCTTATTCAATGTTTATCCTGTTCGGCCCACAACCTTACATGTGATTTGAGTTTTGGCCCGCTGAGCGATTGAGTTTGACACACCTGCATTAGGACAATCCCGGCGGCAAAGTAGGTTGGTTACCAAGACAGTGATGCAGGTTCAACCGTCAGCAACAGCAGGATCTTTGCTGAATACTGGCGCGGCCCTGTCGCGGAGCAGTGGCTAACACGCTTGCCTGGCGGTTCGTGAAAATGCATACCCGAATTCGAAATACAACTGCGAGCGATTTGACTGCAAAAAGCACTGTGCTGGCTTTTTTTAAATTTTTTTACGAAATGGTATTGGTGCCGGGGGTTCAGAAAGCAATGGCAAACTACTTAACGTAAACTTGCCAAGACATCAACAAGAGCAAAAACTGCTGGTGTTGACTGCAAATGTCCTGTAAAGGCTATGCAACTAACTTATTTACATGTATTAGCAATCAAAGTGATGCATTTGTGTTGAGGTGACATGTTACCAAAAACAAAACAAAAAATCGGTAATTTCGAAAATGGGGGTTGGCGGTTGTTGAGTTGATGATATTAGGGTACGAATAAACACACCGAATATGACAAAGAGGTTCCTATATTAATTTTGGCTTGGGGTTTCCAAACAAAGGTCTTTATAATTATGCTATTAGTCATGAACATAGACTATCACTACAAATCCAGAAAAAAAGTGAGAGGAATATTTGACAAGGAAGAACAGAACAGTTTACAGCGCAGGTCAGCCACTCTCAGCTTCCTTGATGAAGAATACTCACAGGACCTCTGGATCCGAGTCTACACAGATGGGTCAGAACAAAATGCTGTTCGAAATGGAGGAGCGGGAGTGTACATAGAATACCCAAATAATAATAGGGACACGGCCAGAGTTCCAACAGTAAAGTACCGCCATAACTATGATGCAGAAATTGAGTCAATCAAGATAGCCCCAGAGAAATTACTAAATACCAGCCATGGTACACAACCTTTGGTGCTATTGACAGATGCAAAATCTGTATTCGAGGCTCTCCTGTCTGGGAAGTTGCCAATACTAAGGACACTACTTTCTGAACTTAGCAGTCAGCATAAGGTCACAATGCAGTGGATACCATCCCCTGCGGAGTACCCGTAAACGACAGAGCTAATCGATTGGCTAAGAAAGGAGCAAAAGAAGAACCGCCTGATGTGCCCATTACATACCACCAAAAGAAAAGAATGATCAAATCATTCAGAAAGCCACCAAAATCTGCTCACGACGACTACCACGTTATGGAAAGACCAGAACAAGTCATTATTCTGCGCCTCAGAACAGGACATAATAGATTACGCAACCACATGTATACAAAATTCAAGATTGGAGACTCAGCCATGTGCACATATGGTTTGGCGTCGCAGACAGCAGAGCACATACTCCAAGACTGCCCAAACTACAACATATCGAGGCAAACCTTCTGGCCTAGAGAGACAACAGTGGAAGATAAACTCTATGGACCGCTGAATGAACTAAGAAAGACTGTTAGATTCATACAAGAGACAACATTGCAGTCATAGACATATTTCAAGCGAACAAAAGAACAAGAAGTCATACATGAGTTCTGATACTCAAAGCAATGTATGTATTCATGCAGTGAATTTAAACACAAAAGCAACAAACAAAAGAATGCACAATTTATTGCCTGTCATATTTCGTTTCATCCCGTTGCACCAGATTTATAAATCATATTAAATGAATAAGTGAATTATACTTTGCCTGAAATACTTAACGCACACAGTTACTGATATTTTTCAAGTGTGGGGCATTTATTATTCCCACGGCATTCGCAAATTTACAATGAATTCTTTCTGTTTGCACAAAATTGGCTTAAATATCCTAATCGTCAAAGCCTCCGCGTATCTAAGGATGCGTTCGTTGTTCGCCGAAAACAATATACGAAACGTCTTTTCTTTATTAAAGTTAAGGCCGCAATTTTGCAGTTGACCAAGCAGATGATGGAGACTGGAACTGTATGGGCTGTCGACTGTCCGGCGAACCCTGAAGATTTGTTAACATTCTCTTACACCCATACTAATATATGTTCAGTTAATTCATTTGCTAATTTGCGTTCCGGTCCTATGCAAGCTGATGGCACTCACATTGGAACTTATCAACGGTTGTGGGATTGTCGAAGGGATAACACATACTCCACAGTCGAACAGTATCTTTGATTATGCTCCTTAAGTAATTCAGCTAATGTATAACTCATGTATCCACATCTCATTTTGTATAACTCAGCAGTATGCGCCTGACGAAATACAGCCAAATATAATAAACAACAGGAAATACAATGTCCCAAAACAATTTCCTGCTATAGGTCTGTAATACAATCACATTTTCTAGGCCTTAGAGCAATTAGGAATGGGTGGTCAGTCTTTCTCTCACTTTGGCAAGCGACGAACCCAGGCATTGAATCGGCGTCAAACAGTGCTCATTAAATTACCGGTGCACTTCGACACTAACTTCGCTAGCGGCGTTCGCCTCTTGGAAATATGTAGTGCAATAAATCATGCCATCTATTGTTTGTTTCTTCTGTATTTAAGTCCAGATGCTTACATGATTGCAGCTTACATGTATGACATATTCAAGATTAAACATTTAGATACATGACATATGCAAGTTTATATATTTATGTAAATGCAATGTAAAAGTTCGCTAACTAACATACACGGAGTTCTGAAGTGATGAACAGCATAACTATAAAGACCTTGTTCTATAAATCTCAACCTAACAATAATATTGCAAGATCAAAATAACGCACGGAGAAGTGAAGTAGAGAAATACATGGAAAGAACTACACGAGGTCAAAAGAACAGAAGAACGTGCTTGGCATTTTTTTGTTGTTGACGGTCTATGCTTCATTAAGGGATTTAAAAAAATACAGCTTACGAAGAAGTAGAAGCAAATTAATTCTAACAAGACAAATGCACACAGGATCAGCATAAGGATGCAATCAAGGTATTTGTGCTTTTAATTGACAGTTTAGTCTCTGGAAATAGCTCAGACTTGGCGTTGGTACACCCAGAAAACGCGAGTCGCTAACTAGGAGATAAATGAGTTTGGACTGACGTCCCACATTAGAACCGTGGAGTCGGGTCAAAAAAAAACAAATCCCGTAATCGAAATCTATTACGAGTGTGTGAAGTTGTAGGACTATCACGTTTTGTAGTCCTGGGTGCGTGGATGAATTTATTACGGGGTATGTGAAGTTGTAGGACTGTCACGTTTTGTAGACCTGGATGCGTGGAGGAATAGGTTGCCATTCTTTCACTTTCTTAGCGGATGTCGAGCTGAGGTGTTGAACCCTGATCGGACCGTGCTCATGATTTGTCAGGACCACGCTCTAACGATTACACTAAAACTTCCGCTATGGAGTAGGTCTGCAGAGATATAATTAAAGTGATGACTGTTCAGAGATATAATTAAATTACTTCCATTCAGAGACATAATTAAATCACCTCCATTCAGAGATATAACTAAGTCACCTCCATTGAGAGATAAGATTACGTCACCTCCAGTCAGAGACATAGTTAAATCACCTCCATTCAGAGATATAATTAAGTCGACTCCATTGAGAGAAAAACTAAGTCACTCCATTCAGAGATATAATTAAGTCACCTTAATTCAGAAATATAATTAAGTCATCTCCAGTCAGAGTTATAATTAAGTCATCTTTATTCAGAGATATAATTAATTCACGTCTATCTAAGGACATATTATACCACCTCCATTCGGAAATATAATTAAGTCGTCTCTATTCAGAAATAAAATTATGTCACCTCCATTCAGAGACATAATCAAGTCGCCTCCATTCAGAGACATAATAAAGTCAACCCATTCAGAGATATAATTAAGTCGCCTCCATTCAGAGGCATAGTTAAGTCACCTCCACTCAGAGACAATTAAGTCGACTCCATTTAAAGATATAATTTTTTTTGTCAACAGCAGCATCTTTCAGCTGTCTGTTGATTTCTTGGCAAGATTACGATCAGTAGTTTGCCATTGCTTTCTGAGCGGCCGGCTCAGTATCCGCAAGTCACCGCGGGGGCGAACCGCTCTAGTCTCTCCCGCTACGAGGACTGCGTGAAAAACGGGATTACGGAGAAAGTGTTGTAACCCTCAGCCAGAGAGCCGACCTAGAGATATAATTAAGTAGCTCTCATTCAGAAATAAAATTAAGTCACCTCCATTCAGAGACATAATCAAGTCGCCTCCATTCAGAGACATAATAAAGTCAACCCATTTAGAGATATAATTAAGTCGCCTCCATTCAGAGGCATATTTAAGTCACCTCCATTCAGAGACAATTAAGTCGACTCCATTTAAAGATATAATTTTTTTTGTCAACAGCAGCATCTTTCAGCTGTCTGTTGATTTCTTGGCAAGATTACGATCAGTAGTTTGCCATTGCTTTCTGAGCGGCCGGCTCAGTATCCCGCAAGTCACCAGCGGGGGTCGAACCGCTCCTAGTTCTCTCCCGCTACGAGACTGCGTGATAAACGGGATTACGGAGAAAGTGTTGTAACCCCTCAGCCAGAGAGACCGACCTAGAGATATAATTAAGTAGCCTCAATTCAGAGATATAATTAAGTCACCTCCATTCAGATACATAATTAGGTCGCCTCCATTTAGAGGTATGACTAAGAAACAGAAATCTCTGGTGGGCAGGGATTTAACAAAGTTATCTCTCGACACATATAAAGCATATCCTTTACGGGAATTAGCTGTCAACACCAGCATCTTTCAGCTGTATGTTGATCTCTTGGCAAGATTACGCTCAGTAGTTTGTCCATTGCTTTCTGAGCGGCTGGCTCACATAACCCCGTAAGTTACCGATGCGATTCGAACCACTGCTGATTTGAACCGTCATCACGTTGCCGACGAGAGTATACGAGATTACGGAGAAAAGTCATAACCTCTAAGCCACGAAGCCGGCCGACACATATACACATTATTAAAATATAAACAACTGAAGATGCGCTGTCCAGATACAACAAGAAAACGGAAATCATTTTACTGGAGATGTAACAAAGCCTGCTCCATCCTATTAAATGTTAATTTCATCTTCTCTTACGGGACATTGCTATTAACCCCGGTATTTATTGACTGTAATTTCGCTCGCTTTAAAACTTCCGGTGCGCTGACGACAAGTTAGTAGGTTCTTTTGCTACACCGGTCATTTGAACTGAAATGTTGACTTCTCGTTCAGAAAACACTGGCAAACTACTGACATAACATTGACAAGAAAATCAACCTGGTGCTGGGATTGATCGCACTTGGCCTGCAAAAGACATGCAATATTTTATGATTGCCATTGCTTTCCGAACGGACGACGCTCATACCATCAAAATCAACTCAAAGTGATCTGCTTCCAAATCGCCTGTGACTGATTTTGAACCGTCGACCCGGTATGTCGGGAAATTGGGAAACTGCGCTCACTAACGACTAAACTATTGACACCTACTCTCGTTCCAGAGATTTGTCTAAAAAAAACAGGAGTCTGGGTGGTTAAATATACAAGGCAACTTTTGTCAAAACATTTAATGGAGTTTAGCATGTCCGAATGGATAAAAGCGCTCATTCTTAAACATCCGGTGTGCTGATGCTGCGGTAGAGGGTTCAACCCCTGCACTGGTCATCTGGACTAAAATGTTGACTTCTCGTCCTTGGTTTGGGGATGTTAAGTACACATACCTTTCTGAAGTTGGAGAGTATTCGCCTGATGGCGAAGGACACTGCTAATAGGGAAAGGTAATATACACGCAAAATATCAGTCCAGTACACTCGAGGCAGTAACATGTGTATGGACTACGCTTGGGTTAAAAGTGAGTGAAGGAAGATATAATAATAACAACACAAGAGTGAGTGAAGGAAGATATAACAATAATAACACAAGAGTGAGTGAAGGAAGATTTAACAATAACAACACAAGAGTGAGTGAAGGAAGATATAATAATAACAACACAAGAGTGAGTGAAAGAAGATATAACAATAACAACACAAGAGTGAGTGAAGGAAGATACAATAATAACAACACAAGAGTCCCAATAAGTAAGTACAGGACCCTTTTAAGCCTGTTTAGGCACGCCCAGCATATGATGCTAGACCCATATTTGTGTTTGTTGTTTGTCCATCAAGAATGATGATGACCGTTCATTTCATCCAGTGGGGTTGAAAGTATGGAGCCGTGAGTTCTCAGATGGCTGATAAGGCCTATTTTGGCTGGAAATGTTCTTTGACAATGTGGGCAAAGAATGTGTGACCTTAACTAATTATAATGGTGGTTCTGAATGTGTAGCTCAACATTAAGTCGTCCACGGAGTGGAGATCAAGAGAAAGAAGTCATAACATGAATATAGTTATACTTGATAAAGCCGAGTCAAACACCTTAGACACAAGTGTCTAACCCACTAGACAATCAATAAGGCAAGGCAAGACGACTGGAGACGAATACAGGTGCAGTGGATGACCAGGGCGCTCTACGTGCCTTGCCGAGCTCATTCGTCCCACAACTCTTTGCAGATAAACACTGTCTAGTCCGTTAAATCAACAATGATTTCTTCTGAGCAGTCTGCCGAGTCCTGTCTTCACATGCTGGGTAGGCATACTCTAGTTCACCGATTGGTTTGGCACCAAATCGGCTACCCACGCCTGGTTTAGCCAGTCTGTCACAGCTGTTTCCCGGGCGGTGGCCGCAGTCGCATGCTGACAGCTAATTGGAGCCACAGGCGTGAGCTGGATGTCAGGCTTGGACTAGTGGGAGATGAGCCCTGAAAAGAGCATGGCAGTCATCTTTACCAAAGGTCTACCAATGCTTAACACCCCGAACCCCCCTTCGGCAAGCAGTAGGTGCTGTGGTCAGAATCATGCCAGCTGCCATCCATTCCCAAGACATTCTTGGCACCCATTTTACTCTGGATCGAACTGGGAACTCAGCTCAATTTTAAGAATCCGAACCTATGACCACCGTCTCTGCAGACTAGCGTCTAACCACTAAGCTACCGCGGTTCCTGGAGTCCGAATGGCTAGAGAGGGGAAAAAGGTCGTATCTCTCCAGAAAGATAACTAAACAAAACAAGAGGATTCAAGGTGGCTAAAGATATATCAAAACAGCCACCGTTGTTTAGAAACATAACTAAGAAATAGTAGTCCACGTGACTAAGGATATAAAGCCCACTTTTATCCAGAGAAAGGGGACCAACTGAAAACACACGATTGAGTTGAGTTCAGTTGAGCTAAGAACTGCACTCAGAACAATCCCATATGCGCTCCGTCCCCTCGTTCAACAGCCAGCGAAGAGTCACACTACTAGTCGTTCCCAACGCAGTCTGATTGAAAGTTCTGGTTTTCCTTTTCAGTTTTGAACTTCTTCCAGAACCCCTGCCGATCCCCGAAATCTCATCCTTCCACATATGGGTTCTCAGAAAGTTACCCCACCTTCTACACCTGGTCCCACTGGCGCACGACCAGCTCCCCATTGTTCATAAGTAATCTACCACCAAGAGGTGCATTCCCTGCCAGCTTATCATAATGTTCATTTCTCAGCACTGCCGCATGGCCAGGGCAAAACTTGCATACAATTCTCACAATCTATGACCTCTGAAGCTAGGTGAGCCATTCCACACGAAACAATCCTTTCTCCACCTTACTAAGCATACTCCTTGAGTCCGTGATGAAGACAATGTGTGTTGTAGTGGTCTCCTCTAACCAACGAAATGCAGCTGTGACTGCTTCCACGTCCATTATCATGGTGGAAGTCGTAGCCTCATATGCTAAATTCTCATTTTTTAAAGAATCGTCCATTAGCTTTTGCAATGAAACCCCAACCACTCCGTCTCTTTCTCACCACTGTCCCATCAGTATAGATCACTATGTCACCTTGATGTGTGTTTCTCTGGAACAATTGTTGCACCTCAAACTCTGTGCGGCCCGCTGACCATTCTCTGCACTCACGACCCAGCGTTACTATTACATTGTGTTAGTACGTCATGTCTTCCGGTACTTCAACCCACTCTTTTTCACGATATGACTTGGAGTCTCGACGACAGAAACAGCACGTACACAGACACCGGAGAACGTTTCCAATGAGGTCTTTATCAAGGAACAAGAACATCAAGGCCATAAAAATCACGCAGCAAACAAAACATAATAATAGCTATTCCAGGATCTGAAAAGTAATCCGATCAACTTATTTTTATTACAACAAAGCCCACGTATTCAAATATTTTCCATCACTAAATCCTCCATTGTTTCTTTGAATCGATGCCTCGCCTGCTCAACCAACAAAGTAATACGGTTTTATGTCCTTGTTTCAGTCAGTATATAATGTTCGGTTTAAACAAGGTACTTATAGGAAGGAGCTTTAGCACGCAGTCAAAAATAAAGTGACCTAGTTTAAGTTTCACTTTAGAGCATTGGATACAATGTGATTTGTCTATATTTTTCGTGATGTGAACCGGCCTTTAACACATTTGGTTTCATGTCCTTTATAGGAGGTTGCAATAAACCGCATTATTTATTGGCTGTGTGTGATGTTCTTGGTAAGGTTAATTCAGAAGTTTGTCATTGTTATCTGCACGGCCGACGCCTTATAACATATCAATCAATCAACACACAGAGATCTGCTTCAAAATGGACAGCAGCTGATATTGAATCCTCGACTCGACATGTTGAAATATTATGAAACTGCTTGTTAACTATCACATAGGTCACAGTGCCGGCTAATGTTAAACATTACTAATCTCATCTAATGTCTCATCTTGTCTCTGATTGTCTAACTATCATATAAGTCACGGTGCCGGCTAATATCCAACCTTTCTAATCTCGTCTCATATCTCATCTTGTCTCTGCTTGTCTAACTATCACATATGTCACAGTGCCGGCTAATGTTAAACATTACTAATCTCATCTCATATCTTATCTTGTCTCTGTTTGTCTAACTATCACATAGGTCACAGTGCCGGCTAATATCCAATCTTTCTAATCTCATCTCATATCTCATGTTGTCTTGTTCATTGTGTATATTGTGGTTTCGAGGTGAAGCATGAACACCGGGAGAGTGCCTGTCTTTGGGGTTCTTATATCCAGATTCCCGTGTCATTCCCTCTGTGCATCGTTCACGTTGTCGGCTTCTTCCTTCTGGTTACATTTGGTTTGCATATCATTGCATGTTGTGGTATACTGTTATTTAGAGCTTAAATATTGCGGACCATGTCACTTACTGTTTTCTAATGAAATATAAGGCTGCTGTTACCTCTACTTTAGTCCTGATTTCTGTATTTTTGATTGTCTCTCTTCTTAATACATCGAGTATTCTTCTCAGTAATCAAATTTCAGTTGTTGCAATTTTTAGTTTCTCTCTTTCTGTCATTGTCCAGGTTTGGCATTGGTGGCATAGAGTTGGCATGAAGATCGTGTTATGAAGACCTTACTGAGTCTTAAATAACGGAAGGTGGTTAGCATTGGGGACGATCCTGCCACGCGTTCGTAAAATAGGGTCATATTCATGACCGGTAAATTTTACCAAATCGTTTCTTTGTTTCGCATTGTGCTGGCTATATATTTATATATATCACACACACACACACACACACACACACACACACCACACACACACACACACACACACACACACACACACACCACACACACACACACACACACCACACACACCTTTTAAAGACCACGCATAAAATTCGTATTTAAAAAAGAAATATTACATATCTGTTGTCGGACGTTGCAGTTAAACCCAGTCCTCATTGGTTGTTTCTGATTTATTGAGAAATGTTCGAGATGATAGCGAGTTAAACGGTTCAGCCCTACACCAGCATTAATTTGGACTTAAACGTTGATTCTTGTTCAGAAAGAAATGGCAAACTCTGAATGTACACATGCTTAGAAAATCAATCTGGGGTTGAATTCAACGTTCTGCAAATAACATGCGACATTTTGTTTAGTTTGTCACTGCTTTCCGAAGAAGCCAGCAGGGATGTTCAACTGACCGGTGTGTGAGAGGAGCTATACGTGCCGTTGTAAGAGTAAATGTATGCCCGTTGAACGTCTCAGCCAAGCTCAACCTCCAAGATTCGCATAGTGTTATAAAATATGGGCTTAATGTGACATAATGTGGTTACGTGTGTTCGCCTCATTTTGCAGAAGTTTCAAAGAAGGTTTGACATGTTAACTGATTCAGTACCAACCAAACAGTAGGTTTGCACCAAACATGGTATACAGTCAAATGACCAAGTAGTGTAACATAATTTTGCATTCACTGAGCATTAAAATTGTTGAAGATACCAAGAAACTAAACAAATAAAACGATGACCACAGTATTGTGATATAACGTCCTTCTGTCCAAATGGGAGGACACATTTGCCGGTATATTATCCTTCGTCACTGAATCAATTAACACAATGCTGGCGTTATCAGTTTAAACAACAACCCTTTCCAACCTAGTGATGGGCCGATGACGCCTGAACGGGTTAATCAACCAGCAGAGGGTGTGAATAGGCATTCCATCTTTTAACATTCCCAGACGGTCCAGGCTGGAAACGCGTGAAATATATGTTCAACAACTTTATGGTAGACGGTGTGGGATCCGCTTTATATATATATATATATATATATATATATATATATATATATATATATATATATATATATATATATATATATATATATATATATATATATATATATATATATATATATATATATATGCGTTAGCTTAGAAATCTCCATTAAACAGTCTTCTAGAAAATTATTAAAAGCGATTTTATATGTATATACCATACGTCGTTATATATAACACATCGTTAAGAATCTTGATTCTTAAGCTATCTAGAATTCTCTATGGAGTTTAATTCCTAGAATCTATTCAGGTAAGTAAAGACAATCTCTAAATGTGCGTCGTGCGTCGCTCGTCGAAGCACACTTGTTCCTGCAGCGAGGGGCCGTTGTCATGTGGAGGCAACAGGTTCGATCCCGGTCGGTAACTATAGCTTTCAAATTTTATGTTATCGAGTGCGTCTTCTACCGGGCTCTCTGGCCGAGGGGTTACAACACTTTCTCCGTAATCCCGTTTATCAAGCAGAGTCTCGTAGCGGACGAGAGCTGGAAGCGGTTCGACCCCCGCTGGTGACTTGCGGGATAACTGAGCCGGCCGCTCAGAAAGCAATGGCAAACTACTGAGCGTAATCTTGCCAAGAAACCAACAGACATCTGAAAGATGCTGCTGTTGACAGCGATGTCCTGTAAAAAGGATATGCGGAAAACAAAGTGCGTCTTCTAGTCTCTATTTCCTTCTGTGAGCGCCTAATAATACTATGTGTGGTTATTTATGTAATTGTCTTAGTGGCCTCAATGGTTCTCCCTATTTATTTCTTGTGTTTACGTATACAGCAAAAGAACCGACCAATCATTTCTCTTCTTTAAATGTTTATTCATATATACTCGACAACAGCATTACGGTCCGATGTGTTTGTGTGTTTGTTATTTGACCTATGCTGGTTTAATATAAATTATGAGAACTATAGTGCTATCTCAATGGTTTGATACAAATTCTGTCCGCATTCCATAGTTGTTAGGTTCATGTGTATGATAGACATGACCAATGAAGACACTTTTATTGGAGAACCTAGTTGGTCGTGCATCGAAGTATACTTGTTCCTACAACGAGGCGCCGTCGTCATTTGGAGGCAACAGGTTCGATACCGGTCGGTAACTATAGCTTTCAAATTTCATGTTGTCTAGGGCGTCTTCTAGTCTCTAGTTCCTTCTTCATCTTCTGTGAGCGCCAAATAATACTATGTGTATTTATTTATGTAATTGTCTTAGTATCCTCAACGGTTCTCCCTACTGATCTCTAAATGTATGTTGTTTCATTTCGTCTGTCCTATGCCTATCACTTCCATGAAAGCTACATTTTCTTATTTCGTTATATGTAGTTGTGCTATTATGCTGCCGTTACTCTTACAACGAAAGTTGGCATATCATGTTATGCTTTGAATATTTTTCATATTTTTTTTTATACTATAATATTTCTATACGCAATGGATATAAGATTGTTTAAAATAGTTATAACACACCAGGGGAATGTTTTGTTTCGCTACTATATGAGAAGCGTTCTGTAAGCATATTTTCCACACTTGTTGTTTACCGCAGTTGTAATATGTAAAAGATTTGATACAAACCACAGGTGAATGTTATAGTACATTATTGTGGTTGTGTTTCAAGCAAACGTATATGTTGTATACAACATTGCCCAAACTATGTGAGGGATAAATGGTATACGTAGCCATTGCAGGTGCTTGATGAACGTTTTTGATGCGTTTATCGAAACTGACATGAGGCTGACACGGAGACTGATCACCAGCAAATAAACCCGGAGATCAGGCGCCCTTATATAGACACCGTTAAAACACTTAATCTGAAGGGGCGTGAAGGAGCGGCTTTCGTGAAGAAGCGGCTGCTAAAAACGCATTGTGTCTGGATGTAAAACCCATTCATCATGAAATGATCAATAATATGAAGGCAGTGAATGTAACGGCCTGGACATGTTAGAAATATCCTTCCGATTCGACAGAATGAGAGAGAGAGAGAGAGAAGAGAGAGAGAGAGAGAGAGAGAGAGAGAGAGAGAGAGAGAGAGAGAGAGAGAGAGAGAGAGAGAGAGAGAGAGAGAGAAAGAGATATGATTTTATATGTGTAGATCTTAGAATCTACACATTCTTGTTCGTTTATTTCTATCTCTCAATCACAGCTCTCTAGCTCTGCATAATCAGATTCGTTAAAAACATTGAGCGACCTGGTAAGGAAAAAAATCCCACTCGTCCAGCTGACCCAAGACGAAACATGCTGAGGCATGTAGTCCTGTCATACAAATAACATTTTAAGTTACGTATTTTATTGTATTTATATGTTGATTTAAAGTCATATTATTGTTTTACATCATTTCATACTAGTATCATTCCACATCACCATCTAGTATATGTGAATGCCTTGTGTCTCGAAATCACCAGTTTATTATCATCATACCACATAAACATCAAATCATAGTTTCATTTGACGATAATTGAGCGCCGATAGTATTATGAACATCTAGAAAGCAAATAAAGACAGTAGAAGTTTATTTAACTCATAGTGTTATCTTAGCATTTTTCAAGTAAATTTAATTGTTTATGTTTACATGTTTATTTTCAATACAGGAATTATTTTTTTTTTAATGTCTTTTTTTTTTTGGGGGGGGGGGGGGGGGGGGGGAGAGAGAGAGAGAGAGAGAGAGAGAGAGAGAGAGAGAGAGAGAGAGAGAGAGAGATTGCCAGGGTAGAAACTATCCCTGTCTAGTTGTCCATTAATAGACGTAAATCTAGACATTTAGATTTCTGCTTCCTACTCTTCATTTACTTTTCCACGAGTCATTTCCAACTGCGACTTGTGTAACCATGGAAGTTGTCTTTAATCGGTCTAGAAGATACATTTGTCCCCATGTTGCCTGCTTGGATTGGGATTGCTGGGAAGTTTAGCCAGCACCCACTACAAGGCCAGTGTGAGCACTAACTTAATTTATGACATTATTGCTTGCGAGATATAACTTCTAGGCCAATCTGAGATCATAATTATTGACACTTAACCAAAGTTAAGACCATATGCAAGCTCAAAGAGTGAAAAGGAATATTCCAGCGCCATGTAAGTGTTAACTGTGTACTCATCGTTATGGACCATGTCGAGCAGCGCAGGATGTTCTTCCACAAAGATCTGTCCCATGTGTTAATGATAAATCCGACCACTAATCTTCTTACACGACAAAACAAAGACAGTTGCAATATTTTGATCACTTTAAACGTCCTGCAAGTCTGGAGAGAATAATAATGAAGGGTATATGCCCGGGAAGAGAGGAAGTGACGGCCAAAGAGAAGATGGGTGCAATATGTGGCGGATGGATGGATCTCCAGATGGATGTATCGAATGCGGGACATCTTGCTTTTGAAGCTTTCTGGAAGGTTGTTATGGAAGCGAGGTTCTGCAGAGGACATGCATCTTAATGAATGAATGAATCTTCCTCCATAACACCCTGTCACATCATCCAGCACGTTCTCCGTCAGTACACTTTTGTTTCTAACACCTGAATCTTTCAGGCTATTACGACATTCTCTAGAAACTCTTGTATCATGACATGAACAAACATAACAATTGTATTGTAGTTTTACTTTAGATTTGTAGGGGAAAGTAAAAGAAACAGTTTTAATTACTGACGACACTACACCTCCTGTGTATTTTTCCAACAACAGGAAAGAAGAAAGTACCTAAAAGGCTTGGCCACACGGTATCGTCGAGAACAGAAGACAGAGCTGATCCAAGACTCTGGTGATCGTGTGAGATGACGAAGCATGACCATCCACGCTTATCGGCATGGTACTTGATGATGATGCATTTTGTCAGAGAAAGTATGATCATTTATTCACAGTGTGTCGTGTGGTGTATAGGAACATATTTAAATAACCGAAGGAAATTATCTGAATGTCACATATACCAAACTCCATATGGATATACCCACATTGCCTCCACTTGTGCACTGTCTGTTTGCTATCCCTACCCTAATTAATTCTGTTGTTTCCTTTCAGCCTGCAGCTACAGGTAAATCCTATTATTGCTACATCAGACGAGGGATTGCATTGGTTCGGGGATGTAATTGCCCACAGACACACAACAAATTGGATTTATCAAGTCTCCATCTTATTTTTGGCCACGTTTTTGCCACTCCAGACGTCAAGAAATCTATAGTGGCTGGATCAGGTAAATTTGGGTTCAATGTGCTGAAATGGGACGTCTCTTATATAAGAAAAAGTAAATATTCTCGACAGAACATGGCGCAAAACCACCAAGCAGAGGGTCGCAGGTCAAGGGAATTGTTCGAACAGAACACTGTTAGAGACCAAACTGGCGTTTTGTTTCCCAGTTAGATACACATTGTTTGTGAAATATTTCTGAACAGTCAAAGAAGTAAATGTGTACAAGGCAAGTTGATCGACCTCGTGGCATCGGGTTCTATCCCATATTTCTCGGAATATTTCCCTAGAGCGACCTGTCATAATCGTCGCACAAAGCACCCAATCCATAGCTCTAGCGACGACTCTCAGGAGTCTCCGAGAATATTGCACTCCTGAACCGATGAGGAAAATGACGTGACCCGGAATCGAAACCACAACCTTCGGAGAGCGAGGCTGTCGACGTAAGCACTTAGCCACGGAGGCTCAATGTGAACAGTGAGAGTGATGATGAGGATAGGCATTTGCATGGAGAGTAGCGCACACTTAGTTTACTTCATTGTTGCTGAATTTGGTTGGAGAATAGAGCACACTTAGTTTACCTGAGTAAACTCAGGTAGGCTCAAGGTTATGCAGGCGAAGGCATACCTCAGAGTAGCTGCAGACACAGATCACCCTTTGCATGAGGCGCTGGACGCAGTTAAGGGTCAGCGACTGATGAGAGGGAAATCATGGATGGCTCAGGCGGAGGATACGATCAGACAAGTGTGCCCCTTGGAGAACATTAGGCGTGGAGAGGAGTGGGTCAGAGTGTCAGCGGAGCAGTTAGACTTGTGCAGGTGTATAATCACACTGAGCCGGGAGTGCAAGGAGTGGTCAGCAGGGGCCACGGATGTGGAAATCCAGCAACTAATTCAGGATAATGTTCGCTCGGGTGATGTGATTATCTACAAAGATGGGTCGGTGTTGAGAGGTAGGAGACGTGCCTGGGGGTTCATAGCAAAAGCTAATGGCCGACGTTTGGTGCAGGAGAGCCTGGCATATGATACCACAACATCTAGCTTAAGAATGGAGGTGGAGGTGGTCACAGCACCTTTCCGCTGGATCGAGAATATGATACACACACAAATCGTGATTGTAACTGACTCAGAAAGCATGTTGATGAAGGTGAGGACAGGCATCCTTCGTGCAGAGTGGCTTGCTTCGCTTCGGAGGTCACGGGTGGCAAGTATCCCCTGGATCTTTTCTCCGGGGCATGCCGGTGTGCTGGGGAATGAACAGGCGGACAGATTGGCTGGCTCTGAAAAACTTGGTGGAGCAAGGCAGACGTGGTTGCGGCCTTGTGGGAGCACGTGTGCACGTCGGAGGAGCAAATGGATCATCATGGTCTGGCAAGAATGAGGCAGCGAGGAGTGACAAGGGGATCTGGCCAACGCTCGACTGTCACAGGAAAGGCGAGACTGACACATAATCAGATTACTTCTGGTACTATTGGTGTTGGAACTCTTCGCTGGCTGCTGAGGATGGGGACGAAGCGCCTATGGGAATGCCCCAAATGCTGTGATGTCGGTTCTTAGATCAATCAATTAATCAATCAATCAATCTTTGAAGATGAATTTGTTTGGAGAGACGCGCTCACTTTGTTTACCTAGCTAGTTGGTGAATTTGTTTAGAGAGTAGCGCACACTTAGTTTACTTCATTACCGGTGAATAGGCTGGTATGTTATATACGTGTATAATTGAACATGCTATAATCGACATGAAATAGATGCTTTGTAGATCATTAAAACTAGTAGGGAAGAACCGAGACAATGTATAAAACAGAAACATCTATCTCGGAACACTTATAGCATCTGACTGTAGATGTCTGGTAAAGATGAAATAAGAATCAACTTGGCAAAGATAGCCATTTGCAATATACTCACCAATAAAAAGCTGTCAATTGCAGTAATAAACAAAGTCTTGAATATAATATCTAGAAACTATGCCGTTGAATTCATATCAAACATGGACAATGAGCAGACAAGCTGAGAAACAGTTAATCGCACTAGAAATGTAGTTTCGGAGGCAAATGCAAAGAACATCATGACGAATAGTAAAACGAATAAGACAGTCTTTCAATAAATAAATACAAACTGTCAACTGATTAGACAAATCACATGCAGTTAGAACAGATGTTCTGGTACGTCATCAGGAGAAAAGGCTTGAAACCTAAGTGATACCTTGCAATACTAACATGAAAAGAGCAAGCGAAGCTAAAGAAATAAATATCTCGATCACTTGGCCACGTGACATAGTCAGGACAAAACCACAGACTCCGATGATCATGTGAAATGGCAAATCTTTGTGTTTATCGGCAGAACACTTGATGATGATGGTAGGTGAACAGACATGGAGATTTATAATCAGCAGTCTTCGGACGGTATTTAATTCTGATGTAGAAACCTGTGATCGATTTTTCTTTCTATGGACGCGCATCTTAAAAGTGAGCCATTGCCAGATTCACAATCTTTAAGACGGATTACTTTCATTGGAAGTTTCTGTCTCCCAGACTAAACTGGAGATCATATAAAGCCAGCACAAAGAGGGGCTGATGCCATGTACGGAGATTAAGCTAAAGAGGCCAGTTGATCAATTTCCGTTAGGAAAAAGGGTTTACAGAGCAAGACGATCGACTTCATTGCACCGGGTTTTATCCCATATGGCCCAGTCTCTTTTCGCAGCGCGGTCTGCCGAAAGCGTCGCACAAAGCACGACCTCTGTAGCTCAGCGACGACCCCCAGAAGAGTCAGTGTGAGCAGAATGAAGTAGCCCTAAATCATCTTAGGAGCGTGAGGAAAACGGCGTAATCACTTGGCCACGGAGACTTCCGTCCGTTTGGAAAGGATAGGTAATATCCCGCTATCTCGCATTCATGGTTTTCATATTTAAAAAAAAAGACTAGAACAGACGATATATCAATAATCTGGATCAACTGTTGTGGATACGTGTATTATCATCAACGTCACCATCATCCAGTACAGTCACTATCACCGAGTACCGTCTCTGCAGTTACGATTCGTAGCAATGAATCACCAGGAATTTGTGTCTTAAGCCTTAGATGTACATTTTCTCAGGCTGTATCTAAACCACAGTTCGCTGTTGCTGCCCGTTTACATGCGTAACTCCATCTGTCTCTCCTGTGTTTAACAATTCTCTACATTATAAATTTTAGTAAATTGTAGTGTCAATGCTAGAAACACACACTTGCTGAGCCCAGACAGAGTAATTTTTAATGAAGTGATGTTGCTTATAGTTATAGCATTGCTTGTTACTAAGCTGTTCAAGCTCTTCACGAACATCTTACTCTGTCTTCCTCTTTCTGTTTTAACCAGTAATTTTCACATAGTTCCCAATGTGAAATGTCAGATGTTTAGTAAGCGGGTTAGTCCTACAAGGTATCTACTTGGTTGACAACGATATATAATATCCGACTATAATGAGATGTCCGTATTCAATTGTGCAAATGCTTTCTATTGCTAGAATTCGTCCCTGACCCACTTTCATACAGCGGTTTGACTACAGCCTGGTATGTTAGTTACATGTCCTTTTACAGAACGTTAAGATCAACCCCAGTATTTATTGGCTATTTGTAATTCAGTAAGAAATTTTACTTTCAGTAGTTTGCCATTGCTTTCTAAACGACCGACGTCCATCCCATCTGCATCAACGTAAGGCAATCTGTGTGATGAGTTCGTACCAGACCAGCGACCCGTTAGAAGAGGAACAGACTATAATTCTTGCGGAGCTTTTTTTATCACATCCATGATAATTATGTTGTTATTTGGACCTACTGTAGTAATTACGAGTTTGGACCTACTGTGGTAATTATGTTCCTATTACGCACATACTGTGATAATTATATTACTATTTGCACGTACTGTGATAATTATGTTGTTATTCGGGGTGGAACGAATTGTAATGTTCCTCGGGTAATTTACTAACAGTTTTGATATGTACGAAACAAAAGTACAAAATGTCACGAACCTTGATATTTTTGTAGATTGTGACCGTTTGGGTAGGGTTTGGAGTGTGGGTGAACTTACAGCCTTACGATTCAACACTCCGCGGGCTTAGCTGAGTACCGTAAAATCATATATTTTCAATACTTCTTTGCTGTGTAGAATGTCTTCATCTCTATCTTTCCTACCTCGGTAGGTTCTATCGATAGCTATTTTGTTTTACATTGCTTTGTTTCATGAATGAATTGTATCAAGAATTAAGTCAGCTTTATTTCAATTGATTTACCTTAAAATACGATTATTATCTTGAATTAAGTGTTTCTAAATGTTGAAGCACACTGTCATGTTCAAAACAACCAATTTGAAAATTAACCATTACTTCGAAAGACGGAAATATCGTGCAAATTGTATGAATTCTAACGACTTTGTGAGACTTTATATAGGAATGCAATGATAGAGGAGGAAGACAGACAGACAGACAGACAGACAAGAAGGCAGCAGGACAGACAGACAGACAGACAGACAGACAGACAGACAGGGGCAGAAAAAGATAGTAAAGAGAAAAATTAATAAGAGAGAACGAAGAAGAGAAGGGAAGAGAAAGAGAACGAAAGAGAGAGAGGGGGAAGTGAAACAGACACAAACAGAGAGAGGGGGAAGAGGGAGAGAGGGAGAGAGCGAGAGAGAGAGAGAGAGAGAGAGAGAGAGAGAGAGAGAGAGAGAGAGAGAGAGAGAGAGAGAGAGAGAGAGAGAGAGAGCAGGAAAGGGAAGCAGATAATAATCAGTTTCATAGCAAGGCATAGGTAGATTTCCGTAGACAAGATTATGAGCTATCATCCATCATCAACTGACTTGCTGACTTGGATGAGCAATCGTAGATTTTCAACAGAATGTATAAATTTGCCTGTTGGCAATCTGTATATTTTATGCTAAATGAATGTCGAGAAGCTTCTCTCAGTTTCTTCCTCTGTTTCTCTTTCCATAAACAGTTTAAGTTGCCACACTAAGTTCCAGTTTCTAGCTTTCCAATGTGTTTAAATATATTGATTGTCTCTTTCTTATGTTTGTGATAAGCTGTCGCTGTGTGTTATCTTCTTTCGAAGAATGTGGATTACTTATTTGGCTGCCGGATGTTATTTCCATATTCTTCCAACATTTCCGTGACATAAAATTATTGTTAACGGCGTGGCTTCTTCGCTTGCATGCCGGCATATAGGTCATGGAGTCAAATCCCCAACAAGGTAGGTTTATTTTTAAACTGATGAGGGTTCTATGTAGACCCAGCCTAAAGACAGAAGCAGGAAATGACATAAGACGGTAAGGTAGGCGGCGTGACATTGGCCACATCAGCCGCCAGTGCAGTTTGGTCAATAAATATAAGGCTCCAGCACAGTATGGCGAATACTTCTCACAATGTATAGATACAGTCCTTGGCGTTACGTCTTTCTTTTACATATCGTGGACGTGTAATAACAGATGATGGCAGAAGTAAAATAGACATCAAAAAGAGAACAGAAATTGCCAAAAATACTTTCAACATAAAGAAATCAATATTAACATCTAGAGATATTAACATATTAATCATGAGAATTGTCAAATGTTATGTACGAGGTGAGTCAATAAGTAAGTCACACAGTTCTGTGGGATGGCAGGTAAATGTAGTTGGTGTTTTCTACAGGTGTCATTAGGTGACAGCAACACCGAATTTTATATTCCCGAGCGTCAGGTGGCGCTGTGTGTCTCATGTGCATGCGCAACGCATCAACAAAATGGCGACTGTACTTACGGAGTGTACAACTAAAGAGCAACATGGTGTTGTGCATTTTATGTGAGCAAAAGGACTGCCTTCAATGGACATTCATAAGGAAATGCTTCCTGTTTATGCTGACGAATGTTTGTCCCGTAAAGCGATGTATAGCTGAGTAGAAAAATTGTCTCAAGGACGCTCCAAAATTGTTGATGAAATCCGATCTGTCGTCCTGTTGAGATTGCAACAGAAGCATCCGTGCAGCGGGTGGAGGAGATGATTAGAGGTGACAGGCGAGTAACGATTGAATCTGTAGCATCTGCAATAGGGTGCTCACATGGTTCAGCATACAGCATAATGCATGATCGATTAAAATTTAAGAAAGTTTGCTCAACGTGGGTACCCATACAACTGAAGGAGGAACACAGAATGAACCGATTTGGCTTGTCCTTGCATCATCTCTGTCAATGCGAAGATGAAGGGGAATTGTTACTGGGGAACAATCATGGGTGAATCACTACCAGCCCGAATCAAAGCGTCCTTCAATGCAATGAATGAATCACTGAAAAACGAGAAGTAGGTTGAGAGCTTTACCAAAGACAACTACAAAAAACAATGAACGTTGCGGCCAAAGCCTTCGTCAGCACAAAACAAACAAACAAAAACCGATTAAACTAATACACGATCAACACTACATGAATGTCTAAATATCAATTCATCTGTGTCCAAGCTTTAGACGGCTATCGATGGCTGGAATGGAACCCAATGCAATGAAAACATCCTTCTTCGCCTTGTGTCCAAAAATTCAAGGTTACGCCATCAGCAGGGAAGGTTATGCTGACGTGTTGAAGGTTATGCTGAAGACGTGGTTATAACCAATTTCAAGAAGAAATGTGACAATGTGAATTCTGAATCGTACTGTGAAGTTGTATCGATGATTCATGATAAAATTCGAAGAAAACGTTCAGGACTGCTGACTAGAGGAGAGGAGCTTCTTCATGACAATGCCAGACCACATACGGCTCGATTAACTCATGGGATAATTAACCAATTAAGGTGGGAAGTTCTGGAACATCCAGCTTACAGCCCCGATTTAGGCCCTAGTGATTTCCACCTTTTTGATTCATTGAAAACCCACCTTGGTGGGAGACATTTCGCGAATGACGCCGAAGTTGAATGTGAAGTGAAAACGTTGGTTTGAAAATAGAGCAAGCAGTTCTATGCAGTCGGTTTGGGAGAACAGATAAACGATGGGATAAATGCATCAATGTTTGTGGAAATTATGTTGAGAAATACAGGGACAATGCATGTATAAAAATAAACTTGTTTCAAGTTGTTATCATATTTAGTTATTTTCCTACAGCTATCTGTGACTTACTTTTTGACTCCCCCTCGTATATTCACACTACTATATGTTGCGGAAGCCTGGACATTGAACAAGAAACAATAAAGTCGAATAGAGGCCCTAGAGATGTGGATATACAGATGAATATGTCGTATTTCATGGAAACAAAAATAATCAAATACAGAGGTTCTAGAGAAACTGGGAATGAAAAAGAGCGTTGATGAAAGAAATAAAAAAGAGACAAGTGAGATATTTCGGCTACTTTAAAAGACTTAACACTCTTATAAAAGCCATACTGGAGGGTAAGGTTAAAGGTAAGTGAGTAATGGGTAGACAACCATACAAATGAGAAGACAACATCAGGAGATGGACGAACATCAATCTGACAGAACGTACAGTCAGGGCTAAAGACAGACAGTGTTGGAGATCCATTGCAACCTTTCTTCATTGTGGAGACAGCACCTGATTGATTGATTGATTGATTGATTGATTGATCGATAGCTATATACTAGACGTAGTTATATGTAAGCCGGTAGAAAAATTCAAATATCTGGGCACATGGATAACATCAGATGGTAGATTCTTTACGGAGATAAAGAACAGAATAGGACAAGCCAACACTGCATTCTATAAAATAAAGAACATGTTTCGCATGCTGCTAGAGGTTAGAACAAGAATTATTACATGTTATATAGAGGGAGCTCTAATATATGGCTGTGAATCCTGGACAATCAGTGCAAAGCGAAAAATATCCCTGGATGCTTGGAGATGTGGTTTACAGAAGAATGCTGACATTCCATGGATAGCCTAAATGAACAATCTGGACATTTTGAGGGAAACTGTTCATCGTCGATGGACTCGACAGTCACTGGAAAGACCTCATTGACCCGGGATTTCTCACATGGCTCTGTCTTTTACCGCAGGGCGACCCGCCGAAAATGTCGCATAAAGCACGAACTCCGCAGCTTCAGCGCTGACTCCCGGGAGACTCCTGAAAAATGCATTCGTGAACTGAAAAGGCAAATCAGTCAATTCAGCAATAGCCGGTAGCCATTATTCCGAACATGCAGGTCACTGTATAGGACAGATGTAAAAGCATTCCCCGCGAATTTCACAGCTCACAGTGTTGCCCACGCACTCACTCAGTAGCATAAATGGACACACATAGTATTATTTGGCACTCACAGAAGAAGAAGAAGAAGAAGAAGAAGAAGAAGAAGAAGAAGAAGAAGAAGAAGAAGAAGAAGAAGAAGAAGAAGAAGAAGAAGAAGAAGAAGAAGAAGAAGAAGAAGAAGAAGAAGAAGAAGAAGACGAAGAAGAAGAAGAAGAAGAAGAAGAAGAAGAAGAAGAAGAAGAAGAAGAAGAAGAAGAAGACGAAGACGAAGAAGACGAAGAAGACGAAGAAGAAGAAGAAGAAGAAGAAGAAGAAGACGAAGAAGACGAAGAAGACGAAGAAGAAGAAGAAGAAGAAGAAGAAGAAGAAGAAGAAGAAGAAGAAGAAGAAGAAGAAGAAGAAGAAGAAGAAGAAGAAGAAGAAGAAAGAGATTAGAAGACGCACTAGACAACATAAAATTTGAAAGCTATAATAGTTACCAACCGGGATCGAACCTGTCACCTCCAAATGACGACGGCGCCTCGCTGCAGGAACAAGTGTACTTCGACGCACGACCAACTAGTACACTTGTTCCTGCAGCGAGGCGCCGTCGTCATTTGGAGGCGACAGGTTCGATCCCGGTTGGTAACTATTATAGCTTTCAAATTTTATGTTGTCTAGTGCGTCTTCTAATCTCTATTTCCTTCTTCTTCTTCTTCTTCTTCTGTGAGTGCCAAATAATACTATTTGTGTCCATTTATGTAATCGTTTTAGTGGCCTCAACGGTTCTCCTCATTTATCAATCAGTAGCAGGGCGACGGAACCATGTACTACCAGTCCAACATGAGGAAAATGCAATTGAAAACCGTAGCTGCAAGCATAAACACGCCATAGGCCTAGATGGTTCAACGCCTAACCGCCATATTTTGGTCATTTTATGAAAAGACAAAAACTGGAACATGTAGTTACAACTGAAACAATTTCTGGAAAGATAGATAGCACAAGATGGCGAGAGGAAATGCTCTGTTACAGCACTTAAGGAAGTCAACACACGAATTAATACATAAAGTGGGAGATTGCAAGATGTGGAGAAGCATGATCGTTCAAGCCAGTAGGCAAATCACTTGATGAGGATGATGATGATAATGTTAGATGCACGATTTATGTTTAGAACTTTCAATGGCAGGCAATCATTGCATAAACAAGTCTTAATTTCATGCAATCCATCCATTACTTGTCCAGGTATATATTTCTGAGATACATCTCCCATCTGAATAAACATTGTATAAGTAAACGGGATAGAAAGGAGGAACACGATCGCCTAAACCATATAGGGCACTATTGATGATGAAACATAGATTCCATCGCGTCAAATTACTACAAACGGACAACAATATATCTAAAGCACGATAGATGTCGTGATTATTGCTAGGCAGAACCGCAAGCTTCACCGCCCAACACTGAATGATAATGACGTTTAAATAACGAGAAACGAATTCTAAACAACGCGGAAATGTTTGCCTCTGACATTAAGTTAATAATATGATATTACTGCACAAACACAATTTTCTATAAACGTCGCGTCCATTTGTCCGATACGGACTTTTCCTTCCGTCAGGATTTTGTTGGTCCAAGAATTCCGAGGATTGTTAAGAGAACAAATATGGAAATATTAATTATGATGTGAATGTAACCAGAAGGAAACTCGAGGTAATAAATTTGGATCAGACTATGCTATCCGTTAAATAAACACAAACAATGTAAGTCGTACTGAATGTATACTTCAAGCAAGACATTATTATCAAAAGATTACACAAATGTTATATGAGACTGCACTGACTTTACATAATTATGAACACACTAAATAATTGTATACACATTACATAATTAATCATGCATCCATCATGTCCCATGCCATAATTATAAACTCACTGTATAATTATGGACATACTACATATTAGGAACGTATTACGTTATGAACAGATTGAACATAATTATGAACAGACTGCATAATTATGAACAGACTACATTATTATGAATAGATTACATAAGTATTAATAGACTACGTAAGTATGAACACACTATATAAATATGTGCAGACTACGTAATTATAAACAACTACATGCTTTTGAACAAATTACATAATTCTGAAATGATTGCGTAATTATGAACAAATTCCTTAAGTATGAATAGATTACATAATTATAAAATGACTTCATAATTACAATCAGCTACATAATTATGAACGAACTACATAATTATGAACAAATTAAATAAATATGAATTGATTACATAAGTACCAAGAGACTGAATCCGTATGAACAAATTACATAAGAATGAACAGACAACATCAGCATGAACAAACCACGCATGGAAGCCGCGTTGGCATAGCGGCTAGACGGCCATGTGTGCCGTTTGGCTTATACAAATATAGATTTAGGTCTATATGCACATTGCGCTTTATGCTTGTACAAGGGACCTTTCATCACTTTTTGCTTACACACTATTTACAGACTACATAATCGAGACCTCTACTCACTTATTTTTACACACTTTAGAACAGGCTACATAACTGAGACATATATTCACTTATTTGCTTATACACTTTTGAACAGAGTACGTAATTATGAAACGATTGCATAATTATGTACAACTACATAATTATATAATCATGCTACATATTAATGAACACGGTATGTGTGTAGAGTAATTAAGGGAGTAGTGTGCTTGCTTAGTGCATTTATTTGTGTAAGAATTAAATGTGTTACTATATTCATGTGTGTAGTATATCTATATTTTTTTAATTTCTATGTGTGCAATGTATGTCTGTAATTTATCTATGTGTGTGATGTATGTGTGTAATGTATCTATGTGTGTAATGCATGTGTGTAGTGCATGTGTGCAATGTATCTATGTATAGCTTATAAATGTCTCTACAGCTTACATGTGTGTAGCCTAGACATATTTATTCAGATTCTATTTGTGATAACGTTTTTGACTATCGTTTCTGTATGTGTTTAATTATCTAAGTGTCTTTTAAAACGTTTTAAAATTCGAGAGAATCGACTTCATTGCTCCGAGTTTCACCCCATATGGCCTGGTCTCTTCCCACAGGGTGGCCTGCCGAAAACGCCGCAAAAAGCACGAGCACCGTAGCTCCAGCGACGACCCCCAGGAGTCTCCAAGAAAAAAGCACCAGTGGAATCAAAACCCATAACCTTAGGAGCTTGAGGCAGGCGGCTTGACGACTTCGCCAAAGAGACTTCCTAGCGTATCATTGTGTGTAACAACCTCATGTGGGATATGATATATGTGGCTTGAATCTATGTGAATAGCCCATTATGTAGTGTATTTATGTGTATGAAGTATCCTTGTGTATAGAACATAGCGTCAATGTGTGTATTGCGCACCTATGTGTGTACAGTGATTAGTGTGTACCTATGTGTGTAGTGTACCTATTGTGCAGTGTACCTATGCGTGTATTGTATATATTGTGTAGTGTACATATTGTGTAGTGTACATATTGTGTAGTGTAACTATGTGTGTAGTGTGCCATTGTGTGTAATATACCTGTGTGTGTATTATACCAATGTGTGTAGTATACCTATACATCTTAAATGCAACTTCCTTCTTCGATGATGAAACCATCAACTGCCTTCCTCAAGTTCCTACCAATGACACACTTGATGACCTGCCAACCATAGTGGAAGTAAACAAAGCCATCCAGCAACTCTCCAGCGGCAAGGCACCTGGTCCTGACTCCATCCCAGCAAAGATATACAAGGCAGGTGGGCCGGTCCTAACAGAGCAGCTTAGCCAAGTCTTTACACACATATGGGTGAACGAGATCATACCACAAGATTTCAAGGACACGTCAATAGTAAAGGAAACCGCCAATCCTGTGACAACCACCGAGGCATCTCCTTGCTTTCAATTGCAGGGAAGATACTCGCCAGAATTCTTCTCAATCGCCTCACGGCCCATATCGATCAAGGTCTTCTTCCTGAGAGTCAATGTGGCTTCAGAAAAGAACGACGAACTGTTGACTGATTTTCGCAGCAAGAGAAATGTTAGGAACAGAATTGCGAAATGTTCTCCACTTTCATTGACCTTACCAAGGCTTTTGATACAGTCAGCAGAGAAGGACTGTGGAAGATTATGGCAAAATATGGTTGTCCACGAAAGTTTGTCCAAATAGTGCGGCTATTTCATGATGGTATGCAGGCAAGAGTACAGGAAAATGGTGAACTATCTGAGCCCTTTCCTGTCACCAATGGAGTAAAACAAGGATGTGTTCAGCCTCATGTTTTCAGCTATGTTGACGAATGCCTTCGAGAACAACGACATTGGAATAGACATCAACTACCGCATGGATGGAAAGTTATTCAATCTCAGAAGGCTGAAAGCTAAAACAAAAATTAACAGCGACACCGTCAGAGAGCTCCTGTTTGCTGATGATTGCGCTCTATATGCCAACACAATGTTTCAGCTTTCTCACATGCCTGTGCCAACTTTGGGCTCAATATCAACTTAGAGAAGATTGTAGTTATGTACCAGCCAGTTCCAGTGAATAATCACACTATGCCGAATATCAAAGTGAACATTCATAGACTAAGTGTTGTGGACAAATCCATTTATCTTGGCAGCATTGTGTCCCAAGCTCCCACAATTGATGACGACGTAAATGCAAGAATCTCCAAGGCCAGTGCGGCCTTTGGCAGACTGTACAAGAATGTATGGGACAGAACTGGAATAAGCCTGCAAACAAAGCTGAAAGTCTACGTAGCAGTTGTATTATCCACACTGCTATATGCTTGTGAAACTTGGACGTTTTATCAGCGACACGCTAGGAAATTAAACCACTTCCACACAGTCTGCCTTAGGAAGCTACTGAAGATTAAATGGCAAGACAAGATCCCAGACACTGAAGTCCCATAAAGAGCGTCCATGTCCAGTATCCACACCCTACTAATGAAGAATGAGATTCGCTGGGCTGGTCACTTAACTCGCATGCCAGATCACAGGCTCCCTAAACGAATTTTTTACGGCGAGTTGCGTTGTGGTAAACGCTCCGAAGGCGGCTAGAGGAAACGCTTTAAAGACACTCTGAAAATCTCACTGAATGCTTTTGGAATTCATGATGACACCTGGGAGACTGCAGCCAGAGACAGAAATTTGTGGCGTGCATCATTACGCAGCCGGCTTCGTGGCTTAGAGGTTATGACTTTTCTCCGTAATCTCGTATACTCTCGCCGGTAACGTGATGACGGTTCAAATCAGCAGTGGTTCGAATCGCATCGGTAACTTACGGGGTATGTGAGCCGGCCGCTCAGAAAGCAATGGCAAACTACTGAGCGTAATCTTGCCAAGAGATCAACATACAGCTGAAAGATGCTGGTGTTGACAGCTAAGACCTGTAAAGGATATGCTTAAAAAAAAAAAAAAATCATTACGCAAGGGTGTAGTCACGTGTGAGGCAACCAGGACTGCAAGAGCTGTGAAGAACAGGCAGGACAGAAAAACCACTGCAGGAAATCCTCCTCCAGAAACGTCAAGTATTTTTTGTCCACATTGTCAAAGAACATTTCGAGCCAAAATAAGCCTTATCAGCTATCTTAGAACTCACAGCTCCATACTTTCAATCTCACTGGATGAACTGAATGGTCATCATCATTCTTGATGGACAAACAACAAACAACAGTATACCTATGTGTATAGTGTACCTATTGTGTACTGTACTTATGTGTGTATTGTACCTAAGTGTAAACCTAATGTCTTATCGCATCTGTGTGTATAGAAACTATATGTGTATCTATGTTTGTTTTGTACCTATTTGTGTAGTATACCTGTGTTTGTATCATAACTATGTGTTTAGTATACCTATGTGTATAGTATACCTGTGTGTGTAGTATACCTGTGTGTGTAGTATACCTATGTGTGTAGTTTACCTATGTGTGCAGTATACCTATGTGTGTAGTTTACCTATTGTGTAGTTTACCTATTGTGTAGTTTACATATTGTGTATTTTACCTATTGTGTAGTTTACCTATTGTGTAGTTTACATATTGTGTAGTTTACCTATTGTGTGTAGTATACCTATATGTGTATTGTACCTAAGTGTACACCTAATTGTATATTGCATATGTGTGTATATAATCTATATGTGTATCTATGTGTGTGTAGCCTATGTGTGTACCTATGTGTGTTTATAGCCTATATGTGTACCTATGTGTGCATAGTACATATGTGTGCATCTATGTGTATAGTGTCCCAGTGTGTGAACGTATGTGTGTATTGTACCTCGTGAGTGCCTGTGTGTGTATTGTACCTATGTGTGTACCTATGTGCTTATGTTGCGTAGGTGTCTACCAATTAACTATAGACCTCAAAACACAGACTATAAACACGCTGAAAAAAATAGTTTGTTATATGGTACAGAATAGTTTTTATAAAACAATGATATCAAAATGGACCCTTACCTTAGATCTATGAATGTCTCCGTCATCAGTTTCGCCGACGCCCAAAAGCTTGCGTGTTTTCAACCTGCTATGTAAATCTCCGCTGCTGTGTTTTCTGTCGATGGAATGATAAGCACGGAAATATAAGCAAGGAAATATAAGCACAGAAATATAAGCAAGGAAATATAATCATGGAATTAAAAGCAAGAAAATATAAGCTAGGAAATATAAGCTAGGAAATATAAGCATGGAGATATGAATCAATTGTAACGTACAATACTTTCCGGCTGCATGTTTAATCAACTAGTATTAAACAGATCACACAAAAAGCAAACCGACGACAAATGGCACAGCAAGAAGGAAATGCTAAGGCTGCCACACACGGTCATTTTGAATTTATTGCAGAAGTGGAGGTCGGCCACGAATGTGAAACGTCACGAAAGTGTGGAGAGAACAATAATGGAGGGGTATATGTCTGAGAAGAGAGGAAGAGGAAACCCAAAGAGAAGAGGGGTGCAGGATGTGGCAGATAATCATCAGATGGGTGTATCGGACGCGGGACATCTTGCTTATGATCGAGAAGTTTTCTGGAAGGTTGTTATGGAAGCGTTCTGCAAGGGACAATGCTACTGGGTGAATGAATAAAGGTCTGCCTGGCCCAGAGGTTTAGCGTGTCCCACTGACCCCCGGCGGAAGCACAACTACATGTCTGGCAGGCCTTGGGATAGGGACCAGTCTAAGAGAGACACAACCTGCTGCTCTGCAGGCAGACTGAGAATAGCAGTCTAAAATACAAATAAGGCGTTTTTGATCTAGAAACATAAAACTATAAGGCTCTCAGCTGAGGGATATTGCTGAACGCCTCTAAGCCATTATCCTCGGATATGAGGGCCTGGCCGGTATTAACTCACTGCAAACTGGAAGTGAGATATTAAGCCTACTTTATGACTGGTTCAGATACGTATCCTACGCCTGTCAACTGAGGGATAAGGCCGAACGCCTCTAGGTCCATGTCTCTCAGCTGTGCAATCCTAGCGTTCCTCGCCTCACCTAAGAGGGGATGAGATCCTCTTCCGACCTTTATTTGGGGACGTTAATTACAAGTACCTCTGAAGTCGGAATAGGCTCGGCTGAAGGCGAGGGACACCAGTAAAATGGAAAGAAAGCCCATACGCTAAAACTCAGTCCCTTACTACCTTAAATGGTGTGTAAGGACTACGCTCGAGTTTAAGCGAGCGAACAAATAAGAAAGAAAAGAAAGAAACAACTACTAGGAGTAATAGCAGGTGTGTGGTAAAGTGTGCTATAAGTGTAGTAAAATATGAATTGCAAGCGGTAGTGGTGCTATAAATGTAGCAAATTTATTAATGAAAGACGGTAAAGGACTGCTTCGTTTGAACATGTCATAACGAACCATAGCAATGCTCAAGATGCGCGTTCAATCTCAAAAACATGCCAACAGCAAATGTTACCAATTATAAATAGCTTGCAACAAGCAAGTATTTTGAAAATCCTTTTATTCGGAAGTTTCAGCTAGCTGTTTTGCCTCAGACGATTACCGAGAGATTACTGCAATTTCAGAGTCCGCACTGCATTTAAGGTGAATTATACCCCGCAGGTTGAGGTTACATTCAGGTAATTGAAGGCTTGATTCGCGAATGTTCGTCTGAAAAACCCGGAACGTTTTCATGGAGGACATTTCAGCATTGATGAATTCTGAGGGGTGGTGTTCAGGCAGGCGCCTCATCGTCTATATGTATATTTGCGAATGTCCGGGATGATTTTATGAAGGCAAAATGAAAGAACAAGTCCCACAAGTTAACATAAGAGAAACAAGAGCAAAACAGTTGGTGTTTCTGTTGCTGGCGTTCGCTGGCTGTGAACTCCAGCATGAAGTCCTGTATGTCGGATGAAGACATCCTGTTGTCCATCATCAGTGTGATGTCATACCGGACTGAGGTTTGCGTGAGTATCCGATGTCCCATGTATGGCTTATTGGTGTGCAGACTGGTGGTTCCTCACCGTGCAGGCAGATACTCTCCGACTTCGGAAGAATCAGCGATCCTACTACGTTAGCCAGGACCCCGAAGGGACTGGTTGCCCAGGACGCACGACTAGGACGTGTTAGTAGGTCTTGGCCAGTATAAAACCTGGCCCTGGTGCCTTGGAAACACCTCTGCGTCCCATGTTTCTGTTAATGTTTGTTACAAATCTAACAGAGATCATTATAATGTGCCATGCCGATGTTTGGCCATCTAAAGCGATCACCAGAGTAGTGGATCAAATTTGTTTCTTGTCTCAACCATGCGATGTGGCCAAGTCATCCTGGTATTTACTTTTCTACATTCTCCTTGTTCTCTTCCCTTCGATCTTGCCAGTTGTCACCAAGTTCTCCAATTTATTTCTTCTCATAACGTGGCCAAATAAACTATGACTGTCTACGTCTAATTTCTCTAATCAGTTTACGATCTTCATTTGTTTCTTATAGGATTTGGTCATTGATTTTTCTGTCTGTCCATGGCATTCTTTGAATTTTTCTCAGAAACCACATTTCCACAGCCATCAGGTGTTGTTCAGCCTGTTTGCTCATTGTCCAAGTTTCACAAGCATACAAAATAACAGGCTCTATGTAGCATCTCAACACTCTTTTTCTCGTTGCAAATGACATATTGTTATTGGTCATTATGTTTTCCATTTGGCAAAAGGATACCTTCGCCATGGCGATTCTTGTTCTAATCTCTTTAAGTCAGCTTCCATCAGATGTTATGACTGGTCAGAGATAATTGTATCGATTCACTTGCTTACGAATATTCCCATTTTTTTTTTTTGTGTATTACACTGTGGTATTCCTTCTTCCCAGTGATGACTATAATCTGCGTCTTCTTATAATTTAATTCTAACGTTAGTTGTTCACTGTGTGCAACAACAGCATCTGCTAACTGTCGCAGATCTTACTCATTGTCAGCAATCAATACTGTAACATCCGCATATATAATGTTATTGATACTTCTTCCTCCAATGATAACTCCTTTCATATCTACTACATTGTTAAAAAATATTTTCATTGTAGATTACACATCCCTGACTCACACCTATCTTAATAGGCTTATATTGACCTACTTCTTTATCAATGTGTATGGCAGCTTATTGTTTCCAATATATGTTTTTTACAAGTCTAAGGGTTTTCCCATCAATTTGTAGATTTGCAAGCATCTTTATCATGTTGATAAGTCTTACTTTATCGAAAGCCTTGGTGTAGACAATAAAGCAAAGGTGTAGATCAGTTATTGTTCTCATCATACATACAGCATTTACTGTACCATGGCCTTCTACAAACCCACATTGTTCTTTTCTTATTACGGGATGTAGTTTCTCCCTAACTCTTTGCATGATAATTCTCAGCAAACATCTTCGTGATGTGGCTCATTATACTAATTGTTCGATGTTCATGAACATTCCAATGATCCCAATTTCATCAGGATTGCAATAAATATAGAATTACATAATTCAAGAGGTATATCTCCAGTATCATGTATTGCGTTCAGCAGTCCGGTATCCTGGTCTATTCCATATTCTTCTAAGGCATTGATAATTTATTTTGTGATGTTGTCTGGACTCGGGGTCTTGCCAGTTTTCATATGGTTAAGAGCATTCTGAACATCCATCTTCCGAACCGCACAATCACAATGCCTGTCGTGAACTCATCCAGGCTTTGGAGGACAGACTAAAAGACTATTTCCAACAACACAACAAATATCATTGCCGTGTTTAAAGAAGAAAACGCTCGCCTTCATAAAGAAATCCGCCTCCTTAAAGAAGAGAAGGACACCTCTAAAACAACAATCCATGCCTGAAAACTAAAGAGTGCACAGTCATTTGACAAAAGTGCACAAACAGGAAGTATCCATAGTGCTGCAGAGGTGTGTATGACCAGTGGATGTTCGTCGCAAAATGACATACAGACAGTTTCCACAGGCTGCAACACTACTAAACCTGTAGAACGCGCACCATCAATCTACCCCATTGATGTGCGTATCAGCAACAGGTTCCAGGCCTCAAGTGAAGACTCTCCAGCATCAGACGAGGAATTAAAGAGCTCAGCCACTATCACTACTAAACATCAACAACCAGCCCAAACAAGCAACGACTATAATAAACAAGAACGCATGAAAGACGACAGCGACCAGTGGCAAGAAATCAAACGGACACGTCAACAGCGTGACATAACAATAGATGACAGTGAATCTCATGTCGTCATTGGAAACTCTCTGCTCAAGGGAATCTATAGTGACCGCATGTCATCTTCTGACAGCGAAACAACCTCGATCTACCCTCTACCAGGAGCTGACATTGACAGACAGACCTCTACACTTCGCAAATTCAAGGTAAATGACAGAATTAGAAGAACAACAGTCCATATTGGTGTCAACAATATTATGAACAATAGAATCATAAGCACCTCACAACTCGCTACATTGGAGGTGTTGTTGACCAAGAAATTTCCTAAAGCATTTATTTTCTTTTCATCAATCATCCCACCATGTAATGGATTCCAGCGCCGTACTGCCGATGCTGGCAATCTGACTCATATAAATTTTGTAAAGAAACTAACATGGCTTTCATTAATAATACCCCGTATTTCACATCGCCGTCCGGGGCTCCCAGGAAAAAACTATAAAGGGATCAACTACATTGTTCAAAACTAGGAACTAGCATACTAGCTAAGAACATAAAATATCCTGAACGTACACAATAACCAGAACCAGTTACAGGATTAAACCGATCTTCACCTCCGGCTGTAGCCATCTCTCAGTGTTCAGAAAACACTCAATCTCTGCCCACACCACCCTTGCCTATTCCCCAGGAATACAATGCCGTAAACAGCAACCCAGGCTCCAATCCCAATGTTGCTAACTATAGTGCTTTGTTTCCTCCCTGGCCCATAAAACAGTCTCCCCTATTATGTCAAAGGGGACACCGGTAAACAATGCTGCGGAGCCCCCGATGCCTGCTTCCAATGTAGGCACTTCCAGTAGCTCTCATAGCAGTGGTCCCTCATTGGACGGTAATCTACACTCCTATCAGTGGAACCGTCAACTTCAACAGCTAATGCAATACAATCCTGCAGCCCTGCACCAAGCTTTAATGATGTCACTCCAGCACAGACATCTTCCTACCCCCTCTAATATCCTTAACTACCACTAAATAAAGTTTCAATTTATTCATTTTATTTGCGTGTGTATGTTGTGTGTAGGCGTGTGTGTGTATGTACGTGTGTGTGAGAGAGAGAAGAGAGAGAGAGAGAGAGAGAGAGAGAGAGAGAGAGAGAGAGAGAGAGAGAGAGAGAGAGAGAGAGAGAGAGAGTTGAGCGCACGCATGCCATCTAAGATGCTGCTCCATATTTTTTTTGTATTCTCATTTTTATATTATCACTTTGAATGCCACTTGATTTGAACATGCATAAAATTAACACATGTACATTACTGTAGAGTGAGTGGGAGAGTTAGTAAGTGTGAGTGAGTGAGAGAGAGAGAGAGAGAGAGAGAGAGAGAGAGAGAGAGAGAGAGAGAGAGAGAGAGAATGAGTGTGATAGTGTGTGTAGGTTAAAAAAAAAAAAGAGAGAGAGAGAGAGAGAGAGAGAGAGAGAGAGAGAGAGAGAGAGAGAGAGAGAGAGAGTTGAGCACACGCATGTCATGTAACATACTATTCCATATTTGTTATCCATTCTCATTTTTCAAATTACGAGGTATCATTTTGTATGCCACTTGATTGTCCTGTAACATGCCATACCATTTTTTTCCCCTCTGTATTCTCATCTTTCCCTATTATCATTTTGTATGCCACTTGATTTTATCATGTGTAATATAACATTACATATAACAGCGCGTTACCAAACGAAATATTTCAAGCTAACAATCATACAGTGTTACGCACCTACCAATGACGATACAGACATCAACAAAGATAATTTCTATGAACAACTAATTGGTACCATCAACTCATCTCCCAAGCACGACATTGTTGTTGTAATGGGTGATTTCAACGCCAAGATAGGGTCTGACAATAAGGGTGTTGAGAGATATATGGGAATTCACGGCTTCGGGGATATGAACCAAAACGGAGAGGACTACTAGAATTCTGTGAAATAGCAAATCTGATAGTAGCAAACTCTTTATTTCCGCACAAAGATATACACAAAATTACGTGGAACTCGCCTGATAGCACCACAAAAAATTAGATTGACCATTTTTGCATTAATGCCAAATTCCGTTCATCAGTACAAGACGTCAGAGCCTACAGAGGTGCAGATGCTGGCAGTGATCACAATCTCTGCATTGCCAAACTAAATATAAAGCTCAAGAAGAAAGAAGATATCATCTAGAATCGCACTGGCATATGGTGCCTTCAATAAACTGTCAAACATCTGGAAGTCAAAGACACTCAGCAAACACACAAAACTTAAAATCTTCAACTCTTGTGTGATTCCAGTGTTAACGTATGGATGTGAAAGTTGGAAATCAACGGTAGCTTTAGATAAAAAAATTAGATAATTTTGAGAACAAATGTCTTAGAAGACTTCTAAACATCCACTGGACAGACTTCAGAACCAATACGCAAATAAGACAAGAGACTAAGCAAGATACAGTATCCAATTTCATAAGAAGACGCCGTGGGAACTACATCGGCCATGTACTCAAAATGGACAAGACAAGACTCCCCTACCAAGCCCTCATATGGTCACCAGTAGGGAAAAGAAAACGGGGAAGACCAAGAGAAACCCTGCGTAGAACCATTATTAGAGAAGGCTCATTCAATGGCCAAGTAAATATCCAAGATCTACAACAGGTAGCAGAGAACCGCCAAGCATGGAGAGTCAGGACTTCTGCCCTATGCGCCGCCTTAGGCTCAAGAGGAAAGACTAACTAACTAACTAACTAATATAACATTACTGTGATGTGAGTGAGAGAGTTAGTGAGTGGGAGGGAGAGAGAGAGAGAGAGAGAGAGAGAGAGAGAGAGAGAGAGAGACAGAGAGAGACAGACAGACAGAGAGAGAGACAGAGAGAGAGAGAGAGAGAGAGAGAGAGAGAGAGAGAGAGAGAGAGAGAGAGTTGAATTGCATCACTAATCATTACGCTACACAATGTATATGTACAATTGTTTCTCCACTTCGTACAATATTTGCGAGAATGCTCACGACAATCATCAGTGTCTCAACTGTGTGTAAAGTGTGGGAGTTTTCTTATTAGTTTCAGTGATCATGTATGTGTGTAGATGTGAGGATGTTTGTGTGGGTGTGTATGTGAGGGGTGTGTGTGGGGGTGTGGGGAATGTATGTGTGGAGGGGTTGCATGTGGGGGTAGTTTATGGGTTGATGGGTGATGTTTGGATGGGTGAAGGGATGTGTAGTCGGTGGGGGATGTATGTGTGTGTGTGAGGGATGTGTATGTGTGTGTGGGGGGGGGGGGGGTATTTCGGAGGATTATTGGAAGTCTGTGAGTGTTGATGGGTTGGGGGTGTGGGTAGGGAATGTGTATTTGGGTGCGTGAATGGGTGTATAGGAGATTGTCTGGGTTGGGTGATGGGTGTGTAATGGGTGTGGGGGATGAGTGTAGGGGGGGGGGGGTGTATGTGAATGGTATATGTCTGTGTGGGTGGGAGTGTGTGAGTGTGGATGGAGTAAGTGTGAGTGAGTGGAGGATGTATGTGTGGGTGGTGAGGATGTTTGTAGGTGGGGATGTGTGGGTGGGTGGGGCGATGTGTGAGTGGGTGAGAGATTTGTGGGTGGGAATGTGTATGAGGAATGCATGTGGGGGATGTGTGTGTGTGGGGGAAATGTGTTTATGGGTGGGGTTTTGTGTGGGAGGGGAGATATGTGAGAGGTGGGGGAGGAGTGGGATGTGCAGGTGCATGATGGATGTATGTGAGGATGGGGGATATGTGTTTGGCTGGGTGGTTGGGGTTTGTGTGGGTGGGAGGGTAGATGAGAGATGCATGTGTTGATGGGCGGGTGGGTGATGTGTGGGTGTGAGTGGTTGATGGATGAGTACGTGATTGGGTGGATGTGTGTGAGAGATGAGTGTATAGTTGGGGGATGTGTGTGTTTGTGGGAAGATGTGTGTGACGGCGGATGTTTGTGGGTGGTGTATATGTGGGTGGTGTGGGGTGTGTGTGTGTGGGAGGTGTGTGTTTTTGGGTGTTTATGGGTGGGGGATATATGTGGGCAGGTGGGGAGATTTGTTTGTGGGTGGGGATGTGTGTATAGGTGGGGGATGTGTAGTTGAGAGGTGGCGGATATTGAGTGGGTGAGTGGGTGTAGTTTGGCTGATGTGTGTGTGGGTGGGTGGGGAAAATTGTGATAGTGCGGGATGTATGTGTTGATAGGTGTGGGATGTGTGGGTTGACGGGGGTATGTGTGTGTGGTTTTATGATGTGTTTATTGCTTGGTGGTTGTGGGTGTGTGGGTGGGTGGTGTTGAATATGTGGGTGGGTGTGTGCTTGTCGGTTATGGGATGGGTGGGGGTGTATGTGTGGGTGAGGAAATGTGTGTGGGTGGGGATCAGTGGGTGGGTGGCGGCATGGATGTTTGCCTGAGTCTGTGTGAGTGCGTGGAGGTATGTATGGGAGGGTGGGGGTGTGGTGGGTTGGGGATGTGGGGGTGGCTGAGGGATGCATGGGTGGCTGCGGGTGTGAGGGTGGATGGGGGATGTGTCTCACAACATTGCAATATGCACTGTTTATGTTTACAACTTTCATTTGACAATGTTTTGTTTTTTTCCATGTGAATGTACTATGCGTAATATGCCTTGTTTATGTTTATAAAATCCATTTCTCAATGTTTTTTCCCCTCTGTAAATGTAACATGCACATTTGATGAATGAAAGATGAGTGATCGAAAGGGCCGAATGTAAGACTGGCCTGCGTGCCCAATTTGTTACCCTTTTAAAATAAAGTTTGTTCGTTCGTTCGTTCGTTCTTCTAAATTGATGGTCCTTCATTCTCATCATCTCATCTCATCATGTTCCTCTTGTACCTTGCGGTGTCGAGGTGAAATATAAACATCGTGAGAGTGCCCGATTATGGGCTTCATGTATCGATATTCCCTTGGACTCTGCTATTCCCTCCGTCCAACGCTTACGTGGTCGGCCTCTTCCTCTGTTTTCATCTGGTCTGTACATCATTGCTTGTTGTGGTATGCTGTTGAATGATAACCTACTTGCATGGCCAAACCATTTGACTTGCTGCTTTCTAATAAAATCTGGTGCTGCTATAACCCCCACTTTTGTCCTGATTTCTTCATTTCTGATCTTATCTCTTCTTGATACGTTGAGTATTCTTCTCAGGAATCTCATTTCTGTTGTTGTGATTTTTCTTTTCTCTTTTTCTGTCATTGTCCAGGTTTGGCATTGGTAGCATAGAGTTGGTAGGAAGATTGTGTTGTAAAGTGCTTTCTTAGTAGTTATTGATACATGTTTGTTCTTTAGTATTGGTGCCATTTGTCCAATGAGTTGGTTTGCCTTATTGCATCTATTTTCGATCTCGTCTTCTGATCTGCCATTTGATGATATTATACTTCCTAGGTACTTGAAACTCTTTACTTGTTTCAAGGGATGTTCGTTTAGGTGAATTGTTGTTGCTTTTTCTTCTTTAGTTATAGTCATTACCTCTGTTTTGCTTGTGCTAATTTTCATGTTATGTTCCCTACACATTTCGTTTAGACTATTCATGTGGTCTTGTAATTCAGCTTCTGATTTTGCTATTAGTGCTTGGTCGTCCGCAAACAGGAGTTCTCTAATGGTTAGATTTGCAGATGGTTCTTCTTCTGTGTTCTCGTCATGCGGTATTCTTGCGGTCTCTGTTTGGCTGGTTTCTTTACATATGTTGTCTATATATGTTATGAACAAGAGAGGGGACAGGACACAACCTTGTCGTACTCCAGATCTTATGGTGAAGGGTTCTGAGTGTCCTCCAGTTGCTCTCACTATGCATTCACTGTTGTTGTATAAGCTTCTACATAGATTTGTTAGATGTGTACTCACTCCATATTGTTTAAAGATGTCCCACAGCTTGTTCCTATCTACTCTATCAAATGCTTTTTCTTGGTCGACAAAGGCTAAGTAGAGTGTGTCATTGAATTCGATTGATTTTTCTATAAGTTGTCTAAGAGCAAAAATGGCATCTGTGCATCCTTTGTTTTTCCCAAATCCAAGTTGTGTTTCGCTTAGCTGGTGGGGTTCTATAATAGTTCGTAATCTCTTCTCAAGAATGTTGCAAAATATTATTTCCCAGTATGACTCAGTAGTGAAATGCCTCTGAATTGTGTGTCTCTTTTGCTGCCTTTCTTTTTCCAAATTGGGATAATTATGGCGTTTTCTCGGTCTCGTGGTGTCTTTTGTTCTACCCAAACATGGGTGAATAGTCTATGTAGCCAAGCTGCTCCTACTTTTTTTGCTGCTTTAATTAGTTCATTTGGTATTTCATCTTGTCCCGATAATTTGTTCAACGAGGATAATATGATGGCTTCTATAATTTCTTCTTTTAGTATGTCTGGTTCTAGTTCGTCGGTGGCATCTGTGTAGGTTTCTTGAATTCCTGTGACATCTGATGGGATGTTGAGAAGTTGTTCGAAGTACTGTTTCCATCTTATTAGGATTTGTTTTTGTTCACTTATTGGTTCTCCATTTTCGCTGTTAATTATTTCAGTTGGGTCAAAAGGTTCTCCTCTTGTTCGCATTGCACTTATCTTTTTGTAGAAGTTTCTAGTTGCCTCCTTGTAGTTTTTATTTAGGGTTTCTCCATACTCTTTCCAGTCTTTTTGTTATTCCCTCTTTACTATTCTATTCACATGTCTTCTCGCTATTCTATATTCTATGTAGTCACATTCCTGTTTGCTCTTCAACCACTTTTTATGGTCCTTCATTATTATTCCGAATATCATACTGTTCTTTTCTTGCATCATCATAAAGGTCTTTCGCATAATCTGACCACGCATGTAAAATCTGATCTTTCCCTATTATGATTTTGCCTTCTTTCGTTTTAGGTTTTGATGTTTGTGTTCTTTTGTTAATGATATCGTTAATTCTTTTGTGCATTAATTTGGTATTCCGGGAGTTGTGTTAGTTTTCAATGTCCCTGCAATTTTCATCAAGCCATGCTTCTTTTGCCCCCTTGCATAGTTTCCTCATTTTCCCGTAAATCTCTTCATAGTTTTCATGGCTATTTTTGTTATTTGTTCTTACTTCCATGAGTTTTAAGATGTCTTCCTTAGTCCATTTCTTGTGACACATCGTCTTTATGTTTGGGGTGGTTGTTTTACAGCTTGGTTGCCTGACTTCTTTAATATTTTCCATTGGTTGATGACATCTTGAAATAATATTTCCATATCGGACAATGCATCAGATCTGTTCTTTACCTCTGCTTTGAATTTATCTTTTATCTCCTCACTCTTCAGTGCCCGTAGATCAAATTTTGTGTTTCTTGGTGTATTAGTTAGTTAGTCGCAGTTCCAACTTCACAGCAAAGGGCCGTCCCCATTATGCTCCTTTCCTGTACTAGTGAATATCACACAAAAAGCTCCCCACTGCCCAATGTGAAAAGTGGAAAAGACAGGAGTCTCGACAAACAGCCCGCACAGATACACTGTGCATAATGCCGCCGCCAGAATGTCAACACAATAGTCCCCCACAAAACACCCAGTTCATTTCTGATGGAATCGGCAGTCATTTTCCCATCTGGATGTTTCCTAGATTTTCACCCACACAGTCCACGAAATACACTTCATCGTCGATGGTAGTGGCAGTCAACCAGAAGCCCAGCAGCCACGCATTCCTGAATAAGGCAAAAACCGGTCAACTCTGGGACATAGCCATCTGCCATCGCTCCGAACACGCAGTCTTCTTCTTCTTCAGCGTCCCGAGCCATTGAGGTTCTTTGCTGCAGATACAATCCGTCTCCGTTCGTCTCTCTGGTGGACCTTCTCTTGCCAGTCGTTGATTCTAAGTGCTTGTAGGTCTGTATATGTATTATCTCTCCACCGTCTTCTTGGTCTACCTCGGGGTCTACGGTCACTTATTTCCTGAGTGTAAGCGAGTTTTGTTTCCCTATTATCATCCATTCTTTCTATATGCCCCAGCCATTGTAGTCTATTAGCCTTCATGATACCAGTGATTATCGGGGACTCAAACAAATCATAAATGTCTTTGTTACTTCTTCTTTTTCACTCTCCACTTTGTGTATCCCTAATGGGTCCAAAGATGCGTCTTAAAATTTTGTTCTCAAAGGTTTGTAACAAGGCTTCGTCTCCTTTCGTTGTACTCCAGGTTTCAGAGCCATACAGCACAACTGGTCTGATCAGTGTTTTGTATATTGTGATTTTAGGTGTTACGAGATAGCGCATTTGATTTTAGTAGATGTTGTAGTGCATAGTATATCTTATTTCCAGAGTTGATTCTAGTTTGTATTTCTTCCCTTATGATGTTGGAGCAGTTGAAGATTGTACCCAGGTATTTGTATGTTTCCGTTCTTTTAATGGTCATATTATCTATTTGTATGTGGCCAGAGTTTTTAGCCATTCCGTCTCTTGAAATTACCATATATTCTGTCTTATCTTGGTTGATAACCAGCCCCATCTGTTGGGCTTTTTCCTTTAAGTGAGTCAATATTTCCAATGTCTTTTGTTCACTTTGCCCTATAATATCTATATCATCTGCATAACCAAGCAGCTTGGATGTTCCTCCAATATCACATTCATCCTTTACCTTCCTTACAACTTTCTCTAGAGCCAGATTGAAGAGTAGCGGCGATAGTGCATCACCCTGTTTCAAGCCAGATGTTATTTGGAAAGGGTCTGATTTCCTGCCTTTATATGTTACTATATTATAAGTATCTTCCATGCATAGTCTGGTCATGTTGATTAACTTCCTTGGTATTCCAAATTCCTGCATAGCATTCCATAGACTATTCCTATGGACACTATCATAAGCCTTTTTAAAATCCACAAAAATGTTATGGAGATCTCTTTTATATTCCCAATTTTTCTCGGCTATTTGTCGTAAGATAAATATCTGATCTATTGTTGATCTGTTTTGTCTAAATGCCGCCTGGTAGTCACCTAATATGTCTTCTGAATATGGTTTTAGTCTATTTAGTAATACTGCGGATAGTATCTTACAGCTTGTGGACAGTAGTGATATTCCTCTATAATTTCACATTGGAACTTGTCTCCTTTCTTAAAGATAGGTATCAATAATGACTCTTTCCAGTCATGGGGTAATTCTTCTGTCCTCCAGATTTGTATTATTAGTTCGTATAGCTTTAGATGTAATGCATGGCCACCTGCCTTTATAAATTCAGCAGCAATTCCATCAGTCCCAGTTGCCTTATTGTTTTTAAGTCGTGTGATTACATATAGGATTTCTTCAAATGTAGGTTCTTCAATTTGTGGTTCACACGTTAGAACCTCTTCCTGTGGGAAAGTGTTACTTGGAGCTTCACAATTTAGTAATTCAACAAAATATTCTTTCCATGTGTTGCACATTTCCTCATTGGTATTTATCATATTCCCATTTTTGTCTTTTAAACCATATGTGTTTTGTTGGTGCCCTCGTTTCATTGACTTCAGTTCTTTAAAAAACTTTCTGGATTCATTTTTCTGGTGATTAGTTTCCATATCTTTGATTATATTACTCATATATTCTCGCTTCTGCTGTCGGACTATTCTTGTAGCCTCTTTACATTCATTTCTATAATGCTCTTCCTTTTGAATGTTGTTGATGTCATTTAACCATAAATGTCTGGCATTCTTTTTTCCTAATGACTGCTTCTTCACATTTTTGATTGAACCATCTGTTCTATCTATGCGTGGTTAACACACCAAGACATTCTTCTGCAGTAGATTGAATTGTATTCTTGATGTTCATCCAAGTTTCGTTACGCTTTTCTCCAAAGGGTTTTGCAGAGTTTCAAGTTTACATTTTATTTCATCTGTAAATTTCTCTTTGACTGTAATTTCTTGTAGTTTTTCTCTGTTATATGTTGGGTGTAATCTTTGTAATTTAGTATAGAAAGCTCTCTTAAGTTTTATTTTAAATTTTGCTCCAACAAGGAAGTGGTCACTGTGGCACTCAGCTCCTCTATAACTTCTAACTTGCTGTATGTTTGATGCATTTCTGTTGTTAATTAAAATGTGATCTATTTGATTATAGGTTCTCTTGTCACATGATTTCCAAGTTTGTTTGTGTATATCCTTTCTTTGTAGTCTGGTACTGCTAATCTGCAGTCCTTTGGCTTCTGCCAGGTTGATGACTCTCCATCCATTATCATTTGAAGTTGTATGTAGGCTTTCCATACCGGCCACTTTTTTATTAGTTTGTTCTCTACCTATTTTTGCATTGAAGTCTCCCAGCACAATCAGGATGTCCTGTTTGGGGGTTTCTTCTATGACATCTTCCAGATCATTATAAAAGTCTTCTTTAATATCATCTTCTTTCTCTTCAGTAGGTGCATGTACATTAATCATCGTTATATTTTTGTTCCAAAAAACCCTGGGCAGATTAAAAAGCATTTCACACGTATTTCTTGGTGTATATTTGACTTTAGAAAATGTTGTATCTATATTGCTTATGTAGCAGACTGCGCTTGGTATAGCTTTTGCGACTGTTAAGGCATTTCGAAATATTCTGTTGATGAGAATGTAATCATTCTGATTTGTGATCTTATGATTAGGACTCCTCCATGTCCATAATCTCCTCGAGTGATGTTGATACCAGGTGTTTCCAATAATAATACCATGCTCTTTTTACCACTGTACAAGTCTGCAACCTCTTTCATTCTGCTCCCCTAGTCCATACTTGCCTACTATGCATCCGTCCTGTTGATTTTCAACTTTGGCATTCAAGTCGACGATTATGATATTTACTTCAAAATTATTGCAATTTTTGAAGGCATTCTCTAAATCAGTGGTTCTCAACCTCTTTTGGCCCGTGCCCCCCTTCACCATATTATCAGAACGTCATTCCCCCCTTCCTATAAAAAATTTGGCCCGTGCCCCCCTTTACCATATTTTCAGAACGACAATTCCCCCCCCCCCCCTTTCATATTTCCTACCTAAAGATTCCCCCCACCCTTATACAGTATACGTAAAAATGGAAGGTAAATATGTTAAAACAGGTCTAGACATCCACATAAAACGTGATTTGTGGGTCTACTTACTTTATAAAATGAATTTTAGAAGGATGAGACGTGCATAACTGTAAAGTATGAAGGGAAAAGCAATATCAAGTAATCGGTTCTTGTATTAACGCGATCTTCAAATGATCTTCATTCCCCCCCCCCCCCTGGAAATCCTAAAATCCCCCCAGGGGGGGGGGGGGAAATTCCCCACCGGTTGAGAACCACTGCTCTAAATCATTATAAAATGCATTGATGCTGTCATCACTGCAGTCTGCTGTTGGTGCATAAACTTGTATGATGTTGACATCAAAAGGTCTTTCATTCAACTTCACCACTCTGTCTGATACAGTCCAATATCCTATGATTGATTTTGATCTCTCTATGTCCATTATAAACGCCACTCCTCTCTGATATTTCTCTCTACCGTAATGGATTATGCTATATTCCTCAGATGTTATAATGCCAATTCCTTTCCATCTGGTCTCACATATAGTTATTATGTTAATATTAAATCTTCTCATTTCATTCTTAATGTTATCAAATTTTCCATCCCCACTCATAGGTCTTACATTCCAAGTTCCCACTTTCAATGCTAATGCTCTTTTGCACTCAGTCGCCTACTGACAGTCTGGAGTCACTTGGTGCACATGACTACCCCTAAAGGGTGGGGCTCCATTTACACTGTTTCTCCCTAAAGGGTGGGGTTCCATCTACACTGTTTCTCTGATTTTCTATGAGATTACAATACATGATTTTCTTGGCACTTATAAAGAAGGTAGTTTGCCATTGCTTTCCTTCTGAGCAGTGACCATACTGGTTGATGTCTGTAGCCATCTCCCCCCCCCCCCCAATAACAACAACAAAACGATATCCTCTGCCTACCGTCGTGAAGGTGAAGACCATAAACAACGCGGGTAAGTTAATAAGTAAGTCACAAATGGCTGTAGAAAAATAACTAACTGCGATAACAACTTGAAACCAGTGTATTTATATACATACATTGTCACCCTATTTGTCAACATAATTTCCACCAACATTGATGCATTTATCCCATCGTTTTATCAGTCCTCCCAAACCGGCTGCATAGAACAGCGTGCTTTGTTTTCATTTACATGCCATCCCACAGAACTGTGTGACTTACTTATTGACTCGGCCTCGTAACTTTCTCTACCCAGCTATACACCGCTTTACGGGAAATCGCTAGGGGCTAAGTCCACTGAAATCCCACATTGGAGGGAGACATTTCGCGAGTGACGCCGAAGTTGAATGTGAAGTGAAAACGTGGTTTAGAAAACAGAGCACGCAGTTCTATGCAGCCGGTTTGGTAGGACTGATAAAATAATGGGATAAGTGCATCAATGTTGGTGGAAATTATGTTTAGAAATAAAGGGACAATGTATGTATAAAAATAAACTGGTTTCAAGTTGTTATCATAGTTAGTTATTTTTCTACAGCCATTTTGACTTACTTATTAACTTACCCTCGTACAACTATCTAATGGCTACTCTTCATATTCATCCACTACCTGCACACATGGCTTGACGTAACCCGAATCAGGGGTGGGTGGAGGGGGTGCTAAATGGGCTTTCCCAACAAATAAATATAGAATTACATAATTCAGGAAGTATATCTCCAATATCATATATTGTGTTCAGCAGTCTGGTGACTTGGTCTATTCCATATTCTTCTAACGCATTGATCATTTCTGTTATGCTATTGTCTGGACCTGGAGTCTGACCAGTTTTCATAAGGTTAAGAGAATTCTGAACTTTCATCTTCAAAATTGATCAATCAATCAATCAATCATGTGCCATGCCGGAAAGCGTGGGCGGTCATGACTCGCCATTTCACTATTATTCCGAGTATCATACTGTTCTAATAGGTGTAGCACATGTGAAATTACTATCATCATCATCGTCCACGTCAAGTGTCGAGAGAAGAACAATGAACAATGTAGTCGATGTCGTCAGTCCACTTTCATCTCTGGCGTCTTCTTGTTCTGGTATCTTTGATGTAGAGCCAGTGCTGGTAGTTGATGGTGTTGCATTTTAACGATACGGCCGAACCATTTGATCTTCTGTCTTTCAATATATGTCGCGCAAGGTGTTATCGCAAAAGTCTGTCTAATAACATTATTTCTTTATTCGGTCTCAGATAGTTAAGCTGGCAGCTTCTCCTCAAGCATTAATTACACCTAATAGGACATACTAATATGACTTAATGGGTTCTGCCAGTTTTTTTTTCCCCCAGTGTACAGTTAAGGGTATAAACACTGCCAAATGATTCTCTTGAACACTACCAAAGTTGATTTAGTAAACAGTACTCCTCGACAGATCAGTATTTGTGTGTGTGTGTGTGTGTGTGTGTGTGTGTGTGTGTGTGTGCGCGCGCGCGAGTGTGTGTGTGTGTGTGTGTGTGTGCGCGTGTGTGTGTGTTATGTGTGTGTGTGTGTGCATACGACAGCACACATTCTGCGTAAAGACTTTGGCTGGCGTGATAAATTACGTGAGTATATTGTTTTGAGATCCCCCCTGCCATCATTATTACATACAGCTGCTTTCATAGAATGTAAATTAGTCACTAATATATTCACATCATCTTTTAATGCCGTCGGTAAATCGGTCTTGTGTCCAGCTACCGACGTGGCAGGAATTGATATCAGGTGGCGGCAAGAACCGCCCACAAAATAACGAACGCTCAAGCGAATGAACTTAGACAAGAAATGCATGTTTGGAAGCCGTTTGTAGATGTTGAAAAGCTCAAGAAAATAATACCTTTATTAATTTCAGTAATGTATATGACATCATTCATTGGTATACTACTGTGAAGCATACTTACTAACAGTTTGATGTCCTTCACAAATGATGCCTTTAGATTACACATGTATATAGTTCTCTCTCTCTCTCTCTCTCTCTCTCTCTCTCTCTCCCTCTCTCTCTCTCTCTCTCTTTCTGTCTCTCTCTCTGTCTCTCTCTCTGTCTCTCTTTTTCTTTCTTTCTCTCTCTCTCTCTCTCTCTCTCTCTCTCTCTGTTCTCTCTCTCTCTCTCTCTCTCTCTCTCTCTCTCTCTCTCTCTCTCTCTCTCTCTGTTTGGCTATTTGTAATTTATTCTTGGCGAGTTTACTTTTCGTAGATTGCCATTGCCTTTTGAACGACCGGCATTCATGCCAATGTAAAAAAACATCGCAATGCAGTATGCTTCCAAATACACACAACACGTACACATACACAAAACACACACACACTCACGCAAGAAACGCAGACTGTGGCAAATCAAGCAGTACAATAACTGACCCATGTACACGCTTTCAGGCGTATTGGGTACATGGTGTTAGACTCATATTTGTATAGACCAAGCGGCACTTGATGAGTGATGTGTTCAATACCGCACCGGACGCCTTTACTTCCCAGACGGTTCCTGGTAACCACTGTGGGCTGGGTCGACCTGGGAGCCCGGGTCAGTTTAATAAATCCACCATGATGGTCATTCAAAGTCGTGGCCATCGGCAGGCGAGCGACTGGTCACTACGCCATAGTGTCTCCCACGCGGGAGATGTAGCAAAATTGCCAGGCAATAAATTGTGCAATTTATATTTGTGTCTTCGTTATTTAAATTGACTTTTGGAAAACTTTGTTTTGAACTTTAGAAACCTCGGAAAGGTTAACCTGGTCAACAAATGCCTGCAGAAGTCGGATTTGTCGGCCGAAAGGTGCAAATATTACAGCTCTGTTGTAAACAGGCACAGCGCAATTACGTCCCCAAAAAATATTTCGGATGGACACAGAAGAAGAAGAAGAAGAATTTTAGAAACAAAATGTCTAGTAAATTAACAGCCATGATTGGTCATCCAATCCGATATGCATTCAAGCCAACAAAATGTAATGGCCCTATCACATCGCACGTCTAGATCAGGTTCCGGCCTCAGGGCATGTTCAAATTAACACCCACAGCTGGGCTCCAGCCTGTTATTGACTTGTTCACTTTCCCTGTTAGTGTGGCTTTACAAAAAGTCATCATGAGAAAGAGGGACACTTGCAAGGGAAACTGTAACCATCATATTACCTTAAAGGTTGGAAGACACGTTGAAGGTTATGCTGACTAATATATGAAAATTAACACAAGTACTCACACAAAGAAACAAAATAACGGCGACATAAAAATGCTGTAAACATGTTACGTCTTAGCACAATCGTATTCAATGTCGACGCCATTAAGAGACACCGGACAAACAGACGACGTTAAGGACACTTGGGAATCTGCTTCTTTGTCCATAGTGAGTGAGATGGGAGTGAGGCGAGGGCACCGCTGAACAATCCTTTCCCCAGTTCCAGACCCCGCGCATTGTCATGCCCGGTATGTTTTAATCCCCTGTCGTGTTAATCAAACCTTTCCTCTTGTCCCAGGAAGCTCCCCTTCCATTGTTGTTGCTTCTAAGCCACCGAGCCCTTTAATGTGGCTAAATTATGTCAGTTGCCGAGACATAGCGCTGTTTATGAGGCAGTTTATCTCATGTTTACATCTTGCAGGACGTCATTCCGAAAGCATGATATTCCTAAGCAATATTCTGTAGCATTTATAAGTAAGTTCAAACGACTCTATCGTCCTCTTCTAGTCGTTCCGAAATGGTCCACATTTTATTTTATTTTGCCAAATATATTAGATTCTAAATGTTGTGTTTTTCTTTTAATTGGAAGTTCAATATAAGCAAAGTGAAAAAACATGTCCCTGTTGCATGCCTTTGGTGCAATGGACATACAGTGGTATTGTTGTAGACCTTTCGGCTCTCACAGAATCACGCCAGCCGCCTTATCTTCCAACGACATATATTGGTACACATTTTAGGCTGGCTCGACCAGGGAGCAGAGGTAAACTTAAAATTTGAATCCGACCCGATACGAATCAAACATTTGAAAACCAGGCCTATGGGAGAGCGTCCTAGCCACTACACCATCGCCACTCTCGGAGATCAATATGTGTCGGAAATGTTTCAGTTACTGTGTTACTTGACCAAAGACAGCTTTCAGTTGTTCTATAGAGAGTTAATCTGAAACAGGAAACGTGTAAGTATCTAGAGTATACACATTTATTTTATCAAGTATTTGTGGCTTTGGTTTGTTGAAAATTTCCCGTGGGTTAGAAAATGTGTATACATTTCCTCATCAAGTGCCTTGCTGACAAACGTGGGAGATCATGCTTCTCTACACATTGCGATCTCCAACGGCATTATGAAACGTGTGCTGTCTGTCTTCCGTGACATGAAAGAAGACTGTCGAGGATTTTCTCTCGCTATCCTCATCAATCTATTTCCATAAATCCTTCAAGTTGTCACGATATGTTCCAGTTATTGTGTTCTCATTATGTGGCCAAACAGTTAAGACTACCTGTTTTTTGATGTTTGTGATAAGTTGTCTTCGCCACATAGCCTCCCTTAAAATGTTCAGATATCCATTTCAGCTGCCCATGGAATTTTCAGCATTCTTCAAACAAACCACATCTCCAAAGCATCCAGGGATGTTATTCATTTGTTTATTAATTAAAGGGATTCGCAGCCATGTGTACATGTTTAACAAACATGTTAAGTTCATAGGTCGGTGCTGTCGACGATGAAGTGTTTTTTATTTTAGGGGTGTTGATAGTAGTGAATATGGGTTTATAAATCTTGTATAGATAAAATGATGTCTTCTGTAATATATCGGTATCTGTGGTTTAGAGCCTAGGGGACGCAATTTCACAATTCTCCAACATTCCTGGTCAAGTTTCACAATCCTTCGATATTCCTGTCAAGATTCAAAATCAGTAGCAGGAGATTTGGCAGCAGATCGTTTTGCGTCTATTTTGATGGTATGAGATGAGTAGGTCAGAAAGCAATAGCAGTCTACTGCGGATAATAAATCACAAACAGCGAATAATGCTGCAGTTGATTGCAACGTCATCTAGAGGACATGCGACTAACTTTTCTATCACGCTTCGCTTGTTTTTTGTTTTGTTTTTCGCAACGTCCACCGCTCCTACCTTGTTAAAATGCAGATACGTTGATGTGTCAGGAATAATACTGACCAAGACCTTCAATGACCTCCGACTCTGACACCATATGCAAACACCAGACATCGCTAACGAAGGAAACATCGACAATGGCGTCCCTTGAAATGAAACAGTGCGGTGGACAGACATTCTGTACACCCCAGCAGCCTGCACTACAGCCACAATACCCCAAAATTAGTGTAGGCAATCAACACCCAAGATGGAAAATCTCTCGAGAATGCTAGGAATAATGGGTTGCTTGTTAACTGAGATAAGACAGTCATTCATCAAAATGATGTGCCACGCCGGTAAGCATGGGCGGTCATGTTTCGCCATAATACACGATCACCAGAGTCGTGGATCAGCTCCGTATTCTTGTCCTTACCACGTCATGTGGTCAAGCCATACAGATATTTACGTATCTGCCTTCCCCTTACTCTCGTCTCTCAATCTTGCCAGTTGTCACCAAGTTCTCTAGTTTATTTCTTCTCATAACGTGCCCAAAAAATATTTAACTGTCTACGTCTAATTTGTAATCAGTTTGCAGTTTTCATTTGCCTCTTGTAGGACTTGCTCATTGGTTTTTCTATCTGTTCATGATATTCTTTGCATTTTCCCCTGAAAGGAACTATCATTGCCAGTTCCCAATTCTCCCAAATCAAAATAATCATCATCGTGTGCCATGCCGCTAAGAGCGGGCAGTCATGATTCGCCATCTCTAACAATCGCCGAAGCGGGATAAGGCCTGTCCTCTCTTTTTCCTGCGAATATATTACGCTGGCCGGCTTCGTGGCTTAGAGGTTGGCGACTTTTCTCCGTAATCTCGTATACTCTCGTAGGTAACGTGATGACGGTGAGAATCAGCAGTGGTTCGAATCGCATCGGTAACTTACGGGGTATGTGAGCCGGCCGCTCAGAAAGCAATGGCAAACTACTGAGCGTAATCTTGCCAAGAAATCAACATACAGCTGAAAGATGCTGGTGTTGACAGCGATGTCACCTGATGTTCGTGACTTGCCTACCCGGCGACACTGCTGTTATGGGGTAACTATTTACACAGTTTATCCGAAACTGTACGAGTTGTCGAATCACATTGCAAAAGACAAGCAAAATAGTGCTTTCACCTACACTTTCGCCGTTTATCTACGGCATAACAACACTAGCCATCGTTTAAAAGACGAATCCTGCAAGGTCGCATGCGAATAAGTCATATATGCCAGCCTGTTAGTTAGTTGCATATCCTTTGCAGGTTGTCGCAGTCAACCCCAACATTGATTGTCTGATTGCGATGTCTTGGAAATTTACGTTCAGTAGCTTGTCATTGCTTTCTGAACATACATCACTATTGCCATTGTATGACAACCAACGCCAGGCGGTCTACTGCTAAATCGGCCGTGGTATTCGAGATTACGAATTGCGTCCGTAACCCCTTTGCCACACAGCCGGCTGTACATTAGCCAAAAACCTGCAATCTTTCTACACCTGAGGCCAATGGGTAAATGGTGCCAACCCCGCGTCTCTATAAACCGGTACTCGACGATTTTTTTTTTTTTTAAATTTTTTTTTTAGTATATCCTTTTTACAGGACTTAGCTGTCAACACCAGCATCTTTCAGCTGTATGTTGATCTCTTGGCAAGATTACGCTCAGTAGTTTGCCATTGCTTTCTGAGCGGCCGGCACACATACCCCGTAAGTTACCGATGCAATTCTAACCACTGCTGATTTGAACCGTCATCACGTTACCTGACGAGAGTATACGAGATTACGGAGAAAAGTCATAACCTCTAAGCCACGAAGCCGGCACTCGACGAATGATGCTGTCAATATCACGTGTTCACGCAGCCTACATCAAACATTCCTATGCAGTTGGAAATCAGAAAGTGCACACAAGTATCCAGGTTACATTTGCAAATTGAAAAATAAAAAATAAAAACCACCGCACAAAAGCAATATCTCAGATTTGCACAATTCTAAAATGTAAACAGTGGGACCTCCACTGCTTCCCTGGGGGTTAGGTTACTGGGTCGGCAGAATCCTAGTCTGATCTTCAGGAGACGACTGGAACTATGTATGATACGGCGGCATCAGTGTTCACAGATAGTGACGTGATCATTTACAAACAATTCAATGTTTGACACTGGTAACAGAGTAATGAAATTCATATTTAGTAATATATGTAATATTTGTCTTTAATATGAGACAGGGCTTATCAAGGATAAAGACGGGTTGTAATAGATTATTGCTGCTGTTAAAGTTAATTGCTCGGAAAGCCATAGATTATTTGGTTTCTAGGAGCGAGTTGCGTGTCCTTCTTGTTCACTTGTGAGCGTCCATGGCAACAAGAAGAGTCACTCCAGATATCAGTTGGGGCCATTACAGTTAATGCATGTTATAAAATACACTTCTGCAGAACTTTCCAGAAAAAAAGGCAAGTGAAGTTAAACATGTTGAAGAAATAATACTTTGGTTGTGTAGTTAAAGTTATCGTTTCTACATCTTCCTCTTCCTCTTCGTCGTCTTCTTCCTCTTCCTGTTCTCTTCTTCTTCCTCATCCTCATTTTCTTCTTCTTCGTTTTCTTCTGCCTCTTCCTCTCCTTCATCTTCTTCTTTTGGCTTCTTCTTCTTCTTCTTCTTCTTCTTCTTCTTCTTCTTCTTCTTCTTCTTCTTCTTCCTCTTCTTCCTCTTCTTTCCCTTCACAGTGTAAAGTGTGGAAGCTTGTTCACATTAGTTTCAGTTATTATGTGAGGCATCATGTATGTGTCTAGACGTGAGGATGTGAGTGTGTCAATGTGTATGTGGGGAATGTGTGTGTATGTGTGTGTGTGTGTGTGTGTGTGGGATGGGTGTGTGGGAGATGTATGGGTGAAGGGATATGTGGTGGGTGAGGGATGTGTGGGCGTGGGTGGTGGATGTGTGTGTGTGTGTGTGTGTCGGATGGTTGGAAGTGTGTGGGTGTTGGTGGGTGGGTGTTGTGTCGGTGGGGAATGTGTATGTGAGTGGGTGGGTGAGGGAAATCGGGATGTGGGGATGTGTGTGGGTTGGGGGATGAGTGTGGGGATGTGTATGTTGGTGAAGGATATGTCTGTGTTGGTGAGGGTATTTGTGGATGGGTGGAGGATGTATGTGTGGGTGGTAAGGGTTTTTATAGGTGGGGGATGTGTGGGTAAGTGGGATATGTGTGTGTGTGTGTGTGTGTGTAAGGGACGTGTGTGTGTGAGGGGGGAGGTGTGGTTGGATCTGGCATGTGCGCGTGGGTGAGGGATGTGTGCGGGTGGAAGATGTGTGTTTGGATGGGTGGTTGGGGTGTGTGAGTGTGGGTGGGTAGTTTAGGGAAATATATGTTAATGGGTGGGTGCGGGATGTGTGGGTGTGAGTGGTTGAGGGATGAGTACGTGGGTGGGGGATGTGTGTGGGGATGTGTGTGTGAGTGGGGTTGTGTATGGGTTGTGTATGTGTGGGTTGGTGTGGGAATGTGTGTGTGATTGGGGGATATGTGGTTGAGGGATGAGTGGGTGTGGGATGGGTGATTTGGAGTGTGTAGGTGGATGGGTGTAGGATGTGCAGAGGATGTGTGGGAGGGTGAGTGTGTGTGGGATGGGGTATTGGTGTAGCGTGTGTATGGCTGGGGAATTGTGTGAGTGGGGGATGTAGTGTGGGTTGGGGATGTGTGTAGGGCTGGATGCGGGATGTGTGTGTGTGTGTGGAGGAGATTGTGTGGTAGGGGAAGTCTGGGTGGGAAGTGTGGGTGGGGTGTGTGTGGGTTGGGTGCATGATGTGTGGGTTAGCAGGGGATGTTTGTGTGGGTGGGGAAATGTGTGGTGGGGATGTGTGTTTGGCTGAGTGACTGAGGGGTATGGGTGGGTAGATGGAGGCTGTGTTGGTGGGCGAGTGTGTGTGGGGTGGGGGATGTGTGCGTGTGTGTGTTAAGGGAGATGTGCGTATTTTGGGGATTTGTGGGTGGGGATGGATGCGTGGGTGGGGATATATATGTGTGCATGGGTGTGTGCGTAGTTGGGGTGTGTGTGTGTGGATGGGTGGGTGGGTGGGTTGGGGATGTGTGTGTGTGTGTGTGTGTGTGTTGTGGATGTGTGATGGGTGGGGGCTGTGTGAGTGGGTGGGGGATATGTCTCATAACATGGTAATATGCATTGTTTATGTTTACAACATTCATTTGACAATGTTTGTTTTCCTATGTAAATGCATCATGCACTATTGATGAACAAAAGATGAGTGACTAGAAGGGCCGAATGTAAGACGCGCCTGCGTGCCCAATTTGTAACAATTCTAAAATAAAGATTAATCAATCAGTCAATCATTCCTCTGTCGAGTAGAGCTCATCACACCCAGGTATGTCCCTCATTGGCCAGTGTGTCAGACTTCTCCTTGTATGTGTGTCAGGTTTGCTCTCTCTAGCCAGATTCCATACACGGTAACAGGCTCTGTACTCTAGGTAGGTTTGGTTTATCCTATCAAATAGTGCCATACACTTTCCGATTTCCAACTGTGGATTTTTAACGAGGATAATTTGTATATGGTATCTAATTTTTGCCCTTTTCTGAGAAGACTAGATATCCGATGTCGCTACTCAATAGATCAGGGTGGTGTTTGATATCATTAGATACAAATGGTTAATGGAGAAATTCGCAGGCCTTTGTTGGAATTGAACCGTGTGTCTTGTATACCTGAGGCGGACACGGTGACCTCTTAGCCAATGCGAAGTCTTTCAATAGTTGTTAAAACATTTATAATTACTTCAACTTATGTATCATTGCTGGCGTAGTCAAGTGTCTATTAGGGAAAAAAAATAATACTCCCGAAGCAGGAATATGCGGTGGCGCAATGGCAAGCACTTGCATGCCAGTCTGACAGTCATGAGTTCGAATTTGCCTCGAGGCCAATAAATATACTTCGTTTGGGCTCCCATGTATTCCATCCAGAAATGGGTTAGCAGGACATATCTTGGGAAGAAAAGACGGCCAGTACGGTGTTAACCTCATCCCATCACCCTACGAGTCCTGATTGGTCTATATCAATATGGGCTAACATCGTATGTCTGAAACACTTCATGGTGTGTGGAGGTGCTCTTTCTCTGTACTTATGTTCCACATATGTTGCCTATCCAAAAGAAATGCATATATTTTGTGTTTCATTGCAGACACACCCCTTGAGCATTTGATGAACATTTCCTGGGAGCGAAAGAGGTAACAACTCGCGAGTTCACGAAGGGAGAATAGCATAACGAAAAACCTGTATACGTCTCTAGAAGCTCTCTATTACACTACCAGTGAAATCCATCTAGATAACACACACAACGACAAGAGTATAGAATGTACTCAAACAAATAGAAACATATAGAATAACTGTAAGGTGACTAACTCTCATATTCACTTGCCGCCCTTGCCATCTTACCTGTCTTGTGTATACTTTAAATTGAATAGTAATAAAAAATACAGTTTAATGCACGCTTAATATGTTATATAATCTCTATTACTCTCTCTCTCTCTCTCTCTCTCTCTCTCTCTCTCTCGCTCTCTCTTTCTCTCTTTCTCTCTCTCGATAATCTTGGTTATTCTCTCTCTCCCCCTCTCTCTTGCTCTCTGTCTCTCTCCGTCTCGGAATTATCTCTTTGTGTCTCTGTATATGTATATCTCAATCTTTCTCTCTTCTCTCTGCCTCTCTTTCTCTCTCTCTCTCTCTCTATCCGTCTCTCTCTATCTCGCTTCTTGTCTCTTTGCCTCTCTCTTTCTCTCTGTCACTACCTCTCTCTCCCTCTCTCCGTCTGTCTCCTTCTCTCGCTGTCACACTCACTCTTAATTGTCTTAACCTCTCTCTCTTTCTATCTTACTCTCCCTTACTCCGTGTCTCTGTATGTGTGTCTTTCTCTCTCTCTCTCTCTCTCTCTCTCTCTCTCTCTCTCTCTCTCTCTCTCTCTCTCTCTCTCTCTTCTGCATGTTTCTGTTCAAAACTCCTCTCTCTGTTCATCTCCCCTCTTTCTATCTCTCTTCCTCTCTCACTCTGACACTGTCTGTCACCTCCTCTACCCCATCCCACTCTCTCTCTCTCTCCCTCTCTCTTATCCCCCCTCTCTCTCTCTCATCCTCTCTCTCTCTCTCTCTCTCTCTCTCTCTCTCTCTCTCTCTCTCTCTCTCTCTCTCTCTCTCTCTCTCATGCTATGTACCTTAGTAACAGTTTTAGAAACTGATTCACCACATTGGGAGCTTGCGAATTTGATGGAGTATTCGTGGGCGTTGTCGGAGTTGTTGTGGAGGGAAGCAGGGGATCCTTCTCATGATTTTCCTTAAGTTCTGTCGCCATCTTGATCAATACAACCGGATATCCGCTCAGATACACAAAAACCACAAGGCTTGATAACTCAATAAGCGAAATAATGATTCATCACACTGTATTTGCAATCACCGAATAAGTTGTTCGTTTTACAAAACAAGCGTATAACAACCACCCGCAATAGCGTTTAACGCAACATTGTTCTTTGAATGAGAGCACTTTGCAGTTAACAATCGGAAATATTGCCTAAGCTTTTAACAAATAGTGTCTTTGCAGGCTAACTGTTCATGTTACTGCAAATGCTGTTAATAATTGTGCGTATTATCAATACGACGTAAAAGTTAACTGTTCTCCTGGAATAAAAGCAACACTTATTCATATGTATTGTCAATTCTCGACAGAATATTGAAACTATAATAATAGGTAACACGGTATGACCAAAGCAGCCTTTGTTGAAGGATGGAAAGTATTTGTAGTGATTGCCCTTTACATAAACTTCAAAGCAATCTTTAAACCTACACAGAAGCCGTAAATAATATGTTGCAATGTGTATTGCCTGGCATATTACGCTGCATCTCGTCAGACGCATTCTGTAGTGTTATGTATCATATGAAGTGAATAATTTAATAATACTTTAGCTGAAACACTAAAACCACATAGTCACAGCTATTGCTCGTATGCTGGGCATTTGTTATCCCCACAGTAATTTCATTTTTATAACGAACTCTTCAGGCTTTCATAAAAATGGCTGGAACTGCCTACTTCTTAACGTCTCAGTATATTTGAGGAATTGTTTATTGTTCATCGAATACAGTGTACAACAGGTTTTGTTATTGTTTCTGTTAACGTTATGACCATAATTTATGAGTTGTTGAGAAAGCGAAGAAAGGGCCGGTTTGTAGTTTTTGTACTGTACAAGGAATAAATCGTGAAACATATTGCTTGTACAAAATTTACACATCTGCTTTATTGACTACACAAATGCTTTCGATAAAGTGAGACCTGTCGACATGATAAGGATGCTTGAAGATCTACACATTGATGGAAAAGACCTTAGACTTGTAAAAAACATATTGGAAACAACAAGCTGCTATAAGAATTGATAAAGAAACAGGTCAATATAAGTCTATTAAGAGAGGTGTGAGACAGGAATGTGTAATATCTCCAGATCTTTTTTCCATGTACAGTGAATATATTTTCAGAAATATAGAAGATATGGAAGGAATCAACATTGGGGGACGATACATCAATAACACTAGATACGCAGATGATACACTCTTGATTGCAGACAATGAACAGGACCTGCAAAATTTAGTAGATGCGGTTGTTGCACACAGTGAACAACTGGGGTTAGAATTGAATTGTAAGAAGACACAGATTATGGTCATCACAAGGAAGGAATAAATACCACAATGTAATATACAAGTAAATGGGCATATTCTTAAACAAGTGAATCGGTACAATTATCTCGGAACAGTCATAACATCTGTTGGGAGATGCCTTGAAGAGATTAGAACAAGAATTGCCATAGCAAAGGTAGCCTTTTGCAAGATGAAAAACATACTGACCAATAAAAAATATCAACTGAAATTAGAAAAAGAGTGTTGAAGTGCTACATAGAACCTGTACTTTTATATGGATGTGAGGCGTGGACAATGAGCAGACAAGCTAAAAACAACTTCTGATGGCTGTGGAAATGTGGTTTCTGAGGGAAACGCAAAGAATACCATTGACAGATAGAAATCCCGTCGAGGTGAAATCTGATGACTGGTGTCTGTGCGCACTATATTTAGCTGTGTTTCCTTTACAGGACATTGCAATCAACTTCAGCATGTATTCGTTTTGTGATTAACTAACATTAAGTAGTTTGCCATTACTTTCTGTACGGCAGAAGCTTCATACCATCAAAATTAACACAAACAATCGGCTTCCAAATCGCCCGCGACTGACTGCGAACTCTCAAATATGTATGTAGAGGAATTGTGAAAATGTGTGACACTAAACTAATCCCAATGCCCGACTTGTGCGTTTTCCTTGATCGTTTATTTACTTTCTTATTGTGTTCATTCTTTACATTGATGAAAGCTCTTATCGTGTCAGTCTCGCTCCTGTAGCAGTCTGTTTGATAACATTGTAGCTCGGGTTTAGAATTTGATGCTTTCTACCTGCCAAGTTTGCGTGAATATTTGCCTCATTGGTTCATAGCACTCAGGCATTCCCACACGCACTCCATCCCCTGGATCAACAGCCAGCGAAGAGTCATACTGCTAATCGTTCCAACTGCAATCTGATGGAAATTTATCCTCGTCTTCCCTCTCAGCTTTCAGATTCGTCCAGAACTCCTGCCGATCCCCCGCCATATCATATTCTCCACATCGGGTTGAGTCTGTTCGACAGCTTTATCCACGTGCTATAACGTATGCTTATTAAATGCAACAATGTTAATAAATGTGATATAATGTATGCTTATTCAACGCATCAATGTTAATAACTGTGCTTTAACGTATTTTTAATAAAGGCATCAATGTTAATAAATGTGCTATACCGTATGTTTATTAAACTCATAAATGTTTATAAATGTGCCATAATGTATGTTTATTAAACGCTTCAATGTTTATAAATGTGTCACAAGTTATGCTTATTAAACTCATAAATGTTTATAAATGTGCCGTAATGCACGTTTGTTAAACTCATCAATGTTTATACATGTGTCGTATTGTATGTTTATTAAACGCTTCAATGTTTATAAATGTGCCGTAATGCACGTTTATTAAACTCATCAATGTTTATAAATGTGTAGTAATGTATGTTTATTAAACGCATCAATGTTTATAAATGTGTCGTATTGTATGTTTATTAAACGCTTCAATGTTTATAAATGTGCCGTAATGCACGTTTATTAAACGAATCAATGTTTATAAATGTGTCACAAGTTATGCTTATTAAACGCATCAATGTTTATAAAGTGTCATAACGTATGTTTATCAAAAGTATCAATGTTTGTAAATGTGCCATAATGTATGTTTATTGCTTGCTTGCTTGTGTTCGTTGGATTGAGCTCCAACGCGAAGTCCTGTATGTCGGATGAAGGCATCCTGTTGTCCAACATCAGTGTGATGTCATACAGGACCTGAGGTTTGCGTGAGTATCCGTTGTCCCATGTCTGGCTTATTGGTGTGCAGACTGGTGGTTCCTCGCCGTATAGGCAGACACTCTCCGACTTCGGAGGAATCGGCGATCCTACTGACTTTAGCCAGGACCCCGAAGGGACCTGTTGCCCAGGACGCTCGACGAGGACGCGTCAATAGGTCTTGGCCAGTATATAATCCGGCCCTGGTGCCTTGGAAACACCTCTGCGTCCCGTATGTTTATTAAAACGTATAACAGTGTTAATAGTGACTGGTGATAGGATACGTGGCTAGTTCTCACGTCTGCTTTTATTATTTCTCTGTCGCTGTTGTTCTAGCAATGTCTACGCCAGAAAACGATTTGTTTTTTAAATTATATTTTACTTTAAATCTGCTCATTGACTCACCCATATGGCTTTCCGTGAATGTTTGTCTCTTATGGATTAGTATTCAGCAAATGATACCTGACTAGGTGGACCTCGGAGAAATCTTGATGGGGAATCGAACAGTTGACTACCGGACCGGCGGGCAAACATGCTAGCCACAGTGCTACCACAGCAACCAACTTCAGAGATGAAGGAACACATTTCAACCTAGGTAATTGTTCAGTCTGTTGTGTTGTGTAATGATAAAGAACAGACGCACCTGATTTTCTAGATAAGTACTGTTATAATGATCTCATTGGTCGTTGCGATTTCTAATAGATTTTATAAGGTTCTTCTTTCCATAAAGGCTATAGACTGTGCTTATGGTTTTGTTATGCTCGTTCTTTAGCTACCACACCTGCTAGTCCATCACCGGGTATATCACAGTGAGATAATGAAACGGTTTCTCACTGACCATGGAGAGGTAACCAACAGGACTAGGCTTGGAGTTAGGGTATGTACCTATAACTCGACAAGAGTTGTTTTCCAATCCAACTGAAAATCTGTTCAGGACAATTCTTCAACCTTTTGATGCCATACTTGTTGTTTCTTCACCTTTTCCTTGTCTATGTCTAGGTAGTAAATCGGATGCCTTACTTTATCAGATAAAAGCCAAAAAATAAAACAAAAAATAGGAAGCCCTGTATGCAAGTTGGACTTCCAACCTAAAAATCCCTAGGTAATTAGACGTCATACAATACAGATTAAACTCGGCATACCGACTTTCTAAATAAGAAAACGTTCAAGAAAACGTTCAAGAAAACCTACCATTAGAAATACAAAGTGAAAGCCTGTTGTTCGCGATTTAATGCGCTTTAGGCATATAGTAGTAGATTCTTATTTGTATAGCCCAATCAACACACAGTGTGTGATATGGGCAGTATTAAGCAGACTGCCTTTGCTTGCCAAAGCAATTGCTGATACTTATTTTAAGCGGGGTCGACCTTATAATCTCAAGTGGGCACAAGGATATAACATGGGCGAGACGGCAGCGGCATGACATTCAACATAGATCTCTCATCGAGTGCCGATTGGTCTATAAAAACATGGGGCTAGCACCATATACCCAATACTACTCGAGCACGCAACTGGGTCCTTTTCTTTACTTACTGTGCTCCTTTAAGAATCTAATGCTAAAATTGCTACAATTGATGGCGAAGTGAATGCAAGAATTATGAAGGCCAGCGCGGCCTTTGGCAGACTGTACAAGAATGTGTGGGACAGAAATGGAATAACCCTGAAAACAAAGCTGAAAGTCTACAAAGCAGTTGTATTATCCACACTGCTATATGCTTGTGAAACCTGGACTGTTTATCAGCGACACGCTAGGAAATTAAACCACTTCCACACAGTCTGCCATAGGAAGCTATTGAAGATGTAATGGCAAGACAAGATCCCAGACACTGAAGTCCTTGACAGAGCGTCCATGCCCAGTATCCACACTCTACTAATGAAGAATCAGATTCGCTGGACTTGTCACTTGACTCGCATGCCAGATCGCAGGCTCCCTAAACAATGTTTTTACGGCGAGATGCGTTGTGGTACACGCTCCCAAGGCGGCCAGGAAAAACGCTTTAAAGACACTCTTAAGATCTCACTAAAAGCTTTTGGAATTCATCATGACACCTTGGAGACTGCTGCCAAAGACCGAAATTCGTGGCGTACATAAACACGCAAGGGTGCAGTCACTTGTGAAGCAAACAGGACTGCAAGAGCTGTGAAGACAAGGCTGGACAGAAATAGCACTGCATGAAATCTTCTTCCTGGAACGTCAAGCATTCTTTGCTCGCATTGTCGAAGAACATTTCGAGCCAAAATAGGCTTTATCAGCTTATCACGGCTCCACTATTTTCAACCCCACTAGATGAAATGAATGGTCATCATCATTCTTGATGGACAAACAACAATGTAAAACTTAAAACCAAAGTAACATAACGTTTGCCTATGGAGCTTGACAAAGATACTTACAAAATCGAACTTTTAAACAAAATAATAATCTTTTTTGTGTCAGTTAACATAAAATCGAAGACGCCATTTGAAATGTATCTGCCATTCGAAATATTACACTCGAGCATAAAGCCACACGGCCCTAAATGATGGTAAGATTGTCGAATCTTTACTGGATTGACGCCACGTCGGGCTTAGCGATTCCATTGTGTAATGCACGCAGTGGCATAGTTGTTAGTTCGCTTGCCTGTTAAGACGGTAGTTAGTTTTCAATCTCCAGCAAACGCGGAATATTTTATTTCCGATCAGTACAGATCTGGGGTCGGTCATGCCTTATGGCAAAAGGCACAGGCAATTTTCAGATATTGCTGGCAAGAGGCGATGCGGATGAGAATTGGCCCCACCTTCATATGTTGTTGCCAAGATTACGTGACGGTCTAACATATCTCAACCCAGCGGAGGTAACGTTTAAGAGATTATATTTCACTTACATTTATTAACTGTTTAATAGACAGCAATGCTACTACGAGGTACAATAACAGTTTCTGACTAATAGGTTGATTGATTGGTTGGTTGGTGAATCCTCTGTTAGACTCATGTTTAACTTCTAAAGTCGAAGCTTTGGCCTTCATGTCGTTTCAGCATTGAATTGGACACCCAACTATCTAAGGTTGGCCTGGAGACTTTCCTGCAGACTCGGTATTAAAGAACCAACACAGCAGTTACAGTGTTGCAGAGTTCATCTATCCCTTTCCAAGCTTAGAAACGAGCGGGGTATGCACAGCCGGTACAGGAACTTCTCATTGCGTAGAGGCATATTAGAATACCATGAAGGGGCACTGCACATACTGGCTGGTTGGGATTACCTACAGCAGTGGTTCTCAAACGGTGGGGAATTCCCCCCCCCCCCCCAAGGTGGCAAGGGGGAATTTTAGGGTTTCCGGGGGGGGGGGGGGACGGAGTGGGAGGGGTGCTAAGATTATTTCAAGATAGCGTTAATACAAGAGCAGATTGCTTGATATTGTTTTTCCTTCAATACTTTACGGTTCTGTACTTTTCGCCCTTCTGAAATTTGTTTCATAACGTAAGTAGACCCGCAAATCACGGTTTATGTAGACGTCTAGACTTGTTCTAGTAAGTGTTATTAAATGTAGCTTCCCTTTTTACGTAAACTGTGTCGAGGTGAGGTTGGGGGATTTATGGCGAGGAAATACGAAGGGAGGGGGGGGGGGGTGACATTCTGAACATATGGTGAAGGGTCGCATGAGCCAAAAAAGGTAGAGAACAACTGACCTATAGGTTTGTAATGCTTCCACTGAGCATTTTAGGTATCTAGTTAGTTAGTTACTTAGTCGCGGTTCCAACTTCACGGCAACGGGTCGTCCCCATTATGCCCCGTTCCTGTACCAGTGAATATCACACAAAATGCTCCTCACAAGAGGAGTCAAGAGACTCTAACTGAATGCCCAGAAGGACTGCTGACTAATTTAATCAAACAACGTCTATTACACACGAGCTGGTTAAACTGTTTCATTAAAGTAAAACATATCACTGCTCGGCTATATTTACAATCGCATATAAAATATAAACGTATCAAACTGCTGGCGGGCGCAGATTGCTTTGCGGGAATAACACAGCAGGTAAGGTGTTGGTTCAACAAAAACATTTCCACAGAAATAATAAAGTAAACACAACGGATCTATGCGTAAAGAGCAGGCACATGTCATTACTATAATTACACTGACTTTACAGCCGCGGTGATCCGAGAGAAGTGCAAAGTTATTAATACTGTTAGTGTGCAAGTGCTAATATATGTGGAGTCGTTATATTATAGAACTAAACAGTTGATCGGTGATTGCCGCGTGAATATTCCTGACAACGGTTTGTCTGGTGACGCTGCGATATATGGTAATGCCGTTGTTGTCTTCCCTGAGTAGGTTGATTGTTTCAGCTCGCGACCAGATCACGACAAAACGCGTGCATAAATCGCATTCTGTGCTGTGAACGCTGCAGTCTTGCGTCAGTAGCCTCACCTCCTGCCAAGTTGTCCTACTGTTTCGCTTCTTTTGTTTCCTGCGATTTTCCTCTTTGTTTGCCTCTGGCATTCTTTAACGACATTCTTGCTTTATCTCGTTAGTCCACATTTCATGATACACCTCTTCACCCTTGTACATTATCGTTACACATTTTTCTTGTTAACTGAAATCTGTACACACAGAAGCCACAAGCAATAAGTTGCACGATTTATTGCCCAGGCATATTTCGCATGGTTTGTAGTACATGGGTTTGTAAACATTATCAAGTCTCTTAAACTACGATAATTATTCCACATCCTACGTCACGTAGATGGAAGGCATGGTTACTTGTAGATAAGGTTATAAGACATCCAGGGCATTGAATTTCATCTGATCTCATCTCATCATCAGGGCATTAAATCTCATCTGATCTCATCTCATCACCAGGGCATTAAATCATATCTGATCTCATCTCATCTCATCACCAGGGCATTTAATATCATTTGATCTCATCTTATCTAAACACCAGGGCATTAAATTTCATCTGATCTGATCTCATCACCAGGGCATTTAATATCATCTGATCTCATCTCATCCTATCACCAGGGCATTGAATCTCATCTCATCATCAGGGCAGTCAATCTCATCTGATCTCGTCTCATCTTATCACAGGGCATTGAGTCTCATCTGATCTCATCACATCATCAGGGCATTTAATATCATCTGATCTCATCACATCATCAGGGCATTGAATCTCATCTCATCTCATCTTATCACCAGGGCATTTAATATCATCTGATCTGATCTCATCTCATCACCTAGGGCATTGAATCTCATCTGATCTTATCTAATCTCATCTCATCACCAGGGCATTGAATCTCATCTCATCTCATCACCAGGGCATGGAATCTCATCTTATCTCATCTCATCTCATCATCAGGGTATTGAATGCACGAGAAAATAATTAGGCGCTTTCTGATGAGAGCAATGTTCTGCAAAGGATTTGTTATATGAGGATGATGAGGATGATGATGCGGGACACTGGTGAAGCATTTGTTACATGATGAGATGTTGTTGAGGAGAAAGGAAGAAGTATTCGTTACATTGTGATTATAACGATAAGGAAAATTGGTGAAGCATTTGTTACATGGCATTGATGACGATGAGGGGAACTGGTGAGGCATGTGTTACATCATGATGATGTTGTTGAGGAGAACTAATGAAGTCTTTGTTACATGATGATGATGATGAATATGATGATGATGATGATGATGATGAATGATGATGATGATGATGATGATGATGATGATGATGATGATGATGATGATGATGATGATGATGATGATGATGGGAGCTGGCAAGGGATTTCAGGGTCATCTGTTGGAAAGGAAACACTGACCCCCTGGAGGTAGTACATCAGTAATGGGTCAAAATATAGTCTTTACACCAGCCTGGCTCTAGTAGATGTAAACCCCTTTGAAGACTTAGACTACCTGAATGTCAATGTTTAAACACGTTTGTTGCATATCCTTTACCGGACGTCGCAGTCAACCCCAGCAGCGTTTGGCTGTTTGTTTTTTGATTCGTCGACAAGTTTACGTTCAGTAGTTTGCCATTGCTTTCTGAGCGACAGGAACTCGTACCTTTCCATGAAAACCAGCGCAAGGCGGTCTACTTCCAAATCTCCTGCATCTGCGTTTCTTCTTCTTCTTCTTCTTCTTCTTCTTCTTCTTCTTCTTCTTCTTCTTCTTCTTCTTCTTCTTCTTCTTCTTCTTCTTCTTCTTCTTTTTCTTCTTCTTCCTCTTCTCTGTCTCCTTCTCCTCCTCCTGTACCTCCTCCTCCTCCTCCTCCTCCTTCTTCTTCTTCTTCTTCTTCTTCTTCTTCTTCTTCTTCTTCTTCTTCTGCTGAGTTCATCCGGAGTGTTTCTTTTTTTTTAAATTTCAGATGTGATTGCGTTGTGCCTGTTTAATCGCGCCTTTAGGCCGACACATCTGTCTTCTGCGCGCATTTGTTGACCGCGTTAACCTTCCCGGGTGTCTCGAAGGATATTCCACTCTCATTCGGGTGTTTTTTGCGTTGTGTCTGTTTATTTACGCCTTTCGGCCGAAACATCCGACTTCTGTGGGCATTTGTTGACCGGTTACCTTCCCAGGTTCAGCTGAGTTTTAAATGCGAAACGAGTGCAAGGTGGTCTGCTTCCAAGTCGCCCGCAGCTGTTTTCGAACGCGGGATGCGGGTATAAAAATTGAGTTCGTCACCCCTTTGCCACAGTGCTGGCTTAACTTCAGTGGCTAAAGGCTTGCGAACGCGGTTCGTGAGCCGGGTACCAGTCGTTCGAAGCTCAGCTGCGACCGATTTGTGCAGCAGACCGTGTCGCGTTGTGTTATAACGTGCTGGTATGGGAGCCGGTCGTTCAGAAAGCAATGGCAAACTACTGAACGTAACACATGCCTAGTACATCAACAGCAGCTGAAAAATGCTGGTGTTGACTGCAGCGTCCCGTAAGGGACACGCAAATTAAAAAAAAAATCATGACTTTGCAAAGAGTTTTAACTCTTATAATTCGTCCAGCGAATTCAAAAACCAAACAAGTAACTAGTTTCCCATTACTCTCTTTCTGATATAAACTGGGATAACTATGTTTACTATTTTCTCCAAACTGGCTGCGATATTATCAATTCTAGCTTTCGGAAAAGCACTTGTAGTCAAGATCAATCAATCCGCAATCACAAAACCTTTTAGCAAGCAAACCACTTGATACGATACTGGGATGTCATGTTTGTAGTTATGGATACAAACCAAACATTGCCTGGCATTTGCTGTTCAACCACGTGCACGGCTGTTAAACAAGTAAAACAGCTGGCTGTATTCTAGGCACAGCTACTGTCACAGGCCGATTGTTGAGTACACAAATGGGTAGACACGGTACATTAAGTTTCCTGTGCTGTAGAAGATACCGGGCAAAGCGTGTTGAGTGTTGGGTAGGGGCGGATAGGTGCAGTCAGCATGAAAACATTGGCTTAAGATAGAGCGATGATGTTCCGTCCAGAAATCATATTATGGTTTACTTCTTCAAACAGCAATGGACGAACAGGGCGAGTTTAGTTTGTCAAACAGCAATTTACTTCTTGAAAAATAATTCCGATGACTATGGAGAGAAAATTTTATGAAATATCGTTGCATGTGAAGAAACCTGAGCTCATAAATTTGAACCTGAAACGAAACTTCAGTCAATGAAGTGACATCATCCACAATCACTACAAATGGAGACAATCAAGATAACCCATTCAGCATGAAAGGTTATAACCACCAACTTTTTGAATATTGAAGGTGTTATTCTTGTGAAAGTGATGCCAAGAGGTGAGACAATCAAATCTGAAGCTTATATCAAAACACTAACAAAATTCAATAAGCGTTTCCACAGGGTTCGGAGTCACAAGAATCCAGCAGAACTGTTGCCCAAACACGATAATGCACGCCCTCACACAAGTCAACTGTCTGTTTGTCAAAGCTGTCATTTACTGCCAATATAGTACCTTGTGGTGTATGACAGGGTGTCTTGAGCCTGAAGAATTAAGGCCGCCTGGCTAGTGCAGTCGCTGCGAACTGTGGAGGTTAGGGATTTCTTTTAGCCCCTGAGAGAAAGAACTCCACACTTTACCGAGGATTCGAACCAGGGTCTCCCGAAGGAGAATCTAGCATTCTAGCCGCTCCACACAAGTGAACCATGGAGGTAATTGCTAAATTGATCTGAACTGTACTTCGTCATCCACCCTATATCCTCCACCTGCCTCCCTCTGATTGTCATTTTGTGGGTCCACTTAAAAATGGGGCAGGGTTTGGTGATGACAAGTCATACAGTGAATAAATGGCGAAGTGACCTGAACACAATCTAGTCAAGACGTGCATGACAATGTTTCGCGTTGACATAAGTCCGTACAAGCTAATGGGGATATGTAGAAAAATAGTATGTTTCGATGAAATATTTATGTATATTATATGTAAATTGTTTCGGTTTGAGCAGTTTCCGGAAAAAAGCAATTATTGTGCATTACTTTCTGTCCGTCTTGTGAGGGAGGGAGAGAGAGGGGGAGGGAGAGGAATATGGAGAGAGGGGTAGAGGATTAGGGAAAGAGAGAGGGGGTGGGAGAGGGAGAGGAAAAGTAAGAAAGAGAAGGAGAGAGAGGGAAAAGAGGACAGGGGGAGAGAGGGCGAGAGTGTGTGCGTGTGTGTATGTGTGTGTTATTACGTCAAAGAGTGATCTGGGTCAGCAACCTGTTTAATTAAGCAATCAATTGCATCAAAAGTAATATATGTATCTTTTCCTAGTACAGCAACAGCATTCTTCTTTATACAATAATCTATTACGTTAAACAGCGTCTATTACATTAAACAACAATCTACTTCGTCAAAACCACTGCCTACATCGTCACATAACAATCTACCTTCTTATCCTGAACTGTTTCTTCAGACATTAATCTACTTCTTCAAACAGTAATCTACTTCTTTGCATGACAACATACTTTCTCTTCTAATTCATTTTCATCTTACATCTTCAGACTTCAAATGCTAAGAAATCAGCAGTCAACTTGAGCTTGTTGACTTCTCCATAATGTTTGTCATCAAATGGAGCGCGTGTATGACAAACTAGTTTTCTCTGTTGTGGTTATGTTAGACACTTCTGCAATAATTCTTTAGCTGTCGTATTACCAGTTCCACCGTTACATTCATAAATATTTTCTATCTTTAGTTTATTAAACATGTAGTATTCGAGCCTTTATTATATACTTTATCAAACATCTTTTAGGTATTAAGAAAAAACAAACAATTTACTTCTTTTAACAGCTTCGCCTATCCACATCGTCAAACATGTGTATATTGTGTCAAATAGCAAACAGCCTAGAAAATAATCCTGGGGCGTACCGTCTCGTCCTTCAAATGACAATCATTGTTTTTTTTTTAAAGCAAAATTCTACTTCTACAAGCGACAGCACGCTTCTTCAACGATCCCTACTTCCTCAAATCTCAGCATACTGTGCTTTCTCGGAGATTTCGATCCCCTCTTGTCTATGACGACAACCTGGCACTGTGGGTTATCTATCACTGTTATCTCTGTGGGTGTCAAGTCGGAATTCCCAGATGGTGGTGCCAGGGAACGCAGGTTTTCAGGGAAGAACCAGTGATGTAGAGACATGGTCTACATCAGTGTTTCCCAACCTCTTGTGTGCTATGCCCTCCCTAAGCCTTTTCTAAACTTCTTATGCCTCCACCCCCCCCCCCCCCCCACCCCCACCCCCCAAGATATGCATCATTTTTAATATTCAAAAATTGAAATGTTCATTAATGAAACTTGAATATTTTTTAGAAGAGCTCACGGTTCCCAGAGGGGTCAGAGACCCCCCCCCCCCTCCCCCAGGTCCCGCGTGCCTGTGTGTCGGGTGAATTTGTTGTATTTTTTATTTTGTTGTTTGGCGATTACCCCAGACAAGCTGGTTCCCCCGCCTTCCCCTTTTTTGTGTGGACCCTTAGTCTCACTGTGAGCTATTTCCCACATGTGGTCCACCAGGCCAACATCTAAGGTGAAGATATGTGATGGGTTTTATTTGATCACCCCGGCCCCCGACCAGATCAGGCGCACTACTGGGTGGAGATCAGCAAATGCACCCGATCCTAGCCAAAGGACCGATAGGTTTTGGGAAGAAATCACAAGGAAATTATTGAGCAAAAACAGTAAGTAACTTTTCAAAACATATAATGGTGAACTGAAATTCAAGTACAAAATAATTTTAATGAAAGATTTTCTATATTATTTTAATTATTAGTAATTATTTAAATTTAGTGAGATCCTTACGCTTGATGCTTGCTGCAAAGAGATTTTATGTCAGGTTCCAATTTAGTTAACTTCAGTCTCAAGTCTGCCCGTTTTGTTATATCCCAGCCGATTTCTTCCATTTTCGAATTGCCCCCCCCCCCTTTGGGGCGTGGGCCCCACGTTGGGAAGCATTGGTCTAAATATACACTATTCAAAACAATGTATCCATTAGTGAATTTAATCACAGAGGTCAAAACAATACGTTGTATGATTTATTGCCTGAAATATTTCGTTGCATCTCAGCAAATGCATACTGCAGAATTATGTATCATATAAAGTGAATAAGTGAATAATACGTTAGCTGGAACAATTAAAATACATAATCACAGGTATTGTTCGAATTTTGATCAATTGTTATCCCAACGGCAATTTTAAATTTAACAGGAGCTCTTTCTGTTTGCACAATAACGAACAGCCTAATTGCTAACGCCCCACTGTATTTGAGCCATTTAAATAAGCTATAAAATAATCTATATTCTAAATATAAATAATTAAATCTATATCTATAAAGCACAATGTATGTAGGTCCGTTCTTTATGCGTTCGCGAACGGTCCATCCGATTGAGATGAAATTTTCTACATGTTTTCTTTTCATTCCCGTGCAACCAACTGTCATAGTTTTTTTAGTGTAGAATCAGCTATTTACTTACTAAAATTTAATATTAAAATTTACATTATCATTTCTATATAGCAAGGGGACTTAACATAAGAAAAGTTATTTCAAGGGGCATAACTTTTAATAACATTGCTATTATTTTATGTATAGATTGTTGCATTGTTTTCAAAGATTTATAAACTCTTTGTCTACTGTTATTTACAGGCATATGAGTTATAATAAATAATGATATAATCTTTAAGGCATTTTCATAGTTTTCATAAAAATAATGCATCTATTTAAATAGTGAAAATTTTCTAACTCATCTTTTTATTTTTCTTCAACAGCACATTAATTTTTTTTAACATTCTCATATGTATGGCGCGTTACACCCACATTGGGTATTTATGATGCCCATGGTAAAAGTTACTTTTCCAAAGAATTGCTTCATAAGAGATGTTGAATGAAAGAATGTATGAGAGGAAATAGAGAAGACGGGCAGATTGTAGGACGGGCCTGCGAAAGATTTTCGTTCGTTTTCCTAATGTGGGACTGGCAGTGCATGGTTCCGTCGCCCTGCTACTGAGCTGAGTGTGTGGAGATACACTGTGATCTGTTAATTTCGTGTGAAATGCTTTTATATCTGTCCGCGGTTGTTTGAAGCGTGAGCTGCATATTCGGAGTGATGGCGGCCAGCATGTCGCTGAATTGAATGGGTGGCATTATGCAGTAATGTGTGGCTGCTGGTTTTATAGTGACTGTCGCTTCTATCGACGATGAACTGTATTATTGGTGGAGGCATAGTGTACCTGTGCGGGCTGTTGGTTGTCGCGACTCCTGTCTATGTCACTTGTCACATGGGGCAGTGAGAAGCATTCTTTTGTGATATTCACTGATGCAGGACGGGAACATAATGGGGACGACCGGATGCCGTGAAGTTGGACCCGCAACTAATGACTAAGAACACAGAGCTAATTAACGACTCTGGTGATCGTGTCAGATGCTTAAACATGACATGGCATGCTTATCGGCATGGCACATGATGATGACCATATACCAATTACGTCTCATGTCATGAAGAGTAGCCTTTAACATTGCTTTCACTCCACACGGGTAATTCCAAAAAGGCTCCAGTCTCCTATATATGCGGTATTCGACCACGCATGTATCAAAGAGTTTTCATATAGGTGTGTTTGCTGTGTGTATGCTGACGAATGCTTTAGTCGCAACATTCACTTTGATAGTTGTAATCGTGTTCTAGTAAAGTTTACTGATTCTATTTCTCGTTTCTTGGTGATTCTTCCGGTCTCCTCGAACGCGTCACAAAAGAAGAATCTCATCACAGTATAAGAAATCCGTAGCACTGGCAAAGATCTTAATGCGAGTATAATAGAGTGTAACATGATATCAATGTTCTGTTGTGCGTACGTTTTCTCCTTTTGAAATGTAATTTAGACAGTGGCCTACTGGGTTTGCGCTTCTCGAATTCCAATTGCGAGCGACTTTACAATCCTCAACAGGCACGCGGTTCTCCAATTTGTTCAACCGTATCTAAGAAGGCTCTGCCACACCAGGACAATTTACAGTCTACTGTCTCATTTGTATTGTGTAGACGTTCATCCCGTCCACACCGCGAATCTCTCTCTTTCTCTCTCTCTCTCTCTCTCTCTCTCTCTCTCTCTCTCTCTCTCTCTCTCTCTCTCTCTCTCTCTCTCTCTCTCTCTCTCTCTCGCTCTAATTAATCGATTAATCGTTAATTTTTTTTAACGTATAATCGAAAACTTTTCTCCCATCACCACTTTCTCCGTAATCCCGTTTATCACACAGTCTCGTAGCGGGCGAGAACTGGGAGCGGTTCGTCCCCCGCTGGAAACTTGCGGGATAACTGAGGTCCAAAATTGAAATACTACAGATTGCAATAGCACTTGATCCACGCTACAAATACCTGAAGTGTTTGTCAAAAGATGCAAAATAACGAACTTGGTCACGTATTGAACAACACATAGCAGTTGATGTTCATGACGAGCAGATGGAGACTGCTGCAACGAATGATAAGGACATTGACAATGAAACTATATGTGAACCAAATGAAAAGCGTATTAAATTAATGGAGTCTTACATGGAGAAGAAAGCTGCTGAATCGGTTGACCCTCTACAATGGTGAAAACATAATTAATATCAATATACAAAATTGGCATTCGTTGCCAAGACCATTCTGTGCATACCGCCTACCTCAGTTCCATGTGAACGATTGTTCAGCTCTGCTGGTTATATTTAGGTACTTTCTTTCCGATTTGCCGTACATTACCGGAGATTATTTTCCGTTAATTTTCATTCTTTTTTTGGGGGGGTTATGGTATCTCCATTTAAAGGATATATAGAGTACTCGTTAAGTTAAATTCCCCGATTATTTCAAGTTCACGTTAAAAAAAGGGACCAATTACTTTATATAGTTTTTCCCTCCTCGGTTTACGTGTGTACATCCCGTGTTTCTGAAATTCGTTTCTCACACAGAGATACAGAGTGACTTTTTCAGACGTAAGTAGACCCACAAATCACTTTTTATGTAGATGTATTTGTTTGTTCTAGTATGTGTTAGCCGGTCTCTCTGGCCGAGGGGTTACACCACTTTCTCCGTAATCCCGTTTATCACGCAGTCTCGTAGCGGGCGAGAACTGGGAGCGGTTCGTCCCCCGCTGGTGACTTGCGAGATAACTGAGCCGGCCGCTCAGAAAGCAATGGCAAACTACTGAGCGTAATCTTGCCAAGAAATCAACAGACAGCTGAAAGATGCTGCTGTTGACAGCGATGTCCTGTAGAAAGGATTTGCGAATTAAAAAAAAAAAGTATGTGTTATTAGATGTATCGTCTATTTTTATGTAAATCATGTCATTTTCGACTATTAAAGTTGGGAGGCTCATCCCAAACGAAAATTATGAAAATTGCATGCTCTGATGCGATATTTCAATTACCGGAAATAGCCGTTTCCTTGTCAGCGATGACTATTTAATATTGTTATGGAATATTCACAGCGATTTGAATGCCAATGAATGCATGATTGCATTCTACATCAAATTTAGTATTGGTGTATAAATTTTGATCACTCTGCATGGGCGGGAACATTGATAATTTTTAATCTTTCCAACGGAACATCTTTTGTCAAAATGCATCTATCTACGGCAATCTACGCTGGCTGACAAGTCTCACCGCGTGCAGTCTGTGTGCGGTCTGACGTCATCACGGCATGACGTGATGTATACATCTCAGTGTCTGGGTGTATATATATAAACTGGCAGAGTTATAGGCCCTTGTGTTAGACAGCGATGTGTTAATCTCCTTGACGACAGTGCAACCAACAGTTGTGTGAGTGTGAAGGCAGGCTTACAAAAAGTGGGGGACGCAGAGGTGTTTCCAAGGCACCAGGGCCGGGTTATATACTGGCCAAGACCTATTGACACGTCTTCGCCGAGCGTCCTGGGCAACAGGTCCCTTCGGGGTCCTGGCATGAAGTCAATAGGATCACCGATTCCTCCGAAGTCGGAGAGTGTCTGCTGTATGGCGAGGAACCACCAGTCTGCACACCAATAAGCCAGACATGGGACAACGGATACTCACGCAAACCTCAGGTCCTGTATGACATCACACTGATGTTGGACAACAGGATGCCTTCATCTGACATACAGGACTTTGCGTTGGAGCTCAAGCCAATGAACACAAGCAAGCAAGCAACAAAAAGTGGATACACATAAAGACGGCTGGCATAACATCGACAATATCCCCCACTAAGTGCAGTTTGGTCCGTAAGTGTAGTGTTTGAGATCTATGTGTCCAATGCGCCTTTGGAGCGTAAAAGGGTCCTTTCTATTTAGTTTTTTTGTTTTTTTGTTTTTGTTTTTGGTTTTCATTTTGTCCGTATTTCTTCCACTGTTTGAGCATCAGCGTTTGTTTTAAAAAAAAGTTAATTTCATATCTTTTACAGGACTTCGCAGTTAACTATAGCATTTTTGGCTGCTCGTGATTTCTTGGCAAGTTTTCGTTCAGTAATTTGCCACTGCGTTCTAAACGACCGGTACAGATACCATTTATAGAAAAAAAACAGCGCAAGCCAGTCTGCTGCCAAATCGCTTGCAGCTATGTTTTTAATGATGGTATGCAGGATTACGAACTGCATCCGTAACCCTTCGCCACAGAGCCGGCCAGCTTTTGTTACCAGCAACATTAAGATGCTGTTTGTCTGATCAGGTCCATTAGAAGCATGTGTAGCAACGATGGTGTTATTGACCACTGAGCCAGCCGACAGCTAAGCTAAAATCGTTACAGATCTTTAAATGCATGAGGAGATTGTTCGCCACTTAAAGATTTAAGATCTCATTTTGTTGCAGCGTGCCAGTGGGACATAGAGCATTGAAATCGGAGCATTTTCTTGAAATCTCAGGTCACATACCATAACATTCGACGCCAAACGACGAACACAGATGAGACGACAAACAACGATAATAAAGGCCAGACGAAACCAAACAATGACAGGCGACTAAGACAGACGACAACAGACGACGAGAATATACGACAGTCAACTAGAAACGATGACAGGCCACTACTTCCGAGTGTTTGTAAAGTCTCACTACACTGTGCGTGTAGAACAAATTTGAAAAATTAAGTGCATGACGTCATTAAAAAATGATCACCGCAGTCCATTGTGAAGCAATATGCAGCTATCGGTTGTCGTCTCCTCGAGTCTTTGCACTCCAAACAGAATGGTGTTATCAAAGGAAGAAAACATTATTTTGGTGGAACAAGTACTTCAAAATGGCGGTCGATACATACTGATGGTTGTTCAAAGATTTATAGCAAGATTTCTTGATAAACAACATCCTTATCGCATTAGGGTTAGAAATTTGTTGAATAAGTTCTTGCTACGGAAAATGTGGAAGGTGCCTCGCTATCTAGTAGGCCTGTTGTGTCCTGAAGAAAGATGTCTAGATATCCAAGACAGAATCCTGAAAAGTCCAAGTTAGTGCTTAAGGAAAATGTCGCAACAAGTGAATGTATCAGTGAGCACAGTGCACAAAATTCTTAAACAATCGATTACATTTTCATCCATACTGGATGTCTGTTGTGTCTGAACTAAAAGAGTGTGATAATCAATCCAGAGTCAACTACTCCACGTGGTTTCGAGAATTTTTAGCTACAGAAGATGAGTCGATTCTCGATATAACATTCTTTTCTGATGAAGCATCATCTACTCGATGAGAAAACAGGGTATGGTGTAACGTCAGAAGTAAAACGTTTTATTAGACCTCTTTTCTTCAAAACCACTACAAATGTCGATCGGTAACGTACATACATTCTGGAACCATTTTTTGAATGAATATGAAATTGTGAAAAAGCGTGTTGTTCCAGCAAGATTGTGCAACTGCACACATAGCTAGAGCAATGCTTCCCAAGCTTTTCATTTTCGTGGACCGACATAAAATGTTCCTTTTGCACAAGGGACCGGTGCCGTGTAAAAAATAAATTGTCTCCTTGTAATCTGGAATTTTATATGACCTCAATATACATTTTAATATAAATATAAGATATAATGTAATTGTGGGTGTTGTCCATGTGCGCTAAATGCTGCTCCATAATATTATTGGATTATGGTGATTTATTTAATGGTGTTTCATGAGTAAAAATTTTGTTGTAGAGATTTACAAATTTAAAATTTTTCAAAAGTCAAAACTACATTCAGGTCTTCTTGTAAAGGTGCATATACTCGTATACACCGACAGCAATGAACACTAATATAAAATAAAAATTAAATATATCTTGGGAAACGATATCAAATCAGATTTTAAACAAGCTGACTAAATCACAGTATGTTGTAATAAAAATGATTTAATGATCAGCTGCTAACAGTAACTATTTAATGCGAGAGGTGAGCATGTTTATTATTTACAAGCTTATCACATCATGGCTCGATTGTAGACAGCGCTACCCACAAAGGAGAAGAACTTTCCATACTGTTTCTGTAGTTTGTCTTAATAGTGCTCATTGACGAAAAAGATATAATCTTCTTTCAAGTTGTCTTTGTATCGATATCTCACATACATCATCAGAATCGCTAATATAGCAACGCCCGTGCTTTTGTCCAGCTGTAATGAAAAATACTTTGCAGATGTATCTAACACCTTCACTCGCTCAGACGATGGCAAAACGCATTATAATCTTTCAACGAAAATCACGTATGTTCTGCATCTTATGACAATCAGCAATCTGCAGACTCAATTTATTTTAAAATTAAATGACCATAAAAACGGTGCGGATATCATGTTTTGAGAAAAGGACAATCTTGTTTTTTAAAAAGTTCTAAACAATCCTCAAAGGAGAACATATTTAACTTTTTTTCTTACTTTTTTCAACTCACGTTGCGGACCAGCAAAAAAGAGCTCGCAGACCAGCACCGGTTCGCGGACCACCACTTTGGGAAGCACTGAGCTAGAGCATCACTGAGCATTTTTTTGGAAGAAATTTTCGATAATCGCAGAACATCACGTGGAATTTGGCCTGCTCGTTCTCCAGATGATCTAACCCCATTAGATTATTATCTATGGGGTTTCTTGAAAAGAAATGTTTACACAAATAATGTACACACAGTTGAAGACCTGAAAGAAGCAAGCAGAATTACCTTTCAAGAAATAACAACAGTCATGTTGCATAAGGTATTTGACAATATGAGGAGACGTGTACAGTTGTGTCTTGAAGCCAGCGGTGGACATTTCCAACACTAGTGTTAATGAATATCTCATTGGTACTTTCCAGCTTCCCTAAAACAGCGTTAGACCGTAGCAGTAACTAATTTAATGAATTTTTAACACATTTTTATGACGTCCATGTTCATTCATTTTACACATTAATTCTACATACAAAGTTTAGTGAGACTTTACAAACACACGGTACAAACAAAGACGTGTGACTACTATAAAAGACAGTCGACAACAAACGATGACAGGCCACTACTACAAACAAAGACAGGTGACGACTAAGAAAACAGACGACGACCAACTTTGAAAGGCGATGACAATATACGACAGATGATGACGACAAGCGACGACAATATATCACCGGCGACGACGACCAACGACAACAGACGACGACAATAACAGACCGTGACGACAAACGATGACAGGCGAGGACAGTATATGACAGACGACTACTAACAATAACAGGCGACGACATTTTACCACCGGCGAAGACGAAAAACGACAACAGTCGACGACAATAACAGACCGTGACGACAAACGATGACAGGCTACGCCAATACACGATGACAAATGAAGAGATGGGCGACAATATACGACGACATTCTACGACAACTGACAATGACTAAAGATGTCCACAGACGAGGATGACTACATACTACGCCGACTGACAATAACCGCAAATAATAACCATAGACGTTGATTACAGGCGACGGCCACAAACGAGACGATCATCGACGACTGCAGGTGACCAAAGACGACCCCAGACAACCACTGATGATAACGACCACAGGCGAAGCGAGACAACGACTTCAAGCGACGCTACACTACGTCAAAATAACACCACAAACAGAGACTACAGACAGCTGCAGACAGCAGACGTCGACTTATGACGCGAGCTGACCACCGACGGCACATAAAGCTCCCCAACGACGACAGGATGCGATAGACGAAAACCACAGACAACAATCATTTACTATGTCGACAAACGACGACCACAACACACGCTAACCATAAACGACCAAAGACGAGAACAGACGATAGATACTACACGCGACGGTCATAAAAGGCTACAGACAAGAACATACGACCACCATAAACGACCAAACCCGAAGACCACTACACACAACCACCATAAACGACAAAACACGAAGGCCACTACAAACACCCATCCTAAACGACCAATCACGAAGACCACTACAGGCAACGATTATAAATAACCAACGCCAAATACAGACGAAGGACACTACACGCGACAGTCATAAACGCCCAAAGTCAAGAACAAACGATAGCCGCTAAACGTGAGGACCATAGGCGACCATAGATAAGAAATGACAGGCGGCGATCACAGGCGACAGCTTCAGGTGACCACAACGACAACAAACGACGACAGAGCCACAAAAACATGATGTATCCAGAACGCTCTCCTCCTCGGACCTCACATTTACATCCCCCAGATAATGCATCCTATTTTGTGACCACCCTCCCATGGCAACATCACAATGCTTCAGTCCACCCATTTGATTTCCTCTATAAAGACCCACTTTACACACTTCAGATAACTACCTCTTCTGATCCACTCTCCTGCCTGAGTCATGTGTGATAACTTGTTGTATGAGGTGGGTCGACGATGAATAGTGTAATCATCGTCATCGAAAGACAGTGTTGGCCCCAGCATCGGGTAGTAGATATCATTTAAATTTGTATTTGTTTCGTTTAGTTTTTATTTTATTCTTCAGGAGACTCAGGTCTTTTAATGGTTGAGTGTCAGCATTCTTCTAGATTGTTTTTGTTTATTTGTTTGTGTAATTTAATTTTTACGAAGGGAAGAAATGGAGACAACACAATGTACCCCAAATACCACATAACGTGAAGATTCACCATTTGTTTGTTTGTTTCTTTTTTGTGTGTTCTGTTTTTGTTTCTCCCATATCCTTTTACAGGATATTGCAGTCAACATCAGCATTTTTTCAGCTGCTGTTGATGTCTTGGCAAGTTTTACGTTCAGTAGTTTGCCATTGCTTTCTGAACAACAGGCTCACCTACCTCCTTAAGTAACCAGTGCGACGCGATCTGCTGCCAAATCTCAAGCAGCTATGTTTCGTACGTGGGTATACGGGATTACGAACAACGTCCTTAACACCTTCGCCAGGGAGATTGGCACCTTTAGTTTACTCTTATCAATTTAATAAGATCAGAAGTATAATCTTGAATTAGTTGTAACGTCTACATTGTAATGGGATATTGTAACAGATATGAGTCTATTTGTCAATTACTGAGATTATTCATATACATATGTCACAATCTCACGCAACCTTGTATGTCCAAACTTCGAATTTTGTCGCGTGTTCAGACAAACCTAATATGTCTATTTGCTCTAAAGTTTTAATGGGGGTATCGATCGACATCGAGAGAGGAGGCTATTACCGGAATTCGTGTCGTTTACAGAACATTATTTGTGCAAATCTGATTAGGATTTGGCTTGTCGGGATGGGAGGGTGGGGGGGGGGGGGGAGGAGTATTTTGACGTTTATTCAAGCCAAGTGTCTTGGAATTTAAATTTATTTACAGACAAAAATTATAAAACACATTTGATTTAGTGTGGATTTTTTGTTCATATCCGTTTTTACAGGACATCGCTGTTAACACCAGCATTTTACTGCTGTTGTTGATGTCTAGGCAAGTTTACGTTTAGTAGTTTGTCAATGCTTTCTGAGCGACCGGCTCCCATACCAACTTGGTAAAACCCAGCGTAACGCAATCTGCTGCCATATCGCGCGTAGCTGTGTTTCGAACGCCGGTAAACGGGATTGCGAACCGCGTTGATAACACCTTCGCCACGGAGCCGGCTTAGTGTCGATTAGAGAGCACTTATCAAACAAACCTGCTCTGGACTTTAGCATAAAAAAAGACCACTTATCAATAAATGTGATGGACTTTAGCGTCAATAGAGACCATTCATCTCAAAGTTGATAGACTTTAGTGTCATATAGAGACCACTTATCAACAAATATGATGGACTTTAGTGTCAAAAGAGACCATTCATCTCAAAGTTGATAGACTTTAGTGTCATATAGAGACCACTTATCAACCGGATTACTTGGACTTCAGTGTAAGCTACATACCACTTATCAACAAATTTGTTGGGTTTTAGTGTCAAATAGGGACCACTTATCAACAAATGTGAAGGGCTTTAGTGTCAAATAGAGACCAATTATACAACTCTATACACACTCATTTATTTTTCGTTTTTTTTTTTTTTTGGGGGGGGGGGGGGGGGGGGAGGGGGGGGCAAATATTTAATACCTGATTTTGCATAAATGAGGCCTGCTAAATCAAAATATCACCCTTTTTTTGTCTGCAGCAGCTCTAGTTTTTGAGATACGGGAGTTTGTGTATTTAATTAATATTATTATATATATAGTATTTTCTATATAAGCTCTGAGGTGGACAAAAAAACTATTGTTATCTAATCGTTTACAAAATTTGGAATTCTAATAGTTTGGAGAGAGCCCAGGAACCACTATGATGACTGGTATTGTTGTGTTGTCAATATAAAGGGGATTAAATGGGGGGGGGGGGGGGGAATCACCCAAAACATGGACAAATCCATATTTAGATTCTGCTAGACGACCTGTTGCATACGGAGATGTCATACCAATTTCAACTTTCAGTCAGATTTCGGATTGACTGCTAGAAGATGAAACAGTAGTGGCATGTTGGACAACAAGTAACAGTGATAGTGATTTCGAAGATGATTTTCCAGATGCTAAACGCTTCGACCAGCGTGAACTGAATGGTCAAATCCGAGACCTATATCTCTTTGATGAATCTTCAGAACCTTTGGCTTCACGATTGGAAAAAAAAAAAATTACTGACTGCTGAAACACAGGTTACGTTTTATCGCAGCAGAGAGCAAGGTTCTCTTCCATTCTTCTGTGAAGAAAACAAACTTATGTTTTGTACTAATGTAGGAGGTCCTGTAAAGGAAATGGGCGTAAGTTATACACTATATGAGTGGCGACTTTTCCTTCTTCATCATCATCATCATCATCATCATCATCATCGTCTTCCACTTCTGCCGTAAAGCGTCGTTGGGAGGAATAATTTGCGCTCCAGCGCCCGGTGGGCGGCACTTGATAGTGTCATTCCGTGTAATTGTACAATGTCTTTGAAGTCGTCATTCCATTTTCTTCTTGGACGTACTCTTGGTCTCGTCGCAGATGATCTTTGATGTAAGGCTAGTGATGGTAGTTGCTGGTGTTGCATTCTAACGACATGGCCAAATCACTTGATCTTCTGTCCATCAATAAATGTTGCACAAGGTGTTGATCCCACTGTATGATAACAGCATTTCTTACTCAGTCTCGGATTGTTAAGTTGGTAGCTCTCCTCAGGCATCTCATCTCGCAGGTATTGATTTTGCGAAAGTGTTATTTGAATAAAGTCCAAGTTTGAGATTGGTAGCATAGGGTTTGTGTGAATATGCTGTTTATTATCTGTCGTTTTGCGGACATGGGTATATTTGGATGTTTCAATAAGGGTGATAGTTGACATGTAAGTGCACTAGCTTTTTGACATCTGATTTCGATTTCTCTGCCCAATCTGCTATCTAAAAGAAATTTAAAGGGGGTTCTCTTAAACAATGTTATCAAATATGGCTTAATTTTAATTGCCCATTCTACTACAATGAAGGAGGAGTATGCTACAATAAGCACAGTTCTGAAAGAAAAATGAAGTATTTAGAACATAACTAGATGGTTTGTGTAGATCTTAAAATGAAGAATTTATCGCTTGGACGGCAAAGGATGCTGTATATCTTTGTGAGATAGCAGGGCAAAAGATACGCACTGGACAAAAGAAATATTGGCCGTTCAGACATTAATGTAAAGTTGGAGAATAAAATATTGTCAACAAGCCTCTCATTGATCGAAAACGAGAATGAGCTCTACTGCCACCATTACATATAAAACATTGCTTGATGGAGCAATTCGGTAAGGCACTGAACAAAGATGGTACTTGTTTTAATTACTTATGCTGAAAGTTTTCGAAATTGAGCAAAGAAAAACTTAGTTCTGGAATCTTTGATGGGCCTCAAATTAGAAAGTTAATAAACGATCCATATTTTATTGATTCGATGAACATAACATAGTCCGCAGCCTGGTCATCATTTGTTTTAGTTGTACAAAACTTTCTGGATAACTTTAAAGCTGGTAATTATTATGAATTAGTTGAAAACATGCTGTCAAGTTTTTGTACGCTTGGAAGCAACATGAGCATACAATTACACTACTTCCATAACTATGTACGTATTTTCCCTAGAATCTTGGTGACTTTAGTTAGGAGCAAGGTGAAAGAAAGATTTTACCAAGATATAAAAACAATTGAAGAGAGATGCCCGGGACATTGGGATGCCCACATGATGGCAGATTTCTGTTGGATCCTTAAGCGTGATTAGGAATTCCTCGAAAAGGAGCGTTTTGTGTGTTGATTACAGATAAAAACATGCTAGTGATAAAGGTGTAATACATTTTGGTGTTTTATATGAAGGCAATAAATGCACAGTAACTACATATAATATGAATGCAAATTACAAACAAAATGTCACTAATGGCATCTAACTCTAGGCTTGAGCATAACAATGGCTTTACTAAGAAGGCTATTCTTAATTATCTCAAAAACTAGAGCTGACATTTAAAAAAAATTGATTAAATTTTTGTAATCAGCAACACAAAATTACGAACAGCTATAAAATGTAAGGCACCAAAATGTCTGTAGACCAGTGTTATCAGCCAGATTTGATGGGGTAAAATTTCCGAGTCCGAATCCATTTTGGAAAACAAAAATCTTTCCACCATCGTTCAACTAGCCTCGGTGGTTTCAGTTATATTTGTAGTGGTTCAAGGCGCGGGATAGGTTTGTCTAGTTTTCTACGCCTGTGTTAGCTGGCTTATCGGGTTTGAAGAGTTTATGCATGTGACGTCAACTGGAGGATTGGCCGGCGGGTTAACCTTTGTGTCCGTCACCTCTGGCGTTTTCTTTCGTCAGTGTTGGCTCCTTGTGCGTTTTGCGTGACTAGGTGCAGTCCTTATAAGGACTCTTTATTTGGTCTTTTGCCTCCTTTTTTGTGTATTGTCAGAAGAAGATTGTCGGTGGCTTTGTTTTCTTCCTTGCGCCTTTTTTCTCTTTCGATTTTAAATTTGAGAAGTTTTTGCCTGTCATCTACGTACCGCTCGATGTATTCCTCCATGGTAAATGGTGGGTACCACGGCTCTAGGTTTTCATCATAGTACATATCTAGGCTTTTTTCAAAGGTCTGGCGGGATATTGTTTTCCCCTTGAATTTCTTGGACATCGTGGTTGGGTTGCTTACTTTAGCTTGCGGTTTCTGACTGGTCATTTGTTGGGGTTTTCTTGCGGCTTCTCTGTGCTCTTTTGCGTAGCTTCTGCTGGTTTGTTATGTATTGGTTCCCTTTATGCTTTTAGCAGTTCTCTCTCTGATTTGATAGTTTGTAGGATTTCTTCGTTCCCCTTCTTTATCAGTGTCATGCGTTCCAGCTCTTGCTTGGTGCTTTGCTGGATTTCCTTTATGCCAGCCAGCAGTTTTTCGTTGTCGCTAGTTTGTGTCGGTGTCTGAAGTAGCTTGACTTGTTTCTGTGGCTCGTCTATCTGGCCTTGTAGTTGAAATCTTTCAGCTTGTGAGATGCACATGGCTGTCTCGAATCTCCGCATTGCTTCCTTGTATGGTGTCTTTGTGGTGATGGCAATTTTTAAGACGTCTCTGTGTCTGTGGAGGTACGGACAGCCCTAGTACCTTGCTCCATGCTTGCCAAAGCAGTTGGCGCATTTTCTCTTGTCATTGGGCTTTCGGAAGTCCATGTCTTGTTTTGCCAGCAGACATTCATTGAATGCATGGTGTTCGGCGCAGTAGTGGCAGATTTCTGTTTTGCTGCGGCATGTTGTTCGGCTGTGGCCGATCCTCTGGCACCTTGAGCATTGAGTAATTCTTGGAATGAATCTTTCAGGCTGTTGTATTTTCTTGTTTATCGATACTTGGCTTGGCATCTCGCTGCCCTCTGCTGTCACCACCGTTAGAGTATTCGGGATCTTAGAGTACGTCAAATCCTCTCCGCCTTCAAGATTCAGATATTAAAATTTTCCTTTTGTAACTGCTTCATGATCTGTTCATCTATCAGCTCCACGTGGATACGCTTGACAACCCAACTGATCGTCTGTGAGTCGGTGTTTCCGACTCAAGTGTCTTTCTCTTTCTTCTCAATAGTCTTGGCTCTTGTCTGTGGTGGGTTGTCGTTGGTCTTCCTCGTGGTAGCTTCATTTGTGGTTACTGTAGGTTCTGGTTCCTTGATGCAGCTCGCAGGCAGGTTCTCTCCGCTTTTCTTCTTTAAAGTCTTGGCGTCTTCCACGCTTCCCATCTTGTGTGTCTCACGTCTTTTTAGTGTTTGTCTTGTCACGTGCCATTTTCTTCCCCGTTTCAGGTTTCTGGAACATTTTGGGTGATTTGTTATCGATAGCGCTCCGCAGTAGCGAATGACCAAATCTCAGTTGCAAACTGTTAATAAACTCAGTTACATACCACTTATAAGCGACATGTGATAAGATATAATGTTAGCTGTAGACCAGACTGGTTATAAACCACGTTTGATAAGTTTACAATAAGTTACACGCAGAGACCATTTTACCCTCGTTTGATAGCCGTTAGAATGAACACCTACTGACCACTCATTAAGCATATTTTTATAGGCATTACTGTCAGTTATTGAACACATATCAGTCAAATTTGACGGCTTTAGTGTCAGTTACAACACAACTTATAAGTCATGTTTGCTGAGCCTTAGTGACTGCTACAAAACACTTAAAATTAGAAATGTGGCGTCAATTTCTGATTCCAGAAAACCAGACATGGATCAAGGCATGGATTTGTACAAAATAAACAGTCCCTGATTTTAAACTATCTTACCTCTTAAGGGCTTCTTAGCCCGTATTTAGGGTTTCCGTTATATGTGTCAGTAGGATTTGCACCAGCTGGGTCAGAATGAATGCGCTAAGGATTTCTCTCTCTTTCTCTCTCTCTCTCTTTCTCTCTCTCTCTCTCTCTCTTTCTCTCTCTCTCTCTCTCTCTCTCTCTCTCTCAGTCCATTTTTTCCTCCCTCTGTGTGTGTGCGCGCATGTGCGTGTGCGTTTACGTGTGTGCGTGCGCGTGTATGTGTTTGAGAAGCCATGACAAAGGTAGCTTTTTGCAAGACTGAAAACCAAAATAAAAAGTTATAGTGTGATAATGGGTATTGCAGTGCCATATTGAACCTCTACTGATATATACACGTTAAACATAGGCAATCTGCATATACACCAAGAAACATCTAATAGAATGAAATGTGTTTTATAGAGAGAATGCAAAGAATACACAGATGAGGCAGTCATAAAAGAAACAAATGAAAACCGTAAACTGATATGTTTTTTTTTTAATGTTACGTAGACAGTCAAGCATTTTTGGACAGTTGAAGAGGGGACTCAAACCTGAACATTTAGTGACACCTGTCTTAATTGATGAGGACAAAGCAAGGAAAACGCAATGACATAACTACCCGGATGTTCTGGTAATATATCAGAATCTCGACAACAAAAGAGACCGAGTCCAAGGCTGGTGATCTTGTGAGAAGGCAAACCATGACCGCCCACACTTGATGGTATGTTATATGATGATGATGATGATGATGATGATGAGGATGATGATGATGAGGATGATGATGATAAATTGTAAGCCTGTAATTGGCATGCCCTGATTATACTGTTTTAATTGTTTGCAATACGCCTACGCATTACCCATTATCATTAACATAATCATCATCATCACCATCATCATCATCAAGTCACGTGTCTTATATTGAACGTTACCACACAACAGTTTGTGGACATTTCTGTCTATCATAAGCCAGATGTCTGCCTCTGTTGTTGTCATCATTTATATGTTATCTGAATGTTTTGGGATTTGGGTTTTGAAGATTGAGCACAACCCACTACAGGCAACGTTTATCGTATTCCGGTACGAATCCTGGGCTTCCAATCTGAAGTGGACAAGGCCCAAGGTTTATCCGGAATCCGATCAACATTGCCAGCAGTGCGTTGTGCTCAACCTTTACATGTATGTTATTTATCACATATTGAATTAATTTATTCGTTGGTTTTTTCTCTTCACTTCACCGTTACCCATCCACTTTCATTATCTTTGTAAGACATTCATTCATGTTTTGTAGATGCCAAAAGTTTCATTTTTCACATGTGTAATTGTCTTAATAACCAATCTGTCGATACTGAGGTCCTGTTGGCTTGATCTGTTTCTTCTATTTTTCATGCAAAGAATTCGTAATTCTCATCTGCAATACATATAATCATGAGTGTTTATGTGCTAACTACTACTACTACTACTACTACTACTACTACTACTACTACTACTACTACTACTACTACTACTACTACTACTACTACTACTAGTAGTAGTAGTAGTAGTGGTGGTGGTGGTGGTGGTGGTGGTGGTGGTGGTGGTGCTGCTGCTGCTGGTGGTGGTGGTAGTAGTAGTAGTAGTAGTAGTAGTAGTAGTAGTAGTAGTAGTAGTAGTAGTAGTAGTAGTAGTAGTAGTAGTAGTAGTAGTAGTAGTAGTAGTAGTAGTAGTAGTAGTAGAGAAGAATGTGCTAATTCGGGCTAAAATATAGTTGAGTCTGTATAACTCTATGCAGAGAATCAGGGATGAGGTCAATAAGATAGCGGAAATGATGCTTGGGTGAATGTTGTAAAGTCTGCACAGACAGATCGGTGCAGTGATCTGCATGGAGCTTCACAGAGAGATGCAGGGGAAACATCATTGCAGAGCAGAGTAGAGGATATCCAAAAAAAAAAAGCTTCACCAAGATATTCAGGCGCAACATCATCACAGAGCACAGGGGGGGGGGGGGGGGGAATATCCACAAACGACATCAAGCATGAGAATGGCAGCGAAGGCGGTCACCGTGGCTCTGAGATGGCTCTCTGAGACTCTATTCACTAAGGCAGTCGTCATAACGAACGGGTAATCAATCCGCAGTTAGGCTCAATCTGGATGTTTGTGGTATGATACACAGCCATGATATCCTGACGTGGTGCCAATGACCAGGCAATGTCGGTGCACGTGAAATGAAAGAGCCGTCGTCTGTCCTCTAGCGTACCTCCAGAGGGAAATTTATACTGGGCATGAAAGACCAGATACTGTATGTATATAATCACCCAAGTGCACGAGAAAACAAATCAAAGACTAAAAACAGTTATGACTTATGGAATCAGGAATCCAATTCATCACCAGAGAAAAGATGATGATAGATGATGAATCAGAGTTGTGCAGAAACAAAAAGCCACTGAACCTCTAAGTATCATGCTCTTGGACATCTTCCGAGAGAGACGGAGGACATATAAACATATCCTTACTGCTGTCAATTCGGTAATCGGTAACAATTTCTAAAAACAGTACCAGACTGGTACACATTATAACTGTTATTTTCATTCATACCGTGATGCAACTTGATATTGATCGGAGATTTTGGAACCATGGCGACACTGCGGGTACCGTTCTGTCATCACTGGGACATAAATATCTGTTCGGGACGAGTATGGGGCTGGTATTTGTTTCTACCCAGTATACTGATGGCTTCGGTCACAAACACAACCCTGCTATTTTCGTCACAAACCAGTCATCCCCGTGAATCAAACACGTCCATGGATGGACGTAAACCTATCGATTATCCCCGTTACGTGCTTCCAGTAGTAACAGTATTCATGCTACATTAACAGAATTAGACGCGATAGTGTTTTCATTTATCTCATTCTCTTTCTTCTTCCTTTTTCCTTTTTTTTTCCTTTTCTTCTTCCTTCTCTTCTTCCTTCTTCATCCCTCTCTTCTTCATTCTTCTTCCTTCTTCTTCCTTCTTCTTTCGGTGCGGTATGTGTGAGAGAGTGGGGGAGATTGTGTGGGTGGGGGAATGTGTGTAAGTGAATATGTGTGGGTGCGTGCGGCAAGTGTGGGGTGGCGGGGAGATGTGGGGATGTGTGGGTGGGGGAAGTGTGCTTGGCTGGGTGGTTAGGGTGTGTGGGTGGGTGGGTGAATGTGTGTGGGTTATGGGGTGGGTGGGGAAATGTGTATAGGTGGGTGATGTGTGGGTTGGAGTGAATGGGTTGGTGAATGTATGTGTGCCTGGGTTGTGTGTGGATGAATGAGGGATGTGTGAGTGTGTGTGGATGGATGTGTGTGAGTGGAGGATGGGTGGATATGTGGGGGAATGTATGCGTGCCTGGGTGTATGCGTGTGTGTGGGTGGGTAGGGTATGTGTGTGGAGGATGTGTGGTGGGGGTGGGTGGGTTGGGGATGTGTCTCATAATTTGGTAATATGCATTGTTTATGTTTACAACATTCATTTGACAATGTTTTTTGTCTTTCTATTTGAATGTACCATGCACTATTGATGAATGAAAGATGAGTGATTGGAAGGGCCGAATGTAAGACGGACCTGCGTGTCCAATTTGTTACCCTTTGAAAATAAAGTTTGTTCGTTCGTTCGTTCGTTCCTTCCTTCCTTCCTTCCTTCCTTCCCTCCTTCTTCTTCCTTCTTCTTCTTTCTTCATCTTCCTTCTTCTTCTTCTTCTTCTTCTTTCCTCTTCTTCCTTCTCCTCCTCCTCTTCCTTCTCCTCCTCCTCCTTCTTCTTCTTCTTCTTTTCTTCTTCTTCTTCTCTCCTATCTACTCTTCCTCCCTCTTAACTACGTGTGGATGCTGACTGTTCTAGTAATACGTTGATAACAAACACATCAGATTTGTTCTTTGATACATCCCTCGTTGTTGGAACCACTTTTAACTTCAGATGTATGTATCATATTTAATGTTATGTCTTCAGCTAATCGCTCGCTTTGAATTTAAGCGTAGTTCACACAAACACACACTACTTCTAGTATACTGGACTGAATTTTGCTTGTGGATTAGCTTTCATTATAAACAGTGACCTTCGCCATCAGGCGAACCCACTCCGACATCAGAGGCACTTGTAATTTACTTCCCCAGGTCAAGGACGAAAGGTCAACATTTTAGTAGTCCAATTGTCCGACCTAGGTGTTGAGTCCCTTACCGCGGAATCAGCACACCGGATGTTTAAGAACACGCGTTCTTATCCATTCGGCCATGATGATCTACCAGATAATTTTACTTCATAAATAGCCGTCAACATATTCCATTGCGAGTCCTTTGTGAAAAGGTTGGGGGGGGGGGGGGGGGGACTGCGTGGTCTGGAGGTATGGTGTCCGCCTCGAGAGCTGGAGGTCCCGGGTTCATGCTCCGGTGAGGACTGGGATTCTTCTCACGTTGGCCTCTAGTAAAAATTGCCCCTGGTCTCTGGGTAGTGAGATCGGACGATCGTGTGTATTGTTGCGCACGTAAAAAATCTCTTGGCATTTGGAAATCGAAAAAGAGTAGTCTAACGACGCTGCCGGGGCAAAATTTCGAGTTAAAAATCTAACCAAAGTATTTCAGGATCCTCGCCGGTGCTACGGAGTTCTTGCACTGAGCTGAGTTTCTCCAGACTCAGGTTTGAGTTAGGAGGAGAATGGAGCACTTATGGGTTACACCAGTATGCCGTGATGTTGATCCATCGACTAAAATAAACTAAACTAACTGAGTCCCTTATGAGTATTTTAATAACTGACGCTTCGGAGGCCAGCTGATCTCGCTCATTGCCTTGCGCCCCAGAATGACTCGGATTGTACATCAATGTACCTTCTTGTAGAAGAGACATGTCTATTCTCTGTAGCCACTCATGTCACAATGTCAGATGTTTAACTTTCTTCCTCTATATTAAATTATTGACAAAGCCTATTTCTCTCTTTCCTCAACCACCTTAGCTTATTAATAATCCATCTTTCACTTTTTCCTTTACCTCATTTTAGTAGTAATTCCTTCTTCTATCTTTCCGCCACCTCCTTATTTTAATGGTAATATCTCTTCTTTACTCTTTCTTCAACCACTTTAAGTTACTGATAATTCCTTCTCTATTTCCTCTACCATCCTAGCTTAGTGATAATTCCTTTTTCTCTCTGTCCTCCATTATCTTAGCTTATTGGACCATATATAACGGGCACTTCTGCTACAGAAACATAGATAATTAGTCCTTCCACTAGAGGACCACAGATAAGTAGTCCTCGCTCTACAGGACTATAGACAAGTAGCCTTTCTCTACAGCAGTGGTTCTCAACCTTTTTTTTATCCATGCACCCTTTCACCATATGGTCAGAATGTCACCCCGCCCTTTCCCAAAATGTCATCCTTCCCTTCACATACACCATATATATATATATATATATATATATATATATATATATATATATATATATATATATATATATATATATATATATATATTTATTTTGCATATCCTTTTCAGGACATCGCTGTCAACATCAGTATCTTTCAGCTGCATGTTGATGTCTTGGCAAGATTACGCTCAATAGTTTGGCATTGCTTTCTGAGCTGCCGGCTCACATACCCCGTAAGTTACCGATGCGATTTGAACCACTGCTGATTCTCACCGTCATCACGTTACATACGAGAGTATACGAGATTACGGAGAAAAGTCGCTAACCTCTAAGCCGGCATATATATATATATATATATATATATATATATATATATATATATATATATATATGTGTGTGTGTGTGTGTGTGTACACACACACACACACACACACATCCTTCCATCATGTGCCATGCCCATAAGCGTGGGCGGTCATGTTCTGCCATCTCACTCGATCACCAGATTCGTGGATCAGGTCTGTGTTCCTGTCTCAACCATGCCACGTGACCAAGCCAGGTATTTACTTCTCGGTCTTCCCCTTGGTCTCTTCCCCTCGATCTTGCCAGTCGTCACCAAGTTCTCAAATTCATTTCTTCTCATAACATACCCAAATAATTTTGACTGTCTACTTCTAATGTCTCTAATCAGTTTACGATCTTGGTTTGTTTCTTGAAGGACTTGTTCATTAGTTTTTCTGTCTATCCATGGTATTCTTTGCATTTTCCTCAGAAACCACATTTCCACAGCCATCAGCTGTTTTTCAGCTTGACTGCTTATTCTCGACGCTTCACATCCATACAAAAGTACAGGTTCTATATAGCACTTCAACACTCTTTTTCTCGTTTCAATTGATATCTTGTTATTGGTGAGTATGTTTTTCATCTTGCAAAAGGCTGTCTTCACAATGGCAATTCTTGTTCTAATCTCTTCAAGACATCTCCCATCAGATGTTATGACTGTGCCGAGATAACTGTATCGATTCACTTGCTTAAGAATATGCCTAATTACTCGTATATCACATTGTGGTATTTCCTTCTTCCCAGTTACGACCCTAATCTGTGTCTTCTTAATATGCAGTTCTAACCCTAGTTATTCACTGTGTGCAACAACCGCATCTACTAAATTTTGCAGGTCCTGTTCATTGTCTGCAATGTTATGCTCACACATAATTCAAGAAAAAGTGACGCTGGCGTTTTGTGTGGTCCTGAAGCCAGTTTGAGTCTACCAATCTTAATTTCCCCCTACCCGGAAACCCTAAAATCCCCCAAAGGGTTGGGGGGGGGGGGAATTCCCCACCGGTTGAGAACCACTGCTCTACAGGACCATAGATAATAAAGCCTTCACTGTACGATCAAATGTAATTATTACTTCTGCTGCAGGACTATTATATAACTTACTTTTACTGATGGACCATAGATAAATAGTCCTTCCCCCATAGGACCATAGATAACTAGTCGTTCCCTTATAGGATCATAGATAACATGTCCTTCTGCTACAGTACTATAGGTAATCATAGATAGCAGGTACTTCTACAATACTATAGGTAATCATAGATAGCAGGTACTTCTGCTCCAGTACTATAGGTAATCATAGATAACAGGTACTCCTGCAACAATACTATAGGTAACACGTCCTTCCGCTGCAGTAGTATAGCTAACATGTCCTTCCGCTGCAGTAGTATAGGTAACATGTCCTTCCGCTGCAGGACAGTAGATAACGAGTCCTTCCCTCTACAGAAGATACCACAGATAATTAGTCCTATCACTGCAGGACCATAGATAGCATGTTCGTCTGTAGCGAAATTGCATTATTATGTATGTAACCACCTGTACCCAACAACAATAATTCACAATAGAAATGAAGCACCAACCTTGGAAGGAACAGATAGAAATAAAAGATGAATGTAACAATTTCCAGAACTTTAAATAGCAGCAGTCTTACCGAGAGTGTATACAATCAAAGCACAGTTTAAAAATCTCTTGCATCTTTAGTGCATAAGCATATGAAATGTTTACATAGGTGGGAATAGTTGGAATTTCCGTACTTTTACGAGTCCACAGTAGAGTGGTAGAACACACACCCAATAAGATCGACAGGATAATAAACGAATACTCTGGTAACCTGGTGAAACCTACACACTGGATATTTACTACGTAATCTATACGGCGTTATAATTTGAAAACTGGTACGTGATTTATAAGAACAATGCGTTTACACTAAATGTACGGATGTTGAAGCTAGCCGAAGCCATAGCCATTCAGTTACAACAACCAACTTAGTGCAAACGAACACACACGATAGTTAGTTTAAAATTACAGTGGTAACAATTCAAATTACAGTAGTAACAATTCAAATTACTCTGTAAATATGTGTGTTGTATATTTCAGTTTGAAGTCTTTTATTGCTTCAGTTTATGTTGTGTTAGTTCTGAAGTATGTACCTGGCGAGATACTGCGACATATGCCAGGCAATTAATCATGCAATCTATTGTTTATGTCTTCATTATTCAAATTCACTACAAGTAAACTTTGTTTTAATTTTTTTAAATATTATATGTTTAAATTAGTCAATATAAGTTGTGGACTTTATTAATTGTAAACAAAACGGTTTTCTCAATGGATTTGTTATACTGGATTCATACAGTTAAACAGTTTTAGTATCTGCAACATGTAATGAGCTCGAAGATACAAACATACAGTTCAGAATAGATACATTTATCATAATAAAATAGGATCGTTAGAGCAGTCAGTAAGTAAGTCTGCACATACATTAATACCTGCTCTGTGGCGAAGTGGTTACAAAAGCAATTCGTAATCCGGTATCCCGTGTTCTAAACACAGCTGCCGACGATTTGGAAGAAGACCTCATTGCGTTGTTTCTCACACAAAGGTATGAGTACCGGTCGTTCAGAAAGCAATTTCACACTACAGATCGTTAATTTGCCAAGAAATCACAAGCAGCCAAAAAAAAAAAAAAAAAAACGCTGAGGTTGACTGCCACGTCCTGAAAATAAGGACATGCAACCAACAAATAATAATAAAAGGGCGGTAACCGTAATTTTGTTATTCACATGACAATAAATCTGGGTTTTTTCCCTTGTCCAAAGCCCGTCGTTTTGCGATATAACTATGCTCTTGGAGATTAGCAAGGTCGAATGTTTAAAGGTGCCCGTTCTTAAACATCCGGTGTGCTGATGCAAAGGTAGCGGGTTCAACCCCTACACGGATCTGTTGGTTTAAAATGTTTACTTCTTATCGCTAACTTAGGGAAGTAAATAACAAGTACCTCTGAAGTCGGAGTGGGTTCGCCTGATGGAGAGGGACACTGATATTAGGGAAAGCTAATCCACACACAAAATCAGTTCATTGCTCTAGAAATAGTAGCACGTGTATAGACTACGCTTGAGTTCAAAGCGAATGAACTATGCTATTCGGGACCCAATGGTTTTGGTTAAGTACTGATCGGTTTCCTGATTTATTTAACGAACGCGGTGTGTCATGATGCATGAGTTCGCAAGGAATTATTTATTAGATAACTCTGCTGGGAGACTGTTTTTCATAGCTCTTGCAGTCATGTTAGTTTCACAAGTGACTACATCCCTTGCGTTATGATGTATGCCACGATTGTCGGTCTTTGGCAGCAGTCTCCCAAGTGTCATGATGAATTTCAAAAGCTTTTGGTGAAATCTTTAAGAGTCTCTTTAAATGGTTTCTTCTCGCCGCCTTGTGCGTTTACCACAACGCAGCTCACCGTAATAAATTCGTTTAGGGAGCCTGTGATCTGGCATGCGAGTCAAGTGACCAGCCCGGGGAATCTAATGCTTAATTAGTAGAGTGTGGATACTGGGCATGGAAGCTCTTTCTAAGAGTTCAATGTCAGAAATCTTGTCTTGCCATTTAATCTTTAATATCCTCCTAAGGCAGACCTTGTGGAAGTGGTTTAATTTCCTAACATTTCGCTAATAAACAGTCCAGGTTTCACATGTGTGGATAACACGACTGCTGTGTAGACTTTCAGCTTTGTTTGCAGGCTTATTCCATTTCTGTCCCATACATTCTTGTACAGTCTGCGAAAGGCCGCGCTGGCCTTGGAGATTCTTGCATTCACTTCGTTTTCATTTGCGGCAGCGTGGGACAGTGCTGCCAAGCATTTGTCCACAACACTTAATCTATAACCATTCACTTTGACATTCGGCACTGAGTGATTAATCCCTGGAGCTGGCTGATACATAACTACTGTCTTCTCCAAGTTGATATTTAACCCAAAGATGGCACAGGCATTTGGGAAAGCTGAAACATTTTGTTGCATGTCTGCCTCTGAGTTGGCATATAGAGTGCAATCATCAGCAAACAGCAGTTCTCTGACGGTGTCACTGGTAGTTTTAGTGTTAGCTTTCAGCCTTCTGAAACTGAACAACTGTCCACTCATGCGGTAGTTGATATCTATTCCAATGCTGTTGTTTTCGAAGGCATTTGTCAGCACAGCTGAAAACATAAGACTTAACAGTGTTGGTGCTAGGACACAGCCTTGCCTCACTCCATTGGTAACAGGAAAGGGCTCAGACAATTCGCTATTAGCCTGGACTCTTGCCTACAAATAATCATGAAATAGCCGCACTATATGGACACAATTTTGTGGACACCCATATGGTCATAATCTTCCAGTCTTTATCAGCTGACTGTATTAAATGCCTTGGTAAGATCAATAAAAGTGGCGAACATTTAAGAGTTCTGTTCCTGGCATTTCTCTTGCAACTCTGCCTTGCAGAGAAAACCATGTCTACAGTTCCTCGTTCTTTTCTAAAGCCACATTGACTCTCAGAAAGAAGACCTCGATCGAAATTGGCTGAATGAGAAGAGTTCTGGCGAGTAAGCTTCCCTGCAATTGAGAGCAAGAAGATATCTCGGTAGGTTGTCACAGGATTGGCGGTTTCCTTTACGTTTGTATTGGTAAACTATTTACGGCGTGCTTGGAAATATTGTGTCATGGTCTCGTTCACCATATGTTTGTAAAGAACTTGGTGAATGCTGCTCTATCAGAAACTGTCCACCTGCTTTGTAGATCTCCGTCGGGATGGAGTCAGTACCAGGGGCCTTACTACTGGCAAGTTGCTGTATATCTTTGTTAATTTCCACTATGGTTGGCAAGTCAGCAAGAGTATCCCTAGTGGGGACTTTAGGAAGGCAGTTGATGGTTTCCGTCATTGATGGAAGAGGCAACATTTAGGATGTTGCTAAAATGAGCTGCCCAGTGTTGGAGGATTTCTTTCTTGTCAGTGACCAATATTCCCCCATCTTCACTAAGGAGGGGAACTATGTCTGGTGATTTAGGTCCATAGACCGTTTTAGTGAGTCATGTAAGTTTATCTTATTATGTATATCAGCAAAGCCTTGAATCTCATCAGCCTTATTGCTCAGCCAGGAGTTCCACGTGTGCCGAAGTTTCTGCTGCATGACTTTCCGGATGTTGTTGAAGGCACCTTTTTATGTTGACTTCGGACAACATGAACTATACGCTGTAAATTCATTACTATATGCTTGAACACTTATAAGATGAATTTCCAATCAGAAGAACTGTATCTTGGTTCCCAGGTGAGCTCGCCATATCAGGTCTGCATAGTATACATTTCTACTTTAGTCTATCTTTTCTAGGCACTCGCTCTTCCTTTAAAATGTAGAAGCTTCATTTGTGTTCTCTTCAGCGATTACATTCCCCGTGCTGGTTTCTTGGCTTTCTTATGTACTACACTCTCCGAGTTGATTTCGTGGCTTTCTTATGCACAACATTGTCCGTGCTGGGTGGTTTCTTTGCTTTCTTATATACTACATTCTCCGAACTGGTTTCTTGTCTTTCTTATGTAATACATCCATCTCCGTGCTGGGTGGTTTCTTGGTTTTCTTATGCACTACATCCATCTCTGGTTGGTTTCTTGCCTGTCTTACGTACCACATTGTCTGTGCTGGGTGGTTTCTTGGCTTTCGTATGTACTACATTCTCCGTGCTGGTTTCTTGGCTTTCTTATGTACTGCATACTTCTCCGTGCTGGCTTTCGAATTTATTACATTCTCCGTGCTGGATTCTTGACTTTCTTATGTACTACATCCATCTCCGTGCTGGTTTCTTGGCTTTCGTATGTACTACAAACTTCTCCGTGCTGGTTTCTTGGTTTTCTTATGTACTACAAACTTCTTCGTGCTGGTTTCTTGGTTTTCTTATGTACTACATATTTCTCGTGCTGGTTTCTTGGCTTTCGTATGTACTACAAACTTCTCCGTGCTGGTTTCTTGGTTTTCTTATGTACTACATATTTCTCGTGCTGGTTTCTTGGTTTTCTTATGTACTACAAACTTCTCCGTTCTGGTTTCTTGGTTTTCTTATGTACTACATCCATCTCCGTGCTGGTTTCTTGCCTTTCTTATGTACTACATATTTCTCGTGCTGGTTTCTTGACTTTCTTATGTACTACAAACTTCTCCGTGCTGGTTTCTTGGTTATCTTATGTACTACATATTTCTCGTGCTGGTTTCTTGGTTTTCTTATGTACTACAAACTTCTCCGTGCTGGTTTCTTGGTTTTCTTATGTACTACATCCATCTCCGTGCTTGTTTCTTGACTTTCTTATGTACTACATTATCCGTGCTTGTTTCTTGACTTTCTTATGTACTACATTATCCGTGCTTGTTTCTTGACTTTCTTATGTACTACATTATCCGTGCTTGTTTCTTGACTTTCTTATGTACTACATTATCCGTGCTTGTTTCTTGACTTTCTTATGTACTACATTATCCGTGCTGGTTTCTTGACTTTCTTATGTACTACATTATCCGTGCTGGTTTCTTGACTTTCTTATGTACTACATTATCCGTGCTGGTTTCTTGACTTTCTTATGTACTACATTATCCGTGCTGGTTTCTTGACTTTCTTATGTACTACATTATCCGTGCTGGTTTCTTGGCTTTCGTATGTACTACATTATCCGTGCTTGTTTCTTGACTTTCTTATGTACTACATCCATCTCCGTGCTGATTTCTTGGCTTTCTTATGTACTACATCAATCTCCGTGCTGGTTTCTTGCCTTTCTTATGTACTACATCCATCTCCGTGCAGGTGTTTTGGCTTTCTTGTGTAATACATTCTGCGTGCTGGTTTCTTGGCTTTCTTATGTACTACATCCATCTCCATGCTGAATTCTTGGCTTTCTTATATACTACATCCATCTCCATGCTGAATTATTGGCTTTCTTATATACTACATCCATCTCCATGCTGAATTATTGGCTTTCTTATATACTACATCCATCTCCATGCTGAATTCTTGGCTTTCTTATGTAATTCATTATAGGCACTTCTTTACGCTTCGCTTGGTGATTTTCCCTAGACCCCTCTTGTTGTGTCGGGGCCATGCTGTCACTGACTAGGGCTCCCAGACTGAAACAGTCGGCAACAGGTGAAGTTTTTCTTCCTGGAAAGTAAAGGTTGCCACACGATATCAACCACTTCACCCACCCATCGAGTGTGAATGATTTAAAAGTAATATAATAGCAACATCTGTCCAATAATAGTTTATTAGCTTACGTCATAATTTGAATGCTTTAGAGTATAACTATGATAATGTTGACGTAACTAAGTAATTATATGAAACATCTATCAATGATATAATGTGGACTAGAGCACTAGGTTTTGTCAGATCTGCAAATATATAGAGCGTTAGACAAAGTTTTGGTTTAGGTATCTGGTTCCCTTCTGTATGCTATGTTTTGACATTTCAGTGGTACCTCGGGTTACGAACGCCTCAGGTCACGAACAATTCAGGTTACGAACAACAACTTCGAAAATTTTATGTCTCGGTTAACGAACATTGCCTCGGGTTACGAACGAAGGCGAGCGAGGTGAGAGCGAGAGGCGAGCGAGCGAGTGAGAAGAGCAATGTGTAACGTTGGAGACAAACGATCGCGTACAGTACAAACAATACTACAGATGAGCTTGTGGATCTTCAGAATGAACAGATAAAGACATTAAAGGAGGAGCGGTCATCCGATGATGAGGAGTCAGTGACCGTTTCAACTGCCAGGAATAAAGAAATTTGCAGCAAGTGGGCAGACGTCGAAGACTTCATTGTGGACCATCATTCAAACAAACTTGTTGCTAAAAAGCCCTATGCCCCTATATGTGATGAATGATAACACGATGGCCCACTTCAGAAAGATTCTCCAGCAAAGGAAAGCGACACATTTCCCTTGATAGTTTCTTGGTGCAGAAAGATTCCCAGTCGGCTGCCAAGAAACAGCGACAAGATACTCCTGAAACTAATGATTCATAATAACAAAGAAAAGTGACAAATTTCCCATGATCGTTTTCTTGGTAATAAAGATAGACTAAATCTGTTTTTATTTTAATTTAATTCATTTGGTTGTTTTCTTTCTCTTTATTTAAAACGTGAAGTACACATATTCTTTGCGCTTTGTCAGGTAAACGACTGGATGTTAATAAAAAAAAAAAACGATTCTTTCATCTTGAAACGGTTTGTCTTTATATCATAGATTTCGGGTTACGAACCGAGATCTGGAACGAACTAAGTTCATAACCCAAGGTACTACGGTAGGCCTATATCAACGTCTGAGAGAACTGGCTCAGTAGCAGCATTATGTCTCGGATATTTATATACTTTTAGTATACTAAGTTTCAAAAAATAAACCAATTTCGAATATCTTGGTTCATTATTTACCAACAATGGTGATACGATGAAGGAATTTAACAGGCGAATATCTATTGCTCTTCGAAAACTATAAAACAACTGAATAAATTGTGGATGGGGACAGATAGAACTACAAATGTTAGATTTTTAAGACCATGCATTTTTCCCATTGCGACATACGCCTGTGACACTTACTCAACAAGCTGGAGAGCGTAAACATACCCTTGAAAATAAATGTTATAGACAAGTTCTAAGAATATCTTGGATATAGTAATGAACAAATGCATCTATACGACAAGATCTGAATACTGAAGAAGGTTGACTACTAAAGACGATAAGACACCGAAAACTGAATTATTTTGGTTTCTTTAAACGTCATGAAAGTTTGGAAAGAACAATCATGGAGGGGTATATGCCCGGGAAGAGAGGAAGAGGAAGGCCAGAGAGAAGATTGGTGCAGGATGTGGCAGATGGTCTCCAGATGGGTGTTTTGGATGCGGAACATCTTACTTATGACCGAGAAGTTTTCGCACGGCTGTTATGGGAGCGAGGTTCTGCCAGGGACATGCTACAGAATGACTGAATACTAAATGTAAGTGGGTTTGTTAAGAAGAGTCGTGGAAAGCATGATTCATGCAATAAATAGCATTCGTCGGATTTGTGCGTGTGTGTGTGTGCGTGCGTGTGTGCGTGTGTGTGTGTGTGTGTGTGTGTGTGTGTGTGTGTGTGTGTGTGTGGATAGAGACAGACAGATACAGAGACAGACATACAGACAGATGGAGAGGGTCGTGAAATACCTTGAACTCATCATGTTTGGTACTCATCCGACTGATAGGTAGGCTGGTGACATTAAAGAAAAAGAAGAAGACAAGAAGACAACGTGAAGAAGGAGAAGTTGCGGAAGACCTAAAGAAGAAGATGAAGACGAAGAAGAAGGAGCAGAAGGAAAAGGAATAGTATCAAATGAAACAGACGGAGGTTGTGGGTGGGAAGGGAGTGAGTAGAAAAAAATTAGATTTATATAGCGAAATCAGTTATATACCAGAAACTTTAAAACAATGCAATGAACTAACGACATAAAATAAGTGGTTACATACATTGCCATTTTATTGATATTTGCACTTGGACTTTTGGAAATTGCTCCCACATGCTTAAGTGTCTTTAAGTCTTCCTGCCACAGACGGCATGCATGGGCGATGTATCGCGTGTAACCACTGAAGTATTTTTTTTTAATGTCAGTTGCATGGCCTTTACAGGACACCGCAATCAACTCCAGCATTTAATTATTGTTTGTTATTTTCATTGCAGTGTTAGCTCAGTAGTTTGCCATTGTCCTCCGAACAACCGACGTCTCATATAATTGAAATCAACGCAAAGCAATCTGCTTCCAAATTGCCCTCAGCTGTTTCAGAACCCTCAACTCGGTATTTCTCAGAATTATGAAAGAGCAGCACTATAAAGACACAAATAAATACAAATGACGGTAAAATATCGGTCTGGCAAAACGCTGGGTTCTAGATTACATTGGTGATTGCCTTAGTGCAATATGAATAGATTTAATTGACGGAAGGAAAATAATTGACCAATCATGGCATGCACGGAAATTACCGGGGAAATCCAATGCTTGCAAATGTTGATACCGAATCTGTATACGACAGAATGATAACAATCATACCCATTGTAACATGATGATTGAGATGTTGTGGACGATGTATATTAATGACAGAAACCCGATCCGTAATAAAACACTGCCAAACACAGATTACGATGTTTGTAGTAAACAGATCACGTTTTGGTGTTTAATTGTGATTACGCGAGCAAGCAGGAAAACACATTACAGGGACATAAATTGGATATTACTGATCAACGTAAACATTGTTGACAGTTTAAAAGAAGAAAGTTATTTAATTAGTTTAGTTTAATTTAGTTTACTAGCTAACTGTCTGGTTGGTTGGTTGGTTGGTTGGTTGTTGGTTGGTTGGTTGGTTGACTGGCTGGCTGGTTGGTTAGTTGGTTGGTTAGTTAGTTAGTTAGTCGCAGTTCCAACTTCACGGCAACGGGTCGTCCCCATATTGCTCCGTTCCTATGCCAGTGAATATCACAAAATGCTCCTCACTGCCCCTTGTGAACAATAGAATAGACAGGAGTGTCGGCAAAGCCAACAGCCCGCACAGGTACACTGTGCATAATGCCGCCGCCAGAATGCCAACACAAAAGTCCTCCACGAAAAATACAGTTCATCGTCGATGAAAACGGCAGTCACCAGAAAGACTTCATTGACCGGGGTTTTATCCCATATGGCTCGGTCTCTTTCTGCAGGGCGACCCACCGAAAGCGCCGCACAAAGCACGAACTCCGTAGCTACAGCGACGACTCCCAGGAGTCTCCTGAAAAATGCACTCGTGAACCGAAAAGGCAAACCAGTCAATCCAGCAACAGCCGGCCGTCATCGTTCCGAACATGCAGTTCACACGAAAAACAACCGCGGACAGATGCAAAAGCATTCCACGCGAAATTCACAGCTCACAGTGTCGCGCCACGCACTCACTCAGTAGCAGGGCGACGGAACCATAGCCTCCTTAGTCGCCTCTTACGACGTGCATGGTAGGCAACAGCGTTACTATTCTTTGCTCCCCCGTATGGGCCCCGGTTGGTTGGTTAGTTGGTTGGTTTGTTGGTTGGTTAGTTAACAGTCCATCGTCATTACACATCGAACTATGAGTCCATAAATGCTTAGGTCCTCTCCCCAAAATTCCCTTCACCGTATAGCAGCTGGCGGAACTTTTTTCTAAAATGAACACGTGAAATATGCTAAGAAAATCAGGAACATTAGCACAGATATCAGAAAGGAAACACTCAATATAATTTTGTCATATCATGAAAAATGAAACACGGCATAATAGTGTAACAACTGGCTAATTGGTTGGTTTGTTGGTTTATTCGTTCGTTCGTAAATGGCTAACTGGCTGGTTGGTTGGTTGGTTAGCTGACTGGTTATTTGATTGGGTGGTTACTTTGGTTGCTTGGTTGGCCAGCTGACTGGTTGTTTAGTTGGGTGGTTACTTGGTTGGTTGAATGGATGGTTTCTTGGCTTGCTGACTGGGTGGCTGTTTGGTTGGCTGGTTGATTAGTTAGTTGGTTTGTTAGGTGTTTCGTTTTTTTGGTTGGTTGTTTGGCTGGTTAGTTGGCTTGCTTGCTGTTTGGATGGGTGGCTGGTGAGTTAGTTGGTTGGTTAGTTGGCTAGGTGATTTGTTGTTTTTTTATTAGCTGGAAGAAGTCCGATACAATGGTGTTTCGACTATCAGAGCCCTGAAAGACCATGCATCTATCGGTATGAGGTTGATAAAGGGAAATAACTCCCGACCTGACCATCTTCATGTGGATTGTGTTGCAGAACTCTGCTTCTCTTTCCAAGCTCAGAAATCCAGAGTTATAGAAGCTTCAATTTTACTAAGACTCAACCCATTCAATAACAGGGGGAATGTTATAGCGGAATGGATGATGACAAAGAGGATTATTATTGTTAAGCTCTGCTGTTGAAAGAGGCGTATAGATGATTATCATCGCCCACGTCAGTTGATGTGGGCCTCTGTGGCGAAGCGGTGATGCACTGGCCTGCCGATCCGGTGGTTATAGACTCAGACGAACCCACTCCGACTAAAGATGTACTTGTAATTTACATCCCCAATTCCAGGACGAGAAGTCAATATTTTAGTCCAGCTGAACGCTTTACGGCGTCAAACCGTTACCCGGCATCAACACATACATGTTTAAGAACGTGCGTTCTTATCCATTCGGCCATGCAGACCTCCAAACCTACTAATATGAAGTGAAAGTTTCAGAGACTGCATGTAACACCAAAATGACTAATTAAACGAGGGGAAGTCAATAAGTAAGTCACAAATGGCTGTAGAAATATAACTAAATATGATTACAGCTTGAAACAAGTTTATTTCTATACACACATTGTCCCTTTATTTCCCAACATAATTTTCACCAACGTTGATGCACTTATCGCATCGTTTTATCAGTCCTCCCAAACCGGCTACATAGACCTGCGTGCTCTGTTTTCTAAACCACGTTTTCACTTCACATTCAACTTCGGCGTCCTTCGCGAAATGTCTCCCGCCAAGGTGGGTTTTCAGTGGACCAAAAAGGTGGAAACCGCTAGGGGCTAAGTCGGGGCTGTAAGGTGGATGTTTGAGAAATTCCCACCTTAGTTGATTAATTTTCTCCTGAGTTAATCGAGCCGTATGTGGTCTGGTATTGTCATGAAGAAGCAACACAACACTCCTCTAGTGAGCAGTCCTGGATGTTTTCTTCGAATTGCATCTTGAAGCATCGATAGAACTTCACAGTACGATTCAGAATTCACATTGTCACCTTTCTTCTTGAAATTCATCTCCTCCATCAGAGGCTGCACGGATGCTTCTGTTGCAGTCTCAACAGGACGACCAGATCGGATTTCATCAACAATTTTAGAGCGTTCTTGAGAAAATGTTTCTACCTAGCTATGCACCGCTTTACGGGACAAACATTTGTCAGCATAAACATTAAGCATTTCCTTATGAAAGTCCTTTGCAGGCAGTCCTTTTGCCCACAACAAATGCACATCAGCACTTTGCGCTTTGGTTGTATACTCCGTAAGTGCAGTCGCCATTTTATTTATGCGCTGCGTATGCGCATGAAACACCTAGCGCTACCTGACGAACGGGAATATAAAGTTCGATGCTGCCGTCACCTAATGACACCTGTATAAAACACCAGCTAAATTTACCTGCCATACCACAGAACTATATGACATACTTATTGACTTGCCCGCGTATCTCTCATAGAATCTATAAAAAGCCTGAACAACCACACACTGCAACAGTTAAACATATTGTACAGAAAATATACTAACAGACAGTGATCGTGCATGCTTGTTTAAGTGCGATGAGTGCTGCACAAAATAGTATTTATCTGTTGCTACAGAAAATGCAACGAAGATCATGATATGATTATATACATTTAGAATTGATCGGATGGAAACGCAACAGAGGCTAACACAATAACTATCAACACTTTGCATGAAGTGGGAGTGGCGGTGGCGCAGTTACAAAAATGTCGCTTTTTTTTTTTTTTAAGCGACAAAAATGTTAGTTGCATATCCTTTTCAGGACGTCACAGTCAACACCAGCAGGTTTTGCTGTTGTGATCTCTTGGTAAGTTTACGTTCAGTAGTTCGCCATTGCTTTTGTGGCGCAATAGCCAGCACACATTATTACCAGCTTGTGGTCACATGTTCGAATCCCAGAGGGGTGGATTTTCCTTTACTTCAGTTTAGCTCCCAGGCTAACCCAGCCTACATGGGCACATGGAAAGGTCCTGCGAAGGAAAGACGGCGGGTGACACGGAGTTCCGATTTATTTTAGCACGATGTGTTCAACACATGGTGTGTAAACAAGGCCCTTTATTTTGTTTTGTTTAATTACATAAAGTGACATAGGCGGGGAAGCAAGATAACATGGACTCTGTAAGGGTATACAAAGCCGTTTGACTGTCGCATTGAAAACGTTGGTGGCTACGGAATATGTACATATATAGTGGGCAAGTTAGTTAATAGAGAAGTGCAGAGAATTTAATGTAAACCTACTCTCTTGTTTTGTGGATTATTCAAAGGCATTTGACTGTGTACAACATCAGAAACTGGGAAATCATGAGTTTATGGGCTTTCCATCACATGTAGTACAACTCATAAAAATACTCTATCTAGACCAAAAAGCAGCAGTTAGAATAGATGGAAAGACATCAGACTGGAATGACATCAATCAAGGAGTCCGTCAGGGCGGTGTGCTGTCACCCAATTTGTTTAACATGTACGCCGAAAATATAATGAGAAATGACAGAGATGATATAACCAGGGAGCAATATGATGCCCTAAATATCGTTGGTCATGAAATACCAGAGAACTGATATGCTGAAGATACAATATTGCTATCCACATCACAGAATGGTATAGAAAACTTAATAACCTCAACCCAAACAAATGATGAAAATCACAAATTATAACTTAACATAGCAAAAACAAAGATAATGCATACAGATAAAACTACTATGGAGAAAGAAATATATGTTAATGAGGAAAGACTGGAGGTGGTGGATAATTTTGAATATCTTGGGTCATTAATTACCAACAATGGTGACACAATGAAAGAAATTAAATGGACAACTATCAATTGCTCTTCAAAGACTAAAACAAGTGAATAAATAATGGAGTGGGACAGACAGAACTACAAAAGTTAGATTTTTAAGAGCATGCATCTTTCCCATTGCAATATACGCCTGTGAGACCTGGAACACTTTCTAAACAAGCTGAACAGCGCATAAATGTCCTTTGAATACAAATGTTATAGACGGGTTCTAAGAATATCTTGGTAAAGAAAAGAACAAATGCATCCATACTTTAAGAGCTAAATATTGAAGAGATTGGCTATTAAAGACGATAAAACAAAGAAAATTGAAATACTTTGGTCACTTGAAACGTCACAAAAGTTTGGAGAGATCAATAATTGAGAGGTATATGCCTGGGAAGAGAGGAAGAGGAAGGTCAAAGAGAAGATGGGTGCAGGATATGGCGGATGATCTCCAGATGAGTGTATCGGACGCGGGACATCTTGCTTGTGATCGAGAAGTTTTCCGGAAGGTTGTTATGGGAGCGACGTTCTGCAAAGGACATGCTACTGAATGAATGAATAAAGTTAGCGATATCACTAAGGGACAACGCTGATAATGATGGCTATGACGATGGTAGCTATGTAACATGTAAATATATAGTGGACATGTTCATGTAATCGCTACGAGTCAACGCTGAGAATAATGGCTGTGACTATGGTGGCTATGGAACATGTAAATATATAGTGGACATGTTCATGTAATCGCTACGAGTCAACGCTGAGAATAATGGCTGGACTATGGTGGCTATGGAACATGTAAATATATAGTGGACATGTTCATGTAATCGCTACGAGTCAACGCTGAGAATAATGGCTGTGACTATGGTGGCTATGGAACATGTAAATATATAGTGGACATGTTCATGTAATCGCTACGAGTCAACGCTGAGAATAATGGCTGTGACTATGGTGGCTATGGAACATGTAAATATATAGTGGACATGTTCATGTAATCGCTACGAGTCAACGCTGAGAATAATGGCTGTGACTATGGTGGCTATGGAACATGTAAATATATAGTGGACATGTTCATGTAATCGCTACGAGTCAACGCTGAGAATAATGGCTGTGACTATGGTGGCTATGGAACATGTAAATATATAGTGGACATGTTCATGTAATCGCTACGAGTCAACGCTGAGAATAATGGCTGTGACTATGGTGGCTATGGAACATGTAAATATATAGTGGACATGTTCATGTAATCGCTACGAGTCAACGCTGAGAATAATGGCTGTGACTATGGTGGCTATGGAACATGTAAATATAAAGTGGACAACATAGTGTAATCGCTAGGAGACTACGCCGATAATGATATTAGCACTGTGAGCAGTGTTGCCATTTTGACGCTTTTCGAACCAAATTTAGTGCTTTTTAAAGCCATTTAGTGCCAAAATGTTGCATTTTAGCGCGGCCACACGAATTTGGTGCTTCAACATTTATTTAATTTTAATTTTTTTTTTTTTTTTTTTTTTGGGGGGGGGGTGATTTTGGTGCTTTTTTTGGGGGTGGGTAAAAATTACTATAAAAATTAATTTTGGGAACACTAAAAAAGCCGAATTTGAACTGAAGCGAGGGAGTAAAACAGTCTTGTACATTACCGCACAATATCCAAGTAATTTAACTCAATTTAATACGATTTAGTGAAGTGAGTGACTACAACGCGCAAGCAATATGCAATGCGTTAAAATATTGTTTAAACAAGAATGGTCTGAGTTGCAAAGACTAGTTGCACTCGGCACTGATAATGCATCTGTCATGACAGGTGTAAGCAATGGAGAATATGCAAAATTAAAATCCGAAGTTCCTCATCTGGTACTAGTTAGGTGTGTATGTCATTCCCTTCAGCTGGCAGTGTCACAGGCTGCAGCTGCTTGTCTGTCCAGGAACATAGCGTTCATGATTAGAGAAACATATAACTGGTTTTCTCACTCAAGTCTTCGTCAATAAAAGTACAGGGAGCATTTTCCTTCAATAAATGATGGACAACATCCACTGAAGGTTGTTCAATTAAGCCAGACACGATGGATGTCCATTCAATATGCCATTGTCAGAATATTGCAGCAGTGGGTCGAGCTCAGAACTCATCTAAATTCTATGTTTAACAACATGAAAAACTATGTGTACCTCATATATCTCAAGCATATTCTCGGAGAAGTTCAAAGTGTAAATATGAAATTGGAAGCAGATATACAGGATCCAACAAAACTACTCAGTGATCTTGTCCAACTCACAGATTCACTGAAATGCAAAGATTGCTATTTCTGGGGGAGGGGGGGGGGGGATAACAGAAAGTGATGCTATTCAAGATTATTTAGATCCTAATCCCAATCTAGGTTATGAGTTTGAGAAAGAAATAGCAGGCTACGAGTTTCCTGATGAGAAAGAAATTCGTGGAAGGTGCATCCAGTTTTTAATAGAGCTGTTGACACAGCTGCGTTTACGTTTGCCGGATAACGTTCGAGTGTTGCAGTCAATATCATTTCTTAGTGGAAGTGAATGTCTACAGCCAATGAAGCACTGTATATTGGATCTTGCTATAATGTTTGTAGAAGATGCAGCTACTCTCACCTGCATCGATTCCAGTGGAGAAAAACTTCATCATATGCAGTGGACACAGACCTCTGACACACTTGGACTGTGGGCAGAAATAGCCTCATACAGGGATGCCCCCGGGTGAAAATCCTTTCCAAGATCTTACAGATGTAGCTTTCACTATGCTAATTTACCTCATTCTAATGCAGACGTGGAGCGTTTTTTCAGTCAGATGGGAGTTATAAAATCACTCTCTGTCGAGGGTTGTGGCTGAACGCCTCTAAGCCATAAACCCTCGGATGTGAGAGCGTGGTCGATACCCACCTACCGAAAAATGGAAGGTGAGATTCTGAGCACGCTTACATGCCCAGTCCAGATACTTGTCCGAAGGCTCTAAGCTGGAGGATATGAGGGGATCCTGGATGAGAGGTCCTGGCCGTTTCTCGCTCACCTTCTGCACGGAGGTAAGGTACTGAGCCGGCAGCACATGTAGCCTACTTCGTGAGCGAGTACAAAAAGGTAGAGAAGAGCCCAGTCAAAATGGTTACGAAAACTGGCTGTATCTATCTCGTAGCAGAGTCTAGACTAAAGGTGGAAAAACGTCTCAATAACACGAAATGGAACGCACTGGCTAGCGAATCCATTGCGTGGCCCGAAGTCCAAAGTGAAAGCTTACCTAGTGGATATCGCCCGCAGACTGACCGTTCCTGGTGTGTGCTTGAGCGACCAGTGGCAAGCGAAATGCCAACACATGGAAGTGAGGAATTAAAGCAGCCATGAGCAGGACGTGGCAACTCCTCGGTTGAGCCCAGTCTCAGAGCAATATGTGCCGGCTCTGCAATTATGGAAGCCTCCTTGGATAGCAGAGGAATGCCCATGGTCTGCCCCTGCCTTCCCTTGAGGGTTTACCGTGTTGTCGTTGACCGTTCTACTTTGACCAGCTGAGATGTGGGCGATACCACAGCACAAACAGTCTAACGTCTCTCGAAACCCCGGGAAGGCTAACCCGTAAAAATGCCTGCTGAAGTCGGATGTGCTGGCTTACGGGTGAAAATAAATCAGGCACAACGCAAAAAGCGTCCGAGTGAAATTTCTTTCGTGCTAGGAACAGCTCTGACTACATAGTTTCCGAATGCCGCTCTTGTTCGGAACAGCTCTGATTAGGTAGTTTTCCGAATGTCCGTCGTGCCTGGAACAGCTCTGACAGGCACAAAGACAAGCACATGTCCGAACCGTAAACTCGCTGAGTGGATACCAACTGCAGACCAGTCTGGTTTGTGCGGGAACGGCCCGGGGCGAACGAAATGCCCAATATATTGAAGTGAGGAATTAAAGCAGCCATGAGCAGGACGTGACGATTCCCTCGGTGAGCCCAGCACCAGGGCGCTATGTGTCGGCCCTGCAATTATGGAAGCCACCCTGGATGGCGGAAAATGCCATGGACTGTCCCTGTCTTCCTTTGAGGGATGACCGGGCGTCTTCGACCATTCCAACTTGGCCAGCTGGGCTGTGGACGGTACCGCAAAAGTGAGAGTCTCCCAGGAATGCTACCTGGTCAAAAAAGCACGCTAAAGTCGGATGTGTTGGCCTACGGGTTTCGACCCAAGGGCGCATAACTTAGACACACCGCAATCACATCTGAAAAAACACGTCGGATGAACGCAAAGAAGAAGAAGAGAAATGAAAATTGCGGAACAGACTGAGCATCAAGAGTTTGACTGCTGTTTTGACTATTGGATATGGAATGAAAAGATATGGCAAATGCTGTCATGATTATAAACTACCCAAAAATATTCTACGAAAAATTGGATAACAGGAGGCATATATGCGTTTATTTCAATCATCATCATCATCATCATCATCATCATCATCATCATCATCATCATCATCGCACGAGCAAACACAGCAGGAAATAGCTACAGAAAATGAAGAGTTGTCTGACTGGGATTTGGCAGATCTGGAATAAACTTCATTCTAATATTCAGTGATAATAATAAATTATAATGTGCTACTTTATACAATTTTGAATGAATACCGAGAGTTCTTGTTTTAGTGCTTTCTTAAACACCGCACGGTATTATAGGCAGTAAATGACAGGACGAGGGTTTGACGCCTGCCTTTGTCATCTGGGCAACTTATTCCCCCGTGCATTCAGGCCTACAAAATGTGAAGGCCCTAGTATATTTCTGTCTCTGTGGAGAAATGGTCAAGAACAGTGGTTCTCAACCGGTGGTCGGGGGGAGGGGAATTTTAGAGTTTCCAAGGGGATTTAAGATTATTTCAAAATTGCATTAACACAAGAACATATAGCTTGATATTGCTTTTCCTTCCATTCTTTACGGTTCTGTACTTCTCAACCTTCTGAAATTCGTGTTATAACGTAAGTAGACCCACAAATTACGTTTTATGTAGACGTCTCGACATGTTCTAGCATGTTATTAAATTTAGCTTCCATATTTACGTATACTGTGTAGAGGAGGGGCTGGGGAATTTATAGGGAGGAAATGCGAAAGGGGGCGGGGGCGGGGGTGACAATCTGAACATATGGATGGGGTGCATGGGCCAAAAAAAGGTTGAGAACTACTGATCAAGAAGCTTGCCTCGCATAACGAAGGTTCGTTTTTGGACTCCATCATTCTGTTCACCAAACCAATTTTTTTGAAGACCACGAACGGACGGTGGTGGATGGAGCTATGGAGCTTGTGCTCTGTAAGACGCTTTTTGCGCGCGGTTAGTTGATCTACCAAGAGAGATGAGATAAAACTCGATGCAGTGGCGACCATCCTCTTCTATTATAATTCCTTAATTTCAAGAAACGCCATCGGGCATTCCTGTCACACCTAAGGATGCTTCGTCTTCACCAGCAATTATCGCAAGGTGTGGATGCTGATCGTGGCAGTAACACATTGCTTGTAAACACCACGGATTTGCCCCGCATCAATCGCTCCTAGATGGAGCCACACTTGCATGTAAATATTGCGACATTTTAAGAATAGATCTCATCAAACGACGGAAATAGAGGTTTCCTAACCAAAATTGCATTTACTTCTTTCGCTGCAATTGCTTAGAATAACATCGTACTTTTACATACATGAAAGCTTTTAAACAGGATGTTTTCAAACTATCTCAGACGCGTATGTTAATCCTTAGTGTCTTCTCCATCTGTTGCCTACTACCTTCTAATAAAGCACTGTCTCTCAACCAAATCTCGCCGAGTCCTTTCTTACACAGAGTAATATAATGAACTAGCGGAACAGCTGCACTCAAGTGCTTTCATGTAATAACCGGAGGGGGCGCAATGAGCTTTAAAAAAAAAGCTTCACATGTCAGAAATAGTAAATAAAGATTGGTACCGTACGGTATTAACGGCATGCAGAGAAGCACACACACTCTCTCTCTCTCTCTCTCTCTCTCTCTCTCTCTCTCTCTCTCACACACACACACACACTCTCTCTCTCTCTCTCTCACACACACACACACACACACTCTCTCTCTCTCTCTCTCTCTCTCTCTCTCACACACACACACACATACACACGCATCCGCAATAAATTTAATGAAAATGTGCGAATAATGTCCGGGTAATACACATACAATAAATAAACTGATGACGTAATGGTGACAATTGTTTTGTCAAAGTTACATAAGATGACATTACAGAACATGCTTGCGCTCAGTGTCCAAAGAAAGTACACAGTGATTTAGTTTCTAGAATATGATTTTCTTCATGAACCAATTCTCTTCAACAATCAGATCTTGCAGTGTCGGTCAGTTTCTTCTTCTTGGCTAGCGGTATTTTATGAATATCTGTAACACTGAAATTCAAAATCCTCGATATTCTTTTGTAGTGATTACGAAAATGTCTACACTAAAGATGCATGCACTAAAAGATTACTTTAATTTGTTTGGTGATTTTGTCCGCATACTGTTTAACCTCTGCACCGTTTTGCCCAGCTTACGTCAAACGTCTTGTGAACAATCCTCGCAATTTTTGATTACGTACTTTAGATATTTATAGATTGTGACGTTTTCAATGTTACATGATTGATTGATTGATTGACGTTTTCAATGTCTTCATTGTTGAGTGCGATTGTTCGTTGACATGTAGTTTTGTCTGTGGACATTATTTGTATGTGTGGGTGTGCGAACGTGCATGCCTTTGTGTGCGAGTGTGTGCTCGTGCGCATGCGTATTGTGTGAGCTTAGAAAACAAGATTCTGATTTTCATTTGTCTTTTGACAGACATGGCGAACTCTTTTCATCTCTGAGCACTACTTGAGACGTGCCTGGGTTACGCAAATGGATTTCCACCAGTTATGAAGATTTCAGCATTCTCACTGGTCTCATCACTTTGGACATTTCTTGACACATTTTCTGAATAGATATGAGCAGACGTGGGGAGAGAATGCCGCCATTGCGCATCTCCTTTGCATCTCAAACCAATCGGGTTTTCCACCAGCTGCTCTGACAGGCGTGGGTGTTTCATTATCTACTGATTCAATGAAGTAGATCAAATGTACTCGAAACCCCCAAATTCTCACGCTGCTTCACATCTTCTAAATGCGACGGCGTTAGCTGTAGTCTACGAAACAAATGAACTTGTTTAGATGTGATAAATTAGTGATTTTACCTTTAATGTTGCTTGTGAAGGTGATTCGACCCGCAGACATTGTCGTTAATTATGTTTAGTTGTTATTCAAGCATAATCGAGAGAAAGAGAGAGAGAGAGAGAGAGAGAGAGAGAGAGAGAGAGAGAGAGAGAGAGGAGAGGTATGTGGGAGAAAGAGAGAGAGAGGGAGAGAGAGAGAGAGAGATAGAGAGAGAGAGAGAGAAAGCGGGATGAATAGAGGGACACAGAGAGACATAGATAACACACAGAGACAGAGAAGAGACAAAAAAGAAACAGAAAGAGACAGAAAGAAACAGAGAGAAAGAGAAAGAAAGATAAATTTGAGTTGAATTAAGAATCACCCTCACAGCACTCAGGAATATTCCCATAAGTGCTCTGTCCTAATCTTCAAACCCAGCGAAGAGTCCACATGCTAATGATATCAGTTACGTCTGGTTATTTGTCCGCTTTGCCTTTCTGAACACTAAGTTTCGGCCAGCTTCTCTAGTTACTCCCTGCCGCACCATTCTTTCTATACTATGATGATTTATTTATCTGCTGTTCCACACTATAACACATGATTCCTAAGGACCCTGGCCACATCTGCCTTACCATGCACCGATAACTCCCCTATAGGTGCATAAACAACGCATCTGTCCCCCTGCTGGTTTCCAACCACATCAGCATGTTCTGGGAAAAGGTATAACAATTGCTCCCGATCTTTAAATTTTTAAAATTGTAACATGCTACTCTGCACGAAAGCGATGGAGAGAGAATGAGAGGGATAGAGAGGTAGGGAGAAGAGGAGAGATTCGTGTATTCTGTACCAACCAACTCATCATGGCTTTACTGGTTATATCTTACATGAAAAGCTTTTCTCAACACCTCTCAAAGTGCAGTTATTTTTTTTACGCACTCGTCCCAGTTCTTATAGTAGTTCATTATTTTGTACAGTGTCACAATTTTAACGAACCGTGGTGGAATTCTGGTTACTGCTCTTGGATGCCAAGCAGTGGACCTGTTTAAACTTCCAGCAGAGGCAGAATTATCTTTTTTCCGACTAATACGACTAGTTCAACCCACAGCCATACAAATGGCTTGGAGTCACTTTGAAGAATCATCTAGGAATTGTCTGGAATGGAATGCGATGAGGAAGGAAATTTGACACCTCATAAAATATGTGCAGGCGGAATACTTCACACCTCATCGCTAGTATGTGGAACTTTTTTTTTTAACGTTTCATATGTCTTAGATGACGTTGCAGTCAGCAACAACATGTTTTCAGCTGTTGTTGGTGTTCTTGGCAAGATTACGCTCAGTTGTTTCCGATTGCTTTCTGAGCGACCGGCTCACATTGCCCCGTAAGTGACCAACGCGACGCGATCCGCTGCCGAATCTCGCGCAGCTGTGTTCCTCACGTGGATATACTTGATTACGGAGAAAGTCGTTAACCCCTTCGCCAGGGAGGTCGGCGAACTACCTTTACATTTTTATATAATGTACCTTCTTCATATCCAAACACACACAACAACTTACAAATAATAAAAGCGTCAAGTGACAGGTTAACGGAAAATCAGACTGGAGCAGACAAGGTGAAAGACCGTGTGGGCGTGGTGTGAGGTCCATAATGTCGGTGAGATGACATCACACATGGCTATGTGGTCAGTCTCTGGTGTGTTTCTTGTAGCCATTACCTGGGATGGAATCAATCCCAGAGCCGTACTTATCAAGAAACCAATCTTACATTTCTGGAATGGACACTCGAGACTGTTGTTGTTGTGTTTTTGTTTTGTTTTGTTTTTGTTTTTATTTTTATTTGTCAGTGCAGCTTTCCGCTGGATAGAAAACACTATACATACACATATTGTGATTGTACTGACTCAGAAAGCATGCTGAGGAAGGGTGAGAACAGGCAAGCTTTCGTGCAGAGTGGCTTGCTTCGCTCGGAGGTCACGGGTAGCAAGCATCACCTGGATCTTTTCTCCTGGGCATGCCGGTGTGCTGGGGAATGAACAGGCGGACAGATTGGCTGGCTCGGCAGAACTTGGTGGAGTATTGATGCATGACAAGGCAGATGTGGTTGCGGCCTTTGGGAGCACGTGTACACCTCGGAGGAGCAAATGGATCACCATAGTCTGGTAAGAATGAGGCAGCGAGGAGTGACGAGGGGATCTGGCCGACGATCGACGCTCAGACGAAAGGCGAGACGGACATATAATCAGATTGCTACTGGAAATATTAGTGTTGGAACTCTTCGCTGGTTGCTGAGGATGGAGACGGAGCGCTTATGGGAATGTCCCGAATGCTGTGATGTCGGTTCCTAGATCAATCAATCAATCAATCAATTTTTATTTTTTTTTTTTTTTTGTTTGTTGTTGTTGTTTTTTTTTTTTTTGGGGGGGGGGTGTGTGTGTGTGTGGGGGGGGGGGGGGGGGGGGGTAGCTGAGTGGTCTCGGTATGGTGTCCGCCTCGAGTGCTTGAGGTCCCGGGTTCAAGCCCCGGTGAGGACCGGGATTGTTTCACGTGGAATTCTAGTAAAAAAACTTTCCCCTGGTCTCTGGGTAGTGAGATCGGACGCCCGTGTCTATTGTTGCGCACGTAAAAAAATCACTTGGCAGTTGTAAATCGAAAAAGAGTAGCCCAACGGCGCCGCCCGGGTAAAATATCGAGTTAAAAATCTACCCAAAGTATTTCAAGATCCTCGCCGGTGCTACGGAGTTCGTGCACTGAGCTGAGAGTCTCCGGGCTCAGGCTTGAGTTATGAGTAGAACGGAGCACTTATGGGTTACACCCGTGTTCTGTGATTTTGATCCGTCGACTAAACTAAACTAAGACTTGTTGGTTTTTTAACAAATGGAAGGAAATGGGCACTCTGGTCTATATGTTGATAAATGAGCGGGAGTGGACGCTAAAACCTATGTCTTAATAAATGGGTTGTAATTGATACTAAGTCCTATGTGTTAATACATTAGTAGGGGTGGACACTCTGGCCTACATGTTGATAAATGAGCGCATATGGATGCTAAGACATATATGCGTTAATAAATGAGTCGGAATGGATACTAAGACATATGTGGTAATACATGAATCAGAATGGATACTAAGACCTATCTGTTAATAAATTAACAGAAATCGACACTCAGACCTGTGTATAATAAATTAGTGGGAACTGACGCTAAGACCTATGCCTTAATAAATGGGTCGGAATGGATGCTAAAACCTATGTGTTAATAAATGCGCGAAAATGAACACTAAAGCATGTGTGCTAATAAATGTATTGGAACAGACATTCAGACCTATGTATTAATACATGTATGGGGAAAGTCATTCAGTTCTATGTTTTACTAAATGTGTTGGGAAGAGATATTCTGTCCGTTATGTTAATAAATTAATGGACATGAATACTAACTAATTCATGTGTGTTAAAAATAAGCGAGACGATGCTAAGACTTGTATGTTAATAAATTAACGTAAATGGGCACTCAGACATGTGTTTAATAAATGAGTTCCAACAGATATTAAGAACTATGTGTTAATAAATCAGCGGAAGTGGACTCTAAATACCTTGTGTTGATAAATCCGCATACACCAATTAACCATTCATAACTTCACTTCATAATAATGTCAGTTATTTCTGCTTTCACAACTTGTCCCCATGAGAGTTCGGTTGCAGTCCATTGACAACGATCTTCCTGAAACCTGTTTAGCAAACCTTACCAGCCCAGACCTAAACAATACCAGTTTGTATGTGCGATGCTGAATCATAGCCTAGTTACATCCTAATATGTCTCTCCGCAGTGGTGATGTTTCAGTACCTAGTTTCCACACCCCGCTAGTTTCTTGGCTTGAAGAAAGGGAGAAGAGCCCTTGAATACAGTCGCCGCTAAGATCGCACTTTGGGACAGTATCGGGAGAAAATTCTCAGCATCAACCTTACTCGGATAGATGCGAATCACTATTCAGCACTGAGACGACCTGCTCGTCAATGCATCGGGCTTAGAATTAAAGCATACAATTTCTCAGAGTCACAACAAACCAACTAACCAACCATTTTCGCATACTTTCGAAACCAGCCACTGGCCATTTGGAAGCACATTGCTTTGCGTTGTTTACGATGGTATGAGCGTAGGCTATTCAGAAAGCTATAGCAAACTATATAAAGTAACAGTTCATAGTAATTAACAAATAGCCAATAAATGTTGGGATTGATTGCAACGTATTGTAAATGGACAAGCAACCAAATTTAACAATGTTCCAGAACATTATTCAATGTAGTGTAGTGCTTTTTATAAAAGGGAAAATAGTAGGTGTTGTTTGGTGCTAAACTGCGATAATTAGACAACACACAAATGCAGATACTTAATGAAATTAACCATAAGTAATCTAGAACTTTATGGAAATACTTGTACATAATCTAGAACTTCTTGAAAGCAACTATAAAATAATATACGCACATTTGTTTAAATAAATCAACTTACGGGCATTCATCGTTCGCTGTCTTCGGAGATGCAGCCAGCTGCTTGTTAAATTTTTCTTCTGCCATTGAAAGTTTCCCACAGGCGAGAGACAAATTTCTGGACCTTTCTATTGCTAAACATTCAGTTCAAACTCCGCACAGCCTTTATCGTTGTCTATGATGCCAGAGTTGAAACCGCTGTTTTCTCTCGCTAAAAATAACTCGAAATAGGGTCATTAAATGAAACACCGGTTCTCACGTTTGGGTAATCGCCGTACTCGTCTGCTGGTCCTTGTGTGAATTGTGATACAGACGGAAAGAAACTGTCGTAGAGCCACAGTGTATGTCACTAGGGGTACGGATGTATTATCGTGCCAAGATCTGGCTTTATATTGACCTCTCGTCACCTCCAGTAATCTGACTAAGAGTAGGTCGATTAAGATTCTCACTGTCACGAAGCCAGCCGAAAATTACACTCATTATACGCTGCTAGACCAAAGGAATGACATCAGCTCCCCCACAACGATAGTAGACACTCGACACACAGCTCAATTACTGGGCGCTTGAGAGTTCACGAGTATGTTCGGAATGAGTATCTTGCTTGTCTACACGAAGAATCGTAGTCGTCATCAGTCCCTAATCCGTCATGTCCGACATTAGTGAACAACTTCAATCGACGTGGTTCTTTGGCAGCATCATCAATAAGAACAACAACAATGACATGTTGTTTGGATCCCGGCGTATGAATAAGGAATCCACGAACAGGTGGATTTATACCTCTATTTGAAGAGTAATTAAACATCTCTGTCGGCGCAATGCCTGGCAACTGTTCTAGAACAAGTGTTTGAATCATCAGCCAATCTAAAAACCTACAGCTACATTAGGTTTTGCTACAGCTGCCGTTACATTAATGTTACAACCATGTTTGTGATATATTAATATGGCTATATTATTGTTGAACGATTAGCACACGAATGACACTGATCAGGATTACAGCGCATGACCGTTAGGGTGGTCAGTAATACGGCACATGAGTGATAGTGTGGGTCAGTATTACGACACTAGAGGACTGTTATGGCCATTATTACGTCACATGAGCTATAGGTTAGTTAGTTTTTCAACACAGTAATATTGTGGTCTGCATTAACTTTTTTCTTCCCAAACATAATTTCCACAATTTTCTGTGAATTGTCTGGGACAACATTACAACAGCCATTGTCTCAGATATCACGCCGATGTCCATGTTATGCGGCTGGGCTGACCCTAGGGCTCTGCTGGTCGGACACAACATCCCAAAACTAGAGCTGAGCAAACAACAGCTGCGTGAGTAAACTGGCTAACTTTATCACCATCCAAACCACAGAGACAAGAAAATTGCATAAATTGATATCCACTAAGTCACTAAGACACGTGCAAGTCCAGCAGTAAAAGTGGTTACCAGTGGGTACAACTAACACATAGGCACAGATATGGTGGTCATGCCCAATTCGGTGTCTCCGCCTCAAAATGACAACGAATGAGCGCAAAACATCACTGTGCATATGATTACATCACCTGGGCGCGAATTGTCGTAAATCAGTGGTTCGAAGCCGTTTTTGGCCCATGCACACCTTCACCATATGTTCAGAATGCCATCCTCCCCCCACCTTTCGTACGTCCTCCCTATAAATTCCCGCCTACCCCCGCCCCTACATAGTATACGTAAAATGGAAGCTAAATTTAATATCACATACTAGAACAAGTCTAGACGCCTACATGTCAACTTCTCACCTAAAGCTAATCACCAGAAATAATTAGAGGGCTGCAACTCCAGCCCAAGAAAGATAATTGAGTCGCTCTGGACAAGAAACGTCCAGAGCTTTCTAGAACAAGAGTCACCGAGTCCAGGGTTCCGTGGACATTGAGATGACCCGCCTAAAGCGGGGTCCACGAGGAACTCGGGCAGAGTTACCGCCCGTCGAATAGCGACACGCGGTAGACCAACAGAGGGCGATTGGACTCGCGACAGGCAACAAGGGTCTGCCTGAGAGGGACTCTGTAGATCTTCATATTATAGACTAGATAGTGTGCTAGGATGTGACATGATTATAAATGTATAATGGTTTAATGTCAATGAACAATGTGATATGATGTTAACTGTATAGCCACAATAAATAGGCTATATTACAGCAAAGTAGTTTGATTGCTTGTGTTATTAATACCTGTGTGAACCCAACCAGTCACCTAGACAGTAAGACGACAACAGGTATTTTTGGGGGCTCGTACCGGTTTTGAGCATTATATGTTTATTAAACAACGGGAAAATGCCATGTAAAATCATTTAGTCATATCATATTGATTTTTTTTTTTTTTCAAAATGTCAGATAAATTTGTTAACCTTAAAAAGTTCAACATAATTAGTAGCTATCTAGTAATTAAAGTAATATTATCAAAATAGGCAGAGTCCCTCCAGCAGCCAAAAGCAGAGTCCAGACCACTGTATACCGCTTTTTGGTATCCAATATTTACTGTTTGATATAACTATAACATTTTTGTTTTGTTTTTTTTTGGACCGTGACTAATGTTTCGTACTCTACGAGCAGATTGTGCCGCAGAGCGTACCGTGTGAGTGCAGAAACCCGTGTGAGTGTTCCATCCAAAAGTGTATGATAGAGAAGACCGCGTACTACGCATTGTAACGGTTCCAGCAGTAACGAAAGTGCAGAGCAACATCATTCCGAAGGATCAGAGCTAAGTTTCGTTTCATATTCATTGCAGATTCTAAGCTATTACTTACCATCTTCCATCATGTATCATTTTGTTGAATATTGATTGATGTGTATATTCATAATTGTGCCACCAATATAAATCTACATTGTGCGTAACACATTAATATTCAAGGGAATTAACCATTTTTTTTTAGCCCATACCAAATTTATCTAAGGGATTTAACTTTACAAACATCATAAATAAATAAAATCCAAAATGTCAACCTTAGATCAATGCATTGAGCAGGGAATAAAATTAGGCTATAAAGAAGAAAAACTGACAGAATGGGCAGAGAAAACGCACGCAGAAAATATTGCCCGTGAAGAAAGAGCAATAGATAGAGAAGAAAAAGCAAGAGAAAGAGAAGAAAGAAAATTGCAACAAGATGCTGAGGAAAGAAAACTACGAGAAGAAAGAGAAGCACCGGAGAAAATAATTTCTGATAGAGGAACCCAGTTCATCTCAAATGCCACCCAATCAGTAACAAAGTTACTGGGCATCAAGCAGTGCTTCACAAGTCCATACAGACCAGCCGCAAATGGCATCTGCGAAAAATTAAATGGAGACTTGAAGCACATGCTTGCCAAAGTGACAGCTGAAAATCCAGCCGATTGGGACATACTTCTCCCAACGGTGCTGTTCGCTTATAGAGAAGTCCCACAGTCAAGTACAGGGTTCTCTCCCTTCGAATTGATGTATGGAGCGAACCCAAGAGGACCTCTCACCATCTATAAAGACATAATATCACAACCTGTAGATATCCACCTTCCCATTTCTACATATGATTTGGTCACTGACACCAGAGACAAAATCATACGTTCCTGTATAATGGCCAGAACATCACTACAGGAGAAAGGTTTTAAATACAGGCAATACGCCAATAAAGTGCAAAGACTGTTGTGCTATATCCAGGTCAAGACATTTTGCTACTCTTACCTGACAAAAGAGATCTACTGTCAACGTCATGGCAGGGACCTTTAAGGTCATTAGAAGGATTTCAGAAGTAGACTACGAAATCTCAATAATGGAAAACTTAAAATATTCCATATAAATATGTTAAAACCATATTTTCTAAGACAGGACAATGAGACAAACGAACCACGCAACCGGATGACAGAGACGAAATGACAATGACCCGACAGAATGACACCTCGACAAATGAAGCATCATTAACGACGCACTCTTACGACGAGACAAACAGCGAAGACATATGGACATTACCGACGTTCTGTGAGATCGACAACGACGACAAAACTGACGACATATCGACTGTTGACCTCGACGACGACGACAATGACATTGAAGACAATTTACAAACAGTAGCATCGGTGATAAATCAGACAGACATAGACAATACAGAAATCCCTTTACCAATCATGACTAACGACGGGAGCATCCATGACATCCATATCTCTGACACGTTAACACAGCTACAACGACAAGACATTTGGACTATCCTGAACGACTACAAACATATTTTTTCTAACAAACCTGGACGCACCGATAGAATAATCCATTCAATTGTGCTGACAGACCTAAGACCAGTCAAATGTAGACCATACTCTATTCCTCTCCATTACAGAGCTAATTTAGATAAAGAAATTTTAGAATTAGAGAGGAATGGTATTATTCAGAAATCAGTCTCTCAATACTCGTCACCGATCGTTCTGGTGAAAAAGAAAGACCAGACCATTCGTTTGTGCATTGACTATAGAGTGCTAAACACTAGAACAACAACTGACGCTGAACCTATGAACAGCTGTGAAGATCTTATCTTAAACATGTCCCAATCATCCTTATTTTCGAAGACAGATTTAGCGAAAGGATATGGCAGATCCCACTACACCCTTCTTGTAGGCACATAACAGCTTTCGCCACACCTCTTGGCTTATACGAGTGGCTATACCTTCCTTTCGGCCTTAAGAACGCACCAGCCACCTTCGTAAGACTTACAAGATTATTGCTACATGGAATTGAAAATGTAGTTTCTTATATAGATGACATATGCATCCATTCATCTGACATGACCTCTCATCTACTTACCCTGAAACAAGTCTTCAACCAAATATCTCTCTTTGGACTTACTATCAAACCTTCCAAGGTTGAAATAGGTTATACAGAAATAGACTTTCTTGGTCATAAAATTTCTCACGGTAAATTACTCACTGATGAGAAAATAGTCTCCAAAATTCTTAATCTAGAAGTACCTACCACAAAGAAGCAGATTAGGAGTTATTAGGCCTTATTAATTATTATGCCAAATTTATCCCACATTGGGCAGAACTCACCACAGTTTTTTCCGACATGTTAACAAAAGATCATCCATCGAAAATTTGTAAAAGTAACAGCTTAGATGACGCAATGAGTAAATTGAAACATATTTTTGCAAATCCTCCAGTCTTACGATTACCGACATAACATTACCATTTATTTTAACCACAGATGCTAGCGCGTCGCTATAGGAGGGTGCTTGATGCAGGAATTCGATGGGGTCAGACACCCTATCCTCTACGTGAGTAGGAAACTGAAGAAAGCTGAGATACGCTATGCCACAGTGGAACGGAGTGTTTGAGTCTGTTATTCTGCATTTTGAAACTGTCCAAGTACCTCTTGGGCAGGCACTTTGTGGTCCTGAGCGACAGTTCACCATTGTTAGTCCTAAACCAAGGATCGCCCAAGAACCACCGGTTGCAAGATGGCGGCTCCTTCTGCAGGACTTCGATTTCGAAATACGCCACATCAAAGGCACCGACAATACGATGGCTGACATTTTATCACGGCAGGCACATGCGCCAGCAGAATGACTCTTATCATTCGACCAGTAGCCATGTTATATACTGTGATAAGCCTGTGACAAGTTTTACACCGTTTCATATGTGTACCTCTACACCTGCTAAAGTACTTTGTGCTTAGTTAATTACTACACCTATTTAACACGGTACTTTAATCACTACACCACCAAGTGCCTAAGCTCTAGTACTATACCAGCTAGAAACAGTAATTGGTGATTTCAACCAATAAGATCAACCAGTGAACGAACGATAAACACTGTAAGATTTCATACAAGACACGGAAATGAACTCATACTTGCTGTTACTGCAAAACATTCCAAACATCCGAAATACGACAACATCACTATAGAACGACAACACGTAACAGACAGCCATACGAACTTTAACATTTATGGCAAAACACAGGAACAACGGGACGGCAACGCAAACATCATCGTTGGAGTTAATTTAATTAGTTAATTAGTTTAATATGTATTATATTTCCATTTCTTATGTATATATATAATGTTAACCTGTAACTTGTACATAGTCTACTTTAATAATACAGGCGGGGCCATTCATAGGCCAAGAAAACCCGTCCTATACAATTGTCTCTAGTTAAATTGTAACCTAAGTTTCGTTCATCGCACAAAAAGTACGTATTTTCTTAAAGGGCAAATATCGCCTAGCCCACTTTTTCCAAGGGCAATAATAATTACCTTAACTTAAAAGAAATATATTTTTACAAAATACTATTGTGTATGAAAGACGATGAATCAGTGTATGGAAGTATTAAATAAGAGAACGATACACTTGGCGGACAAATTGTACGCAACACGTATTATTTTAATTTGTCTGCGTCTTTGATGTAAAACTATGTGACTTGTCTAATTTGAGAGTGCATGTATAGAACTTAGTTTAGGAGTCAGCTTAGCGTAGGAATTATTTAATATACTTAGGTTAGCATTAGGAAATAATCTAAGCACCACTACTTGGAATGGCCGATCATAAAAACGTGATTTGTGGGTCACAAAACAAATTTCATAAAGGCGAAAAGTACAGGACCGTAAAGAATGGAGGGAAAACAATATCAAGTAATCGGTTCTTGTATTAACGCCATCTTGAAATAATCTTAATCCCCCCCCCCTCCTTCTGGAAATCCTAAAATTCCCCGGGGTGCGGGGGGGGGGGGATTCCCCACCGGTTGAGAACCACTGTGGTAAATCAATTGTTGCACCTCACATTCAGCGCTGCCTGCTAGCCAATCCATCCACTCCCGGTCCAGTGTGACTATAATTCTGCAACTGTCTCTCACCTTTTCTTGGGTATTCGGTTACACTCCTCTCCTCTCACAATATTTCCAAACATACACACTTCTCTGATTGTTTCCTTTGACTGAGCCATCCATAATTTTCCTCTTAGCATTATGTGGCACATGTCTTTGTCCAGGGTTTCATGCAGGGGATTTTTCCTTTTACACGGCCACTCGGGGATGTGACTTTAGGCTGCTGCAATTGTTGGCAAAGCTAGTATGTCCCTTACTCATCCTAGGATCACCTGCTTAGCTTCGTATTGTATGCGTTCTAATTGCGGACTATTTGCCACTTTGAGCAGTCCTTAAATATGAAGTGAGGCTTATCAACCATTTGCCGGAAATGGCGATTCCTTGGTGGCAACTGGCAAGATTGAGGAGAAAAGAACAAGGGGAAGATAGAGAAGTAAATATCTGGATGACTTGGCCACGTGACATGGTTGAGACAAGAATACGGAGCTGATCCAAAACTCTCGTGATCGTGTGAGATGGCAAAATATGACCACATACACTTATCGACATCGCACGTGATGATGATGAAAAGTTTGGTAATTTATGCTTTATGTTAGCACTACGACTTTATGTTCTGGTAAGCTTGCCAAACGTGTGAAACTATTTCCTTAGCTGCTGACGCATAAACTGTTATTACTGCATATAGTACCTTGCGGTGTAGGACAAGGTGTTTTCAAGCCTGGGGGATTAGGCCGCATGGCTAGTGCAGTCGCAGCGAACTGTACTGGTTAGGGTTTTCTTTTTGCCCCGACATTAAAACACGCGTCACCTAAACGATGATTGAACCCGGTATCCGATGGGCAAGCCGGTGCACTATCGCACTTAGACGTTAACAGATATCTGTGTCGGCCATTGCTGGTTCCAGATTCAGTAAATTCTAACCTTAACTCACGGTTGACCTTTCTATTATTTACGCATTGAGAAATGACTACACATTAACGCTTTGGGAATAAATTAACTCGTATACATTCAGTTAACTCTTATACACACAGTGACAATACACGAACTCTTATACACACAGTGACAATACACGAACTCTTTGACGCACACGAACAATACATTAATTCTTATTTGCACTAACTGACAATACATTACATCAACTATGGCATGCGGCTGCTTTGAAATGTTTTGGTTAGTTAGTTAGTTAGTTAGTCGTGGTTCCAACTTCACGGCAACGGGTCGTCCCCATATTGCTCCGTTCCTGTGCCAGTGAATATCACACAAAATGCTCATCACTGCCCTATGTGAACAATGGAATAGACAGAAGTGTCGGCAAGCCAACAGCCCGCACAGGTACACTGTGCATAAAGCCGCCGCCAGAATGCAAACACAAAAGTCTTCCACAAAAAATACAGTTCATCGTTGATGGAAACGGCAGTCACCAGAAAGACTTCATTGACCCAATGTATCGCTAATAGATAGAATACATGCACCGAGACAGCGACGATTTCTTCGAAACTACATTAGAAGCATAACATTGTCATGTGTTGTGAACAGTCGAATGTGCAGGCTGAAAGGCACGACTGTCACAGGTCTAGTGTAAACACTATACAGCACAAACATAGTATAATAATAGGTTTGGCAACGGGAATACCCAGAATGAAAACCTCTGAAAAGCTGAAAAGCTAATAATGCAAAAATACCTATTGACTGATCATTGACAATTGTTATGAATGTATGCTATTTTTGTGTGTGTGTTTGGTATGTCGCACGCTTTGAACTCAAGCTTAGTCCATACATGTGCTACTACATGTAGTTAGTTCACTGGACTCATGTTTGAGTGTAAATTAGCTTTCATTATTACCAGTGTCCCTCGCCATCAGGCGAACCCAGTCTGTCTTCTGAGGTACTTGTAATTAACGTCACCATGTCAAGATCTGTTTTGGTCATGTGATGAGAAGAGAGGAGCTGGAGAACATCGTGACAACTGGAAAGATCGAGGTGAAGAGAGGCAGAGGCAGACCAAGAGAAACGATGCTGGGTGGATTGCGACGGTGGCATGGAGGAATATCAACGGCAGAGTTGATTCAGAAAACCAAAAACCGAGATCTGTGGAGAGTCATCAACGCCTACGCTAGTCGGCATGGCACTTGATGATGATGTCAAGCTCGAAAAGTCAACATCTTAGTCCAACTGACCGATATAGGGTTTGAACCTGCTACCTCGGCATCAACACACGGAAATTTAAGAGCGAGCGAACTTATCCATTCGGCCAAGCTGACCATCTATATGTATGATATATAGCACGACTATAAACCATTTCTAGACCGTCAGATCAGTTATAGGAACACTTTAATCTGACAGCGGTGGGGTATCTTTTTTAAAGTTGCATATCCTTTACAAGACGTTTGCAGTCAACACCAACATTCGACTGCCGTTGTTGGTGACTTGTCAAATTTCACGTTCAGTAGTTTGCCATTGCTTTCTGAACGACCGGCTCCCATACCAATACGTTATAACCAGCTAGACACGGTCTGCTGCCAAATCGGTCACCGCTGTGTTTAGAACGCGGGTAAGTGGCATTACGAATCGCGTCCGCAACGCCATGTGATATAGAACATTTCTACATTGATTACTCCGCGACAACTCACACTCCAAGACTAAATCCTCGGTGATGCAGTTACTCAGCTAGACCAACAACTTGATGCTAGTAACAGTGCAATAATAAACCAATTACCAGCGCATATTCCGCAATAAACAAAATAGCTTCCGATGACGCATTCCGCTTTCCTGACCTAAAAAGTCAAACCATAATTATGCATCTTTCTACTCTTCTACTTCTGCACTTTATTCCCCAATTTGGGCTTTTCTTGTATTGGTTTAGAATTGGCCTTCTACTGTATATGTGTATTGGAAATTGTCTGAGCTACGGTTACGGTTTACGTAATCTGTTACACTCTTATCTTCCGCCCGGTAGTTATGTGTTCGAATCCCCCTGGAGACAGGGATATTTTTTTTTTTACACCTACGCCTCCAGGTTGAACCTTCTCTGAAGCGAAGGGATTACGGACGCAATTCGTAATCCCGCATACCGCGTTCGAAACACAGCTGTGGGCGATTTGGCAGCAGACTGCCATGCGTTGGATTTTATAAAATGGTATGAGTCAGTAGCGTTCAGAAGCAATGGCAAATTACTGAACGTAAAACTGTTCAAGAAATCACATACAGCCAAAACATGCTGGCATTGACTGCGACGTCTTATAAAAGATATGCAACTAACTTTTTAACTCACATTACTTTCATCATACACTCATTCTGCTTCAGAAGGTGGAAATGGACCTTATCTCTGCATATAATGACTGGGGTTCTATGTTATTTTATCTTAACTGAAGCTATATCATATGTCAGATACTGAAGGTCAAAATAGCACTTGATGTCCAAAAGGCTACAACATTATACTGACGGGTGATCGAATTTCTTTCTCGTATCTCTTATTTCTTGGAGAGTTACCTTCTCAGTCGCTTTGTTGGAACCAGACACGCGGATCTCATGAAACGCGTCTTCAGACCACAACAAGGATGCAGATGAGTAACTTTTATATTTCTATTTTCTTGTAGTGGTTTTCGTGTCGTTGTTTTGGTTTGTGTTTGTTGCTTCTATGCCGATGAAGGCCTTGGTCGCAACGTCCATTTTGATACTTGTAATCATCTTCTAGTAAAGCTTCATTCATTCTACCTTCTTAAGGAAATGTCATGTCCCACTTTACCACGCTGAGTTGGTCCAGAACCGTTTGGTGAGTTATCAGCTGTCCTCAGTTGTCTCAAATGGCTCTCTAGCAAATGGGATGATGGGCACCTGTACCGCAAAAACTCTCTAAATGGTTACTTCTTTTTCTTCTTCTTCGTTCTTCTTTCGATGGAATTGAGTCACACCTGTTTATGCACCTCAAAGGTCGGTGTGTCCAAATTCAGCATGCATTATTTGCTTTCTAAAGGTAGATTCCATCCAAAGTAACGGTTTTACCTACCCGTAGGTAGGTTTCCTTTCCTGACACGTTTGTCAAGATGGTGGGCCTAAGGCCTACTCTTTCTGATTTTAACTTCCCGTGCGATTTCTAAAATTCAGAGCTTGCACACGGGACCTCCTGTTTTTTCCTCCTGTTGACACACGAAGAGTCAAACAAATATAGAAGTGATCTTTTCTCATGTCCCGTATACCCTGTGGAAACAGAGAATATTAACCCGCCTCAGGCCAAACAGCCCTATCTCTTTCTATCGCCTGCAAATCCCTCAATAGCATTCCTCTCTGTCTCTAATTCTATTCTCTGTGTGTATTAGTCTTCCTCTATTTTGCTTTCCCTGTGGGTTCCAGAGAAATGATCTTCTAGGTATACAATCAACGGGTACTCGCTATGTATGTCATACTCAGTGCTTGCATCATTGTCTCATCTTGATTCGCTGGAATCTGTCTAGTGCTCTCCTCAAACTCCATATTAGTGTTGTTATAAAACCATTGTAGTCATCTTCCGCGCATCACCAGCTAATGAATGTTTGTAGTTTATTAGTTATTGTTGTAATCATCCTCCATGTTTCTGGTCCATACAGCAGTACTGATGGCATATTAGAGATAAATATTCTAAATTTGTTTTTAATGCCTTTTGACATCCACAGTGTGAACAATGATGTACTATTTCGATATTTTAAAGCTTAATGAAGATTTTGGTTCCCGAGACGAATGTTGCGAAATCCTTGGACTGCCAGAGTAACTGATAACGCTTGACTGAAAGAGGTTAATGAAACTAGACCAATTTATTCAACAATAAGAATGAGACAAACAGTTTGCTTTGATCATTTGATGAGAAGACAGTCATTGGAGAACATCATGACGACTGGAAAGATCAATGGGAAGAAAGGCAGGGCCGACAAAGAGAAATAATGTTGGATGGACTAATACGTTGGCATGGAGGAATATCATCAGAAGAGTTGTTCCTGAACACCAAAGACCGCGGTCTATGGAGGGATATGAACGCCTATGCCAGCTGTCAGGGCACTTGATGATGATGAATGAAGATGAATGAAGATGGCAGGATTGTCATCGAATCCCACTTAACGCTTAGGTTATTTCATTATGACTGGACATGGAAGAATTTCTATCTGTAGATCTAATGGATAAAGCAAGCAATAGAAAGACTACAGTGTTATAGCCGAATCACCAGCGTGGAGCTCATGGAGAGAAGAAGATAGATACGAATTAAACAAGAGGTGAAGAATAGACGCTGCCGCTGCATAGAACATACATTAATAAAACCTAAGAATAGCATAATAAGACAGGTCTTTCTGGAATTTGCAGGGCAAAAGAAACAAAGGAAAGTCTAAAATTATTTGGAGAAGTAAAGCAGAAACATAAATGAATAATATGGAAAGGACATGGACGGAACTGCATGGAATCACTAAGAACAGAACTGCTTGCAAACATGCACAGAATACCATGATAAACCAATGAGCGGGCCCTACAAGAAGCATATGACATCCATAAACTGATCAGAGAAATTAGACTTAGACAGTCAACATTGTTCGGACACATTATGAGAGGAAATAAACTAGAGAACTTGGTGACAGCTGGCAAGATTGAGGGAAAAAGAACAAGAGGAAGGCAGAGAAGTAAATATCTGAATAGCTTGGCCACGTGGTATTTTCGAGAAAAGAACACTGAGCTGATCAACGACTCTGGTGATCGTGTGAGATGGAGAAACATGACCGCCCACGCTTATCGGCTTGGCACATGATGATGAAGGCAGCTTGGAGTAGGCTGGCTGAGCACCCAATATGGGATAACGGTCGAAAGAAGAAGACATACAAGTCTCTTAATGTCTTAATGTCGATAGCCAACAACAAAGTTTACAGGTCCTACTAATACAACTTGAGACTCCTTTATTTCTACAGAACGCGTGGCTTTGAAAAACACAGGGATTACACAGGGAGTGTTTATCGCAGACCTGAGATTTGTATCTGTAGTTGTAGCGGCGGTTTATTGTAGAGCCAATAATTGTTGGGTTCTGGCTGTTTCCTTCCATCTATCATGTACAAGTACATTGTCTAATTTACAAATTTAACAAATACAACGATCTTTGTGTTGTTTACATAACTGGTCTCTGTGAAGAAATGGTTAAGCTGCTTCCCTCTTCTTGCTCCGAACGTTGTGGGTTCGATTCCGGACACAGATATTTGGTTCACGAGTGCAGTTTTCTCGGTGATTCTTGGGGAGTCGTAACTGGAGCTGTGGAGTTTGTGCTTTGTGAGCAAATATTGACATCCGCCATGTGGAAAGAAACCGATCCGACGCGAGTTTTTAAAATTTAAACCCGGTGCAGTGAAGTCGATTTTCTCGAACTTAAACCCCTTTAAACGCCATTAAACCCTTAAATAATTGTTATTCCTTGCTCCAAAAAAGTGTGCAAAGTTACAACTCAAATGTTTGAGTCGTTGTTCTGTGCCTAATGTTATCGTGAGTACAGTCAGGTCTGTAATATTTTCTTCTTATCACAAATTACAACAGTGGTCTTAGGAAGGGATTGGTGGTTTTGTAAGAACTGTTTATAGTTTAGACGGATTAAATGAGTTTGTATATGGTTTTGTTGTGTTTGTATATTATTCGGTATAAATTGTATATTAGTTAATTATGTTTTGTACGTTTTTTTTTTTTTTTTTGTGGGGGGGGGGGGGGGGAAATATAATTTGGTTGGCGTTGTTTATGGTTTGCTGTAGTTTATATATGGTTTGATATATATACATTATAGTTATGCTTGGATATGGTTTAGTTATGTTTGTATATGTTTGATTATGTGTGTATACATTATGGTTATGCTTGCATACTGTTTGGTTAGGTTTGTTTATGTTTTGGTTATATTTGTATTTTGGTTATTTGTGTTTGTATATGGTTTCTTCTTCTTCTTCTGCGTTCATCCGGATTTTTTTTTCGGATGTGACTGCGTTGTGCCTGTTTACAGCAGAGCTGCGTTCTTGCGCCGTTAGGATGACACATCCGACTTCTGCGGGGTATATGGTTTGATTATGTTTTATCTTGTTTGGTTATGTTTGTATGTAATCTGTTTATATTTATATTTGGTTTGACTATGTATGTGATTTGTCTAGGTTTTTTCAAAATGTTTGGTCAGGTTTGTATATAGTGTGGTTAAATGTATATTTGCTTCGGTTATGTTTATATATATATATATATATATATATATATATATATATATATATATATATATATATATATATATATATATATATATATATAGAGAGAGAGAGAGAGAGAGAGAGAGAGAGAGAGAGAGAGAGAGAGAGATTTGATTATGTTTGTGTAAGATTTGATTATGGTTGCATCTGGTTTCGTTATCTATTTATTTGAGGTTTTAATTTTTTTTTTTTTTATCTGGTTTGGTTATGTCTGTATATGATCACTTTCATTGTAATTGAATATCCACATAAGTTCCGCATAGATTACACAAGGAAAATCTCAGAAAAGCACACTAAACCCTCGCACCGTTGAGTATCAAATGTGTCTGACTACCAACCATAATTACACTTGCACTAAATTTTCTATTCTCTAAAGCGTTTCTAATTTTAAATTTATCGAGGACAGCAACATGTTAGCTAGCGCTTGCCAATTTCCAAATGCGAAGGGATTTTTAAACATTCTAACATAGTCATTTTAGCTGTTAGCGCCTAGTCTTTAGCCCTTATCGGAGAATCCTAGATGTTTCATACACAACGCCAGAATTAGAGGCGAGTGGTGTTAATAATAACATGTGTATATGTTGCATTTTGTTTTTATTAATGCCTTGTTTGAGAGATTAAGTTTCATTTCCATGGTGATTGTATTTATTTTCAGTCTTACGTCTGTCTGACTGCTTCCATATTTATTTTGTCTATCATAAGAGTTATTAGTTCAGATACCACTTTACAAGTAAGAATAAAGCAACATCTGCATATGGCAAACCACTTTACACATGTTCAAACAGCAGTAACTATCAGATAACGAAATAATTCAGTCTGTTTAATAATTGTTGTGACCAAATCAATTCGACTCAGCAAGATGCGCAAAAAAAAAAACACACACACACACACACACACACACACACCCAAGGCACGCAGTTGTAATTTATTATGTGCCAAACGACTACTATGAGATTTGCTTTTCTTAATTCCTTCCATTACTATAACTGTGTCCATTAATGCACTCTATTTTGATGCGTTACTTTAACTCGTTCCATTAATGTACTCTTTTATACGCGTTTCTTTAACTCCGACCATTAATGCACAGCTATTCTAAGTGTTACTTTAACTTATTCCAACGATCACTCTACTTACTCTGTGTGTCACTTTAACTAATTCGATTAATGCACTCTACACTATATGTTACTTTAACTCCTTCCGTTCATACAGCGTATGCAATGTGTTACTTTAAAGTCTTTCATTGATCGCTCTAGTCTATTTGTCACTGTAACTAATTGCGTTAATGCACTCTAGTCTATATATTACTTTAACTTCCTCAATTGATCGTTCTACGTACTCGTGTCACTGTAACTATTTCCGTTAATGCGCTCTAGTCTATATGTTTCTGTAACTTCTTCCATTGATCGCTGTGCTTACTCTATGTGTCACTGTAACTAATTCCGTTAATGCACTCTAGTCTATATGTTTCTGTAACTTCTTCCATTGATTACTGTGCTTACTCTGTGTGTCAATGTAACTAATTCCGTTAATGCACTGTGGTCTATGTTACTTTAATTTCTTCAACTGATCGCTCTACTTGCTCTATGTGTCACAGTCTATGCTGTGTGTTACTTTAACTCCTTCCGTTCATACAGTATATTGTATGTGTTACTCTAACATCATCCTTTGGTCGCTCTAGTCTATGAGTTAGTGTAACTCCTCTCGTTAATGCAATCTAATCTATGTGTTTTTTTTAACTCCTTCTGTTCATACAGTATATTCTCTGTGTTACCGTAACTCAATGCCGGTCTCTCTGGCTGTGGAGTTACAACACTTTCTCTCTGTAA
>JACEFZ010022173.1:802500-826079 GCA_014155875.1 Cepaea nemoralis
GGTCGATGATCTAGGCACAGACGTGATCTAATATTTAAGTTGGGCCAGTAAGAGATCATTTGAATGCTGACCTTATCAGTAACTACTGCCTTTAGTACCTAGCGGTGTAGTTCATGGGGGTCTCGAGCCTGAGAAATTAAGGCCGCCTGGCTAGTGCAATTGCTGTGAACAGTGCAGGTTAAGGCTTTCTTTTTGCCCCCGACACACACAAAATCCATCATCTTACGCATAATTCGCACCCGGGTCTCCTAAATTGGTGTGGCGCGTTCTACCCACTAGGCCAGACGCTCGTCTTTAGCAATAATGTTATTTATTGACTACAAATCTTAGCAAATCTGAAGTAAATTGCTGTCTACAGATGCTCATAAATTGCCAGCGAATACACATACTGGCGACCAAGATGAAAGTAGAACAGTATGACCTCAAATTTAAAATGTCCAGCGTGTAATGGAAGCCAACAGGCTCCCCAACACATGTCAAGCCGAGAGCACATAAATCTGCAGGGATAGCGATGCTGATTGTTTTGTGGGATGCTAGATGTGTAATACAGAACAATATTGTTGCTTCGCAACAAAACGGTTAATGGGCATTACTATGCAAATCCATTTAATAAAATCATCAAGTTTGTGACCAGATAAGAAAAGATAGCACGCAAGCAAAACCATCCTTTGCTTCAAGACATCACGACCTGTCACAAAGCACGGCTTGTGCAGCTAGAAGACAAGAACTTGAATGTTGCGATTCTTCCACAAGCACCATATTCACCATCGGAGTTATTATTTATCTCAAATCTTAAAACAAAGCTCATAGGAAATCATTCTGATAATTATGAAAAAAAATTAAAAACAATGTATTACCCTAGTGGATTTACACCCACAAAAATACAAACATTGTATTACCCTAGTGAATTTACACCCACAAAAGTAAAAACAATGTATTCCCTTAGTGAATTTAAACACAGAAGCCACAACCAATATATCACAATATATTGCAGGTAATTTTCACTGAAACCTCGTAAGGTGGCATACTGCATGGGTATATATCTTATGAAGTGAACACATGAATAAGACATTGGCTGAAATACTTCAAACACAGTCACCGATATTGTTCGAACTTGAAGCATTTGTTACCTCCACGGCAAATGTAAGACGAATTCATTCTGTTCTAGCCAGTGTTGTGCAGATAGAAAGACTTCGTTTTAAAATTGCGAAATATCATCCTACCTAACATTGCCACATCCGGTTGCAGTCACTGTACTTTCAGTTTACATGATTTCTCTAAGCTTAATTAGATTATTTAACCACGTTTCCGTTTCCCTTAGTTTTCTGTTTTTATCTTCCCTTCTGTCTTCTATAATAAATTGTTCAATTCACTTAATTAAATCATCCAAGTCTTTTACTTTTTTCCTGAATCTTTTCTCCTCTCTTAGTTTTACTTTCTGTCAAACTTCAACAATTCTTTTCTTCTTGTACCATTTTCCCTTAAGTGTATTTGTCTGTTATCATGCTTTTGCTTTCATTATTTGCGTGTTAACTTTTCCGTGTTTTTAGTTTATTATTTCAATCATAATGTCATCTTTTAATGTTATTTAAGAAATCAAAATAGTAATTGGAAACATGGCCAACCCACGTTCGTATTGTTGCCAAGTCCACTTCACATCTGCCTCAGCTTGTTAGTAAAACAAAAAGGTAAAGAACTGGTTAACAAGCCTTGAGGCGTTTTGTTCATATGGTATAAAGTACCAGTAAAATGTAAAAGAATCTAATGCACGTCTTGAGGCATATTGCGCATATAGAAAAACAGTATAATGTAAAAGAGCCTTTGCACGTCTTTTGGCGTATTGGGCTTATGATAAAACAGTAAAATATAAAAGAGCCTTTTGCACGCCTTAAGTCGTATATATAGTAAAATGTAAAAAGAGCCTATTGCACGTCTTGAGGCATATTACGCATAATGTAAAACATTAAAATGTAATAGTCTTTTGTACGTCGTGAGGCATAATTGTGCATGTGGTAAAACGGTAAAATGTAAATTATCCCTTGTCACTTCTTGCATATTGCGTCCGTGGTCCTAGTCCCAGATTTTATTAGACCAACCGGCACTCGATGGCTTACGAGATTAATATCCCGCCGGTCCTTTTACTTCTTTACATTTCCTGGTATCAATTTAGCTTGGGTCGACAAATTATTTGAGGTTTATAAATCCAGGTCACATTTTTACTTAAAATCTCAGTCTCAATGGGGATTTGAACACGTATCCACCGGATTGGCAGGCAAGCGTGCTAGCGACTGTGCTACAGCGGCACCCTATTCGACATATTTTATAGACCAACCGGCACTAGATGGCTGATGAGGTGGACATCATACGCGACCCGCTTACTTCCAAGACCATGTCCTGGTGTCCCATTTTGTCTAGGTTACCTGGTTGCCCAAGTAAATGTTTACAATATTACAATAAGGATTCGAACACATGACGATGGGGTGGGCAGGCAAGCGTACTAGACAAAGCTCTATGCCGTTCTCTATTCAACATTTGTACTAGCCGCATAGTGTTATTAACCAATCGACATTCTGTGTGTGATGTGTTTAATATCACGCTCATCGCCTTTATTTCCCGGGATATTTCGTGGTACCCATTTTAGACTGGGTCGATCAGGAAAGACAGCTTCGAAGCTCACAAACTACCGGATGTTAACAAAAAGAGTTAATTTTTGTTTGGATGTTTTACCTTGTTTCCTCTATCACATCAGCAGTGGGTTTCTCAAACTCTGAACACATGATAAACTATATAGAAATATTAGCCACAACATATTCTAAAAAAACTTTTGAGTGAACATCTAAAGGTAACTACCTTTAGATGTTTACTCAAAAGTCGTTTTTAGAATATGTTGTGGCTAATATTTCTATATAATTGGCTGAGGAATGTGTTTCAAGTGGAGCAAAATCAATACTTATAATTTAAATGACTTGGTTCGTTCTAGTTAACCCTGAATATATCATGCATCACTTAAAAGAACTAAAATTCGGTTCAAATTCAACAAACTCCGTTAGAGTGGTTCCAGTAGTTTAAACTCTAGAATTCCAGATTAGGAAAGATGTTGGTTTAGTATTCTATTCCAGTATTTATACAGTCAATTCTGGTAACACCCTGGAAGTAAAAAGATAATAGTCAACCAGGACGGCAATCGTGTCGTCAGTCCCTATACAACGAGGGAAATACCGAGGATATGATCCGATCACTTATGGATTACTAGTTCCATATTAAATGAGGATCATCTGTTTACAACCAAAAAAAAACTAATTTCTGGTAGTCTATGTGAAAAAAGTAGCTGCGAGTGATAAAGTACAAATAACACTTAGAAGAGTAACTGAATCAATGTAAAGAACAAGGGAAACACAGAACAAGTAATTCACCCGTGATTAAGAACAATTGAAACTCACAAGAAACTTAAATTTCACACGCGACAGACGATGCACTAAAGGAAGTAATTCCAGTGTGATAAAGACCAAACTCCAATTACAGACGTCGCAATAGTTGAGACCCAGATTAGGTTAAATGTTGGTTTAGTATTCCATTCCAGTACAGCATTCATACAATCATACAAGTCACTTCTGGTAACTTGCCGGAAGCCAAAGAACAATAGTTAACCAACACAGCACGGGTGTCATCAGTCCCTATACCAGTGGTTTTCAATCTTTTTTGGTCCATGCACCTCTTCACCATGTGTTCAGAATACCATACCTCATCTCCCCCACCTTTTCGTATTTCATCCCTGTAAATCCCCCCCCCCCCTCCCGTTTTACGCAGTATACGTAAAAATGGAAGCTAAATTTAATGACACATATTAGAACAAGTCTAGACGTCTACATAAAACGTGATTTGCAGGTCTGTTACGCTATAAAACGAATTTCAGAAGAGAGAAAAGGGCAGAACCGTAAAGTATGAACTGGAAAATAATATCAAGTAATTGGTCTTCGTATTAACGCGATCTTGAAATAATCTTAATTCCCCCCCCCCCCCTTTTCCGACATGAACATCCTAAAATTCCACACCAGTTGAGAACCACTGCCCTACACGATGAGCTAGGTACTGTGGAGAAGATATGAGCACTTATAGACTAATAGTTAGATATGAAATGAGGGTGATCTACTGACCAATCAACTAACTAAATTAACAAACGAACTAAATAAACTAATTAACCTTTAAAATAGTCTTAAAAGTCAAAATGATTGACTTCATTGCACAGGGTTTTATGCCACATAGCTCGGTCTCTTTCCGCAGGGCGGCCTGCCGAAAGTGTAGCACACAAATCACGAGCTCCGTAGCTCTAGCGACGACCCCCAGGAGTCTCCGATAGAAATGCACTCGTGAGCCTAAAGACATAGCCAGGTATAGAAACCCACAAACTTCAGAGAGCGAGGCAAACGGCTTGACCACTTCGCCATGGAGAATCCCTAATTAAACTAATTTAAGTGAACCAGCTAACTAAACTAACTTAACTAACAAATTCTACTAATTAACTAAACTAACTAAGTAAACTAACTAATTAACCAACTAAACTAACTAATTAAACTAACTAACGAACCAACTAAACTAACTAACTGAACTTACTAACTAACCAACTCTGGTAGTCTATGTGTTGAAATATCGAGGATGTTATTAAAATGTTGACTTCTCGTCCTGGATAATAAGGAAAGCTAATTCGTATTCAAATATCAGTCCAGCGCACTAGAAGTAGTAGCCAGTTTATGGACTACGTTTGAGTTCAAACCAGCGAACACAAAAATAAATAAATATATAAATCGAACTGAAGTAAAGAACTTCAAATTACTTTTACCCATCATGACAGGACAGTTTACTCCTAAATATTACCTGCTACAAAAGGTGGTTTCAACACACATACACTACCAGTAAACAAGTTCAGGTAGTCAAGTCCCCCAGGCGTAAACAGTTTTTAACGTTGATGGATCACCATATCCGCAATAACTCGTACATAGCAATGTTACGACCGTTTTAATTGATTTCTGAATTTGTTTACTAATTACACCAGACTCAGCTCAGTTCCACCTATAACCCCAGTTCTTCCTTTGAGCATCAATGAGGAGACTGTTGATGATGAAATAAATACAACCAGAGAAAGACAACATTACCAACCTGGGTTAATCTCGGCCAATCTGTATGCTGGGATTAATCATGGCCAAATTACATTCTAATATGCGTCTCCATTGGTGTGAAATTCCAGTACCTGTTTAGCGCATATGTCTCTCCGTAAATGTGAAATTGCAGTGCCAGCCAGTCTTGCACTTCCCGCTGGTTTCTGAGGTTGGTGGGGGGAAGGAGATATTTGTAGCATAGTCCAGTGGGAAAACAATATGGGCGAGAAGAAATATCTCTACCTCACCATCTCTAAGATAGGGCAACATTTTTTCAGGGCTATAACAAACTGAGCGTCAAGGCAACGAAACACCTAATCGTCCAGAGGATCCACTGACGAAACCAGCCACTTACCATCAGTGTCTGGTGGTATGCGTTCTATAGTGAAAATCTCTATGAGTCATAGACAATTAGTTAAGAAGCAACAGCAACAAATCCCTAGAAGATTCAGAGATGTAGTTTTACAGAAGAGGACTGAAAATTCCCTGGACAGCGAATTAAGCAATGATGTAGATCTTAGTCTGCTTCTATTGAACTCCCAATTAATGTTCACAGTAAATAGACTGCTTCGAGACTTTAAAGATAAAGGGTAAAGTAAAAGCCCTTCAAAAAATCCTTAAGAAGTATTGGGCATATGGTGCTAGTACATATTTTTATAGATCAATCATCACTAGATGGGTGAAGTGAATCAATACAAGGCGGTCGCGTTTACTTCCAAGAAAATTTTCTGGTATACATCTTAGACTTTGTCGTACTGAGTCCAGATCAATGCTTTTTTAATCGCCGATTTTATCTCTAACATAAACATTATCCAACAACTGCAACGTTTTACCCAGAATGAATTAACACAGTGTGTATAAACACCGGGTGAAACGTAATAGCTCGTATGTAAACTGTCTGCAAGATTTTCTGACGAAGGGGCGATGTAATTTCCACGTAATTGTAGATCAAATGCTGGCCGATAGGGAAGGATTTAATTTAAGCGCTCGAAGACAAGTACACATGAATAGTCTAAACGAAATTTAGGAACATAATATGAAAATTTGCATACGTAAACCAGTGGTAATGACTACAGCCAAAGATGAAAAGACAACAAAGATTCATCTAAAAGACCATTCCCCTGAAAAAGGTAAAGAGCTTCAAATACTTAGGAAGTATAATATCCAATGGCAAATCAGAATACAAACTCGAAAATGGATGATTTAATGCAAACCAATTCATTGGACAAATGGCACGAAAAGGAACTAGAGAACAAAATCGTAAAAACGTATCAATAGATACTAAGAAAGAACTCTACAACACACTCTTCCTACTAACTCTATTGTACCAATGTCAAATATAGACAATGAAAGAAGGACAATATAAAACTTACAACAACATAAATGCGATTCCTGAGAAGAATATTCTATGTATCAAGATGAGAGAAAACCAGAAATTGTGATATCAGGACTAAAGGTGGGGGTTACTGCAGCGCTGGATTTCATCAGAAAACAGCAAGTTAAATGGTTTGACCATATAACTAGATTACTAACTAACAGTATACCACAACAAGCAATGATGTACAGACCAAATGGTAGCAGAAGAAAAGGCTGGTCATGTAAACGATGGACAGAGGGAATAACAGTCCATTGGAATCTCGATACATGTAACCCATAAACGGACACTCTCCCGCTGTTTATGCTTCACTTCAAGACAGCAAGATACAAGAGGAACAAGGTGAGATGAGATGAGATGAAGACAAGTCAACATGTCACGTAGTCAAAATAATCATAGGCGGTGAATGTAGTAGTTAGAACAAAGTCAACATGAAGAGGACATCATTGCGGAATGCAATGTAATAATACGGACTGAGATATCCGTGCTAAGAATGTTCCAAATCACCCGCATCCCATTTATAACCTGGTATGCAATATGGCAATTCGCGTTCGCTACCCTTTCGCTACAGACGCCAGAATCAATTATTAGAAAATGTAAATACTGCTTAGCTGTTCACTGTGTGCAACAACCGCATTTACTAACTGTTGCAGAGCCTGCTCATTGTCTGCAATCAATACTGTATCATCCGCATGTCTAATGTTATTGATGTTATGTCCCCCAATGATGATTCCTTTCTTGTACATTTATGAAAAATTGTTCACTGTACGGGGGAAATAGATCTAGAGACATTACACATCCCAATCTCACACCTCTATTAATAGGCTGATATTGACCTACTTCATTAGCAAACCTTATTGCAGCTTGTTGTTTCCAATATGTGTTTTTAAGCGTCTAAGGTCTGCCCCATCAATGTGTTGATCTGCAAGTATCTTTATCATGTTGACATGTCTAATATGCGTTATTAGTTTTAACGTTACCTGTGTTACTGTGTATTCTGAACAACATATTGCACGTTCAGTAAAAGAACTACTTCATAGCAGCCCTTTTCTTTAAGATAATGCCAGTATCATTGCACGCATTCAAAATGTTTTCCAAGTAAACAATTGATCTTGTCTTAAATACATACATTCAAAATGTTTTCTATATAAACGAATGATCTTGTCTTAAATACGCATATTGAAAATGTTTTCCAAGTAAACAATTACAATGTCGCACTATAAATGTGTTTGGCATGCTTGGCACCAGCTATCTTGCTTCCATCTGACACTTTTCTTTAACCTTATAAATAGACTTAAATGATGCCAGAAATACTGTAGCATGCCTCCTATATCTATAGTGAGTGGCACCTTACAGTCTTGACAGACCAAAGTATGTGAGTTGGAATTTGGCCAAAATTCCATCACAATGCCTGGGCAGAGCTTCAGAGAACATGTGGTGCCCAAACGACATGTTCCCTCTCTCGGCCTTGCCTTGTTTGATCCAGAGGAATGGGTAACCAATACGTCTGGAACAAGGTAGGCTGCAGACGCTGGCGGCTCAGCGTCAAACCTCCGAGACCTCGCCTCCACGAGCAGGAGACGAGCGATGGCCAGACCCTAAACCCTTGGGATTTGACTTAGAGGCGTTCAGCCAAATCCCGCAGGTAAGGGTCGTATACGCGTCCGGACCACTGGTCGCATACACCTGTCAAACGCAAGTGTCTGGACCTTGTAAGCGTGTACTACCGTCAGACTCCCCGCCTGACTCGTGCGGCTCCCGAGACCAACGAGAGTAGGCCCGCCGGAGATATCGCTCGTCTGCTGCGAGCAAATCTCCATGCCTGCCACTGTGTGGATCTCGCGACCAGCGATAATAGGCCCGCCGGAGATATTGCTCGTCTGTTGCGGACATATCTCCACGACTGAGTAAGTAAAGAAACGATAAAAGTAGTGGTTAAAGGACCTCTTTTCATTCCATGTGGTGTACTGGATATATGGTGCTAGACCCATATTTCTGCATCAATTGGCAATCGATGCGTGATGTGATCAATTTCACTCTGACGGCCTTTACTTCCAAAGACAAGACTTTGTACCCAACCAGGCTGAGTAGACATGCTACGCCAGATTTTTCCAGTCCCATGAACTGTATGAAGTTCTTGAAAATGTCGTTCCTTCAGATATCTTGGCTCCATAATGAACAATGAAGAAATTGACAATTTCAGTAGCTGTAAATATTTTGCTCCACATTTAACAACTCTGGGGACTATCGAAAAGAAATCGGACGTAGACTGGCCATAGTAGTACAAAGTTAAACGGTTTTAAGAGCCTATGGCACAAGAGGCATGATTAGATACAGTGTGTAGAAAGTGAAAAATGGGCCTTAGCTTGAATAATAGAAAGACAGAAGTCATGGCGATATCAAAGAAACGATTGTGCCTAAATGTGCAATACAAGTAAATGACGTTATTTTGGGGCAAGTGCAGCAATTAAGATATCTAGGTACATGGATAACATCAGATGGAATATGCATCAATTATATAAAGAACAGAATAAGACAAGCAAAAACTGTATTCTATTAAATGAAGAACGTTTTGTGCAGTGAGTCATTGTCCTTGAAAGTTAGAAAAAGAGATCCTGCGTGTTATACAGAACCAATGTTGACATACGGCTGCGAATTCTAGACAATTAGTAACCATGCGAAAAATCAATGGAAGCCACGGAGATGGGATTTTATAGAAGAATACTGAAAATTAATTAGACAGCCAAAATGAGCAATCTGGACATTTTGAAGGAAGCTGAGTCGCAAAGGCAACTTATCACAAATATCAGAAAAAAGCAGTCATTGTATTTTTGCCACATTATGAGAAGTCTCAAACTAGAACATGTTGTGACAACCGGAAAGATTTGTAGAAAGTGGGATACAAGAAAACAGCGAGAGAAAATTATTGATAATATTGTTGTCATGGCACTGAAGGGATTCAACACACGAATAGATCCATTATGTTGGAGATCACCATTTGCGGAGAGGCATGATCGCTTACACCAGCCGATGAGACACTGGAAATGATGATGATGGCACAACACCAACAAATAAATTACATTAAAATTGTTGAGAATATGTATCTTTACTATCGCAACACGTGGATGTGAGCCGCGAACTTTTTAGCAACAACACTAGAAGAACATACAAACTAATGTGTACAGAATAATTGCTAGAATATCGGGGATCAAGAAGAAGAACAGTATGTGGAAGATGTAAATACTGAAGAAAACTGGGTTCATATACAGCAGAGTATCTTGGAAACTGGAAAGAATTGGCCGTATTAATGGTCATAGTGGCTTGGAAGGAAAGGCCTGGTTACTGGTAGACATTACTGGGGTCGATAGCAAGAAAATAATCACAGGACATTGTAGACACAAGGGACGTAAGGCTGCGTGGGGCGGGGGAACTGGCGACAATTAGAGAAACGTTACGGTAGACAGTGTTGAGAGCAATGCCCTGCAAGGAACTGCAGTATGATGATGATTCCTCCATATGAAGTTTGAGTCTGCCCCAAAACTTATTCTTGCAAAATAATGAGGTGATTTTTACATGTCATCCACATCCCCATCCACTTCCACTTGGGTGGTTTATGGTCACAACATTTAAAAGAAATGTTTGGCTGTCAGGACAAATGAGATCCCTGCTGTGCTAACATGCAGCGTTGTCCACTTATCCCGTTGGATTCTCAACCACTCGAATTTAAATAAGTGTGCTACAGATTGTGCGCTTCTAGTCTTCTACCGCTGATACCCGCACCCGTGTATTTCCTTCATTAAGGTAAGAGGACGAAAGAATTGCTCACACTATCCAGTTGCTGCCGGTCTCCCTGGCTGAGGCGTTAGCAGCTTTCTCCGCAACCCCGAATACTCTCGTGGTTGACGAGAATTGGAAGCAGTTCGAGTCGCGCAATTGACTTATGAGAGTATGTAGCCGGTCGCTCAGAAAGCAATGACAAACTACTGAGCGTAATCTTGCCAAGAAATCAACAATCAACTGAAAGATGCTGATGTTGACATCGATGTCCGGTAAAAGATATGCAAAACAAACATTTATCCAGTTTCTTCGGGAAGGAACTCCATCGTATATATAAGCTAACTGTAAGAGAAATTACGGGCCGACGCTGAAGAAGCAGGGTGAACGAAGTAGAAATGTTATTATATTTTTATTTATTTATTTTTGAGTGTGTAAAGAAGCAATCAAATCGAAATTGTTTCTGCAACACGCATCACAATATGATATTATAACAGTTAGGTGTGTGGCTCCTGCGAGAAAAAGAGAGACATAACAAATATAGACGCGGTGTACATATGTTACAGCAAACTCAATCCGGGTAAACAGACATCACAGTGGGGAGATGAACAGGAAATAATGATAATAATAATAATCATCATCATCATCATCATCATCATCATCATCATCATCATAATAATAATAATAATAATAATAATAATAATAATAATAAATCATGTGCTCTGCCAGCTGGCGTAAGCGTTCATGTCTTTCCACAGATCTCGGTCTTTGGTGTTCTGGATCAACTCTGCTGATGTTAATTCTCCATGCCACTGTCTTAATCCATCCAGCATCATTTCTCTTCGTCTGCCTCTGCCTCTCTTCCCCTCGATCTTTCCAGTTGTCACGATGTTCTCCAATGCCTCCCTTCTCATCACATGACCGAAGAAAGCTGTTTGTCTATTTCTTACTGTTGTATATCATGTTCTAGTTTCATTAGCCTGTCTCAAGCAGACGTTGTTAGTTACTCTGGCAGTCCAAGGAATTCGAATCATTCGTCTTAGGAACCACACCTCTGTTGCGTCTAATTTCTTCCTAATTTGTTCATTTACATTCCATGATTCACTGCCATACAGCAAAACTGGTTCTACATAGCATTTCATCACTCTCTTTCTTACATTCAGTTACAATGGCTTATTGCATAAGATACAATAAATAACTTAAGATAAATTGCGGCTGCAGCACGGCATAACAATATACGTATAAATTGTTCTTCTCATAGTCCATGCCGCGTAGTGTTGGTGATCGTGTCTGTCCGAAGTCTTCTGTCTCTTGTGCTGCCAGTCTTTTCTAATAACATGCCATCATGCCAAACTGTCCAACATCTTCCATCTTCGTTTCTCCCCGTCCTCTTTTCGTCTCCTCCTCTCACTCTTTGGCGTTGTGACATATGATGCGTGTAAGCAGTTCTCTTTCTGAGTCGACGTCTTTACAGATATCTTCATTGTTCTGTCTATCCGTCCGTGGTGTTCTCATCATCCTATTATATATAACCCCGCAATGTCACCCACCACTAAAAACAAGTGCAGTTTGATATAAGAAACCCAAAACAATGTTTTCCTGTGGTGAATTTGTTATCATCTGAAACATGAAAAATCAGCTATCTATGATAAATTAAAGCATGAGGCTCCTTGCAGAACAAAAACGATGAAGAATGGGTTGCCATTATTTTTCGCATACAACTACATGTACATGACGTACGATTCACATTTGTTAGTTTGAAGACAAAAATAGTCGTTTGTTAGTCAGTTGACAGTTTACTAATAAACAGAAAATAAACTAACCTTTCGGTGATATCAGGCATATCTGTAATATCAAGTCCAAATTTGCGTTAGTCCCCGGGTTTCCACTGGCTGGGTTGAAGTTCACTATACAGTTAGTCTTGCGAGCGATACTTTTGTTCTTACTTCAGTGTGTGATTGTTACTTTTGTTCATCTATATTTTATTGTAAGTCGGATAAAGGTTCTTTGTCATTGAAAACATAAATAGAGTTTGAATTCTTTGTCTTATTTAAAATGAATTTGCCTGTGCATAAAAACTTATTAATGGAAATGCGAATTAGAAACACACGCCAAATAGACTACAGGTAAATGTATAAGCTCACAGGAAGAAAAGGCCAATATAATCCCAGCTCATACAGTGGAGTAAGTGTGTGAATTCAAAAGCCTTATTAAACTAGGTCACGGCATAATGAGATTTGGTTACCGGTTCCTTTAGCCGCTGTCTTTTAATCCGTCTATGTCGATGATAACTGTACATTTTAATCCTTCATATATTTAGCTTAACGATGTTACTAGTCTACGTCCATATCGCTACCTGTTTACTCCTTCATATATTTAGCTTAACAATGCTACTAGTCTACGTCCATATCACTACCTGTTTACTCCTTCACATATTTAGCTTAACAATGCTACTAGTCTAAGTATTTGACGTCGATACCACTACCTGTTTACTCCTTCATATATTTAGCTTAACAATGCTACTAGTCTATGTCTATTTGACGTCCATATCGCTACCTGTTTACTCCTTCATATATTTTGCTTAACAATGCTACTAGTCTATGTCGATACCGAGAGCCGTACTAAGCGACATGAAAACGAAATCTTGACACCCCCCCCCTTGCCCCCCCCCCCCCCCAAAAAAAAAAACAATTAAATTATTCTTTTTCCAATGGACGAGTGGGAGTGTGGTTGGACAGTGGCTACCGCGCCTGCCTAAAAGTCCCATGGTCAGGTAATGGAATCCCATATGGAAAAGGCAGTTTCGTTTATTGACCCGAGGAGACGCGGTATAGAAATGATTATCATGACCTTTCCTAAGAAATAGGAGTCTCCGAGGCGCCTGTCTCACGCTCCGGTGGTTGTGGGTTCCATTACGGTCTATGTCTTTCTGTTCACGAGTGAACATTTCTCGGAGACGCCTGGAGGTCGACTCTGGTGCTACGGAGTTAGGGCGTTGTGCTTTCAGCAGGCCGCCGTCGGAAAGAGATCAAGATATATTGAATAAATGCCGATGCATCGAAGTCAATCCGTCTGCCTTGTAAACCGGTTTTTTATTTTTATTTTCATACTAAGTAAAGATGACCGGCGGTATACTAAGCAATGACCCACTGAGTGCCGATTGGTGTAAAAGTATGGGGTTAGCACCATAAACCAAGATCCGTAAGGCGTGAAAAAGAATCATTTATTTTACTCGTTTATATCCATGGAGCCGGTCTCTCTGGCCGAGGGGTTACACCACTTTCTCCGTAATCCCGTTTATCACGCAGAGTCTCGTAGCGGGCGAGAACTGGGAACGGTTCGTTCCCCGCTGGTGACTTGTGGGATAACTGAGCCGGCCGCTCAGAAAGCAATGGCAAACTACTTGAGCGTAATCTTGCCAAGAAATCAACAGACAGTCGAAAGATGCTGCTGTTGACAGTGATGTCCTGTAAAAGGATATGCGAATTTTAAGAAATAAAATCCATGGCGTTTCATACAAAAGTAAACGGGACTGTTCTGAGAAAGAAACCTTGCAGTCTCTGGTAATGCCGCGTCCTGATCTTCATAAAGCCTCGTGCTGCACATCCACGAAGCAGTACCTGGTATGGGATTTAATCTACCAGGTGCAATCTTCATATTGAAGATTGGCTGCAATGCACCTCCAACATGTTCTGTCTCTGGCGTACAATTTATTGTCCTCCTCTTTATGTTATATCACAATCACATCATTGCCTACCATTTCCTCCACCGCCATAGACTATTCCCTCCAGTGTGATTCATATTTTGTGGGTCCAACATATTTGACATCGAAAGCTATACTTCAAGGGATATAGTTACATTCTGGTGGCAGCTGATTGGTCACAGATTTGTCTGAGTGTCTACAGCTGTTCAGTAACACAATCCCTACCCAACTCCGGAACACACAATCCTACGTTGCTCTCGCCCATCACCCATGGCTAAAAGAACAACTTTAATTTTCAGGGGGCACACTTTAAAAATCCTTTAAAACTCCATGTGTGTGTTTTCTTTATTCGTTTGATGTGAACTCGAGTGGTAATCCACAATTGTTGTGTGTGGGTCAGCTTTCCTTATTACTAGTGTCCTTCGCCATTAAGCAAACACACTCCGACTTCTTCCAGAATTGCGATAAATTATCTACTTCAAACTACTGTAACTCATCAGGAAATAGCATCGTCCTGTAAAGGACATGCAACTAAATCTTTTTAACTGTTTAGTACAATAACAGTTCGTATAATGAAATAAATTATATATTTAAAGTTAAATGCCATTTCGGGAAATGAAGTAAATTACCTATGTACAAGTACAATAACACATCAACATATTCTTTTTTAAATATTTTGAATTCGTTGAAAGCTAGACACTTATATGAGCAACTTTTCGATAACTTGTAAAAAGATGCACAAGTTTAACAGAAGTGCAGCATGAAGATATGTGAAAGCAACCACTGCCATGAACATGTACACCTGCACAGTAACTAGTCTGAACAGCTTGCACGGATTCAATAGCAAAAATCTAGGCTACACGATACAGCCCAAGTAGCAGTTAGCATCAACATCCTGTCAGAATAAAGGCATGACACCGTTGGCTGAAATGTATTCACCGACGTTAAAACTCTGCCTTTAACGATGTCTGTTTACATCTGCTTAGGGAAGTCATAAACTGATTTTTTTAAACTTAATAAAGCGTCGGCATCATGTAAACGCACGTCCCACGGATCTGCTACTGTTCCGTAAATTCAGAACGTCAAAAGTTGCCGTGTCAAACAGAAATATATGGCTTGATACAACTTTTAATTTTTAATATGTGCCTCCGGGTTGTAACGTGATAGTTAATGGAATAATTGTGGAACATTCTAATGAATTCAAATAACAGGGCCCATTAATAACAGCAGATGTAATAAGACATGAAATATTGAATAGCCTAAGACAAGGAGATAAAGAATATTTGATACAATATATATGCCATTTCCGAAATACTTTAAGACTGGTGCTGTGTTTCTCTCACCTTTCTTCTTCTACATTTTTTTTTTCTACCGTTTTCTTATTCTTCTCAGTCTCCTTTTTCTTCATCTGTATCTTTTGACATTCTAAACAAGCTCACATCAAGCCGATAAATATCATCGCATAGCCAACTTGATCCATCCATCCATCATGTGCCATGCCGGTAAACGTGGGCGGTCATGTTCTGCCATCTCACTCGGTCACCAGAGTCGTGGATCAGCTCCGTGTTTCTGTCTCGACCATGCCACAAGGCCAAGCCATCTAGGTCTTCCCCTTGGTCTGTTCCCCTCGATCTTACCAGTTGTCACCAAGTTCTCCAAATCATTTCTTCTCATAACATGCCCAAAATATTGTGACTGTCTACGTCTAATGTTTCAATCAGTTTACGATCTTCATTTGTTTCTTGAAGGACTAGCCAACTCATACAGCACATAATCCTACAATGTTCTCTCTCCTCATCCAATCCGTTGCTATCTGATGTAGCTCCGTCTAAGCCATCCCAATATCAATAATCTCTCTCTCTCTACTTCTCTTCTCTGAGGGTTTTTATGGCTTTCTCTATTTCGTTTGCCTTATAAATTCCGGACAAACGCCTCTCTATTTATACCGCGCTTAGTTATTCTCATTATAAGCACCATCCAGCGACAGTGTCTTTTCCTCACTTATTGATGCACTGATATTTGTTTCTCTCAACTTTAGTAAATGTTATTTCTTTGTCGAATTCTAACCTAAGCAGTTTTAAAACCATTTCCAGCTCAAGCTCATAGATCTGTTGTACACTTTCCCTATCTTGCATGTGTTTTTAAATATGCGTTATTTCTTTAATGGAACATGAGACAATGTTTATGGTACTTCGTTGCAACTCACACAGCCTAACCAGGGCCAATGTTATTGTATCCGCCGCAATCTCTCGCGAATACTGGAGACATGCTGGCCGACTCCTTGCGACGTTTTGAATTGTTGTCTTTAATCCCATGTGGGGGAAAAACGACGCATGCAGCCCACCCCTCAAACTGGCGGTTGAGATCCAATCATTTCCAGACCATACAATGTGCCACTGAATTATCAACAGGCCGTAGAAAAAGAAATCGATTGGAAATCATTCACCCATCAGACTCACCTTACTCATTCTGTTGTGATAGTAAGAATGGTTGGACCCAATGTTTATACAAAACATCGATTTGAGGAAACCGTTTTCTTTCTTTGGCCACGTTATGAAAAGACAAAAACTGGAACTTGTTGTGACAACCGGAAAGATTTGCGGAAAGAGAGATAGAGGAAGACAGCGTGAGAAGATTCTTGACAGTCGTGTGCCATGGCACGGAAGAGAGTCAACTCACGAATTTATCCATGACTCGGAGATCGTAATTTGTGGAGAGGCATGATCGCCCACGACAGCTGGCAAGGCACTGAATGAATAAAAGTGTTAGATTCATAGAATATACCGCATTTATATAATACGGTTGTAAAGTGGCTGTTCACAGTATTTCACTGATCTGTATTTCTTGAAGAGGCAATGGCAAATCCCTTCAGCTGAAGCAGCCAAACATTATTCATTCTTAGCAATGTCGCGCAGTTACTCCAGTGTTCCCTATGATATTTGGATTATCTCACGCACCAGCAACATTCTCCCGCATGATTACAAAGCTGGCTCAGTGTCGAGCTGATCTGGCTTATTGCCTGGACGAAATTCGGTTGTTCCAACGGGCACTAGAGGATCACCTAATAGGGCTTACAGCGCTGTTACAATGATTAAAACTCGTTGGCTTAATAGCTCGCCAGACACATTTAAAGTATCTTGTCAAGAAATTATATTTTTAAGCCACATTTTAGGCAATGTTATTCCGAGATCCTAGGATACCAAAGGTGTTAGGCGCAACATTTATGGAAATACCCTCAACAAAAGTGGGGGAGATCACTGCTGGAGTTGTGCAACCAGTGTGTCAAATTTGTGTGTCCCATTTTTCGTCATGTGCATCCGTTGACAAGAAAGCACAAGCATATCAAAATGCCCTGGAATAAGCAATGTGCACCTAAATTTACCAATATTTTGGCTGTTAACACATCGGTATTATCCTGATCACGAAGGGCGTTTCTTGAAATTTGCATACATTCCAGAAAGATTGCGGGATTTCCTATCGTTGACTGTTGACTGAGAGATTGGTCTCGTCGCGATCATAGAGTTGTATGTGTCCAGCCAACAGTGACAGAATTCTTGACGATCAAGTGTTAACTATTCAGTTGTAATATTACTAGAATGTTAAAATTATTTTCATGTTCATCATTCTGGAACTGTCTCGTTAATTCCATTACAGCTGACATGTGTTACCCACACATGAAAATAGGACACTGAGTGCATCGATGACATGGTATTACTTGTGTTCTCAACTGGTCCGATTTGCCCTAAATGAAACCCCTTATTTCAGAGTTTTAAAGAAGGAGAAGGGATAAATTATTAAGTACCGCGTGGACATAACAGTAGCAGAAACTTAGATTCCCTGTGAAATTGTCGCTCAGAGCACAAACTCCGTAGCCCTAGTGATGACACCCACAAGTCTCCGAAAATAATTGCACTTGCGAACCAAATGACTTTGTCTGAAAATGACTCACGACCTTCAGAGCACAGACACAGGCACAGATGCAGATACAGACACAGACAATGGCACAGCAGCTTAACCACTTTCCTACGGAAATCCCAGGAGATAAGGCTGGAGGGAGTAATCACCGGGTATCAGGTTGGGATCACCAAGACCGGGTCATGGCATATTACACAGCTTGGTAACTACATATAGGAATAATAAGAGAAACTCCAAAGTATTGGAAGGACTAGATGAAGCAGTCCATTGAGATCTGGGCTAGGAGACACGATTAAATATGTCATTAACTTTGCTGGGAATTAAAACGGGGGTGTGGGGTAGGATTTGATCAAATGAGACATTATTGCGATATTGAAATCTTAGCCGTTGTGATCGATGGAATTTGTGAACATCTTGAAGTATTGATTATGTTACAAAATAAGAGTGTAATGGTACAAGCGAAAATTGAAGACTACAAAGACCGGGTACTTGCGTCCAACCTCTAATATAAAATACGGGTGTCTTTCACGTGATCTCGCAACTATAGAATAAGGATAGAATTCGTATCGGATCATTGTAATAGCACCAATTCAGACATATATATTAATTAATGAGAGGTCAAATATAAATCACACAACCACATCTGACCATAATGCTGGGACTAAGATATTGTAAACATTTATTGGCAATACATTATAGGTTAGCTCCACTGTGTTATAAGTTGTAAAAATAAAAAGGATCGACTTCGAGCTCAGTAGCTTTAGCGACAACCCCCAGGAATGTGATCTGAACGGCGTAGCCCGCAATCGAACCAACAACCTTCGCAGCACGAGGTAAGCGGTGTACTAACTGAGACCTCCTTGTGTTTTATAAGTAATAAACATAAGCACCAGTTGTTGGGGAACCCTCAGAGGCCATTGACATCGCAGAATATTCCATAGTTGCGATTTCAGATGAATGATAGACTAGGCTAGCGAAGACACCGTTTTATGGTTTCCAGCTGGCCTTGTGTCGAGGTACACTTGTCTCCAAAGCAAAGCTTTGATGCCATTTGAAGGCAGCAGGTTCGACTCTCAGTGTAGTCACTACAGAGTTCAATATTCATATTATTTAGTGTGTCCTCTTAACTCTATTTCTTTCATCTAATCTAATGAGTGCCAATCAATACCTGAGAATGTATTTCTCGTGCTACTTCAATGGCCTCAAGTGTTGTCCCTATCTTGCATGTACGAGCGAGGATGGTGTTATTATGTGGATTTCTATAATTGACATCAGTGTAACTATCTTGCATGTAAGAGTAAGGATAGGATTGTGTGGGTTTCTATAAATGACATCAGTGCCATCAGTGTAACTATCACATAGTATAACACATTGACATCAGTGTAATTATCTTGCTTGTACGAGTGAGGATGGGGTTATGTGGATTTCTATAATTGACATCAGTGTAAATATCTTGCTTGTATGAGTGAGGATGGGGTTATTATGTGGATGTAAATAATTGACATCAGTGTAACTATCTTGCTTGTACGAGTAAGGATGGAGTTATTACGTGGATTTCTATAATTGGCATCAGTGTTTAAGAATTACAACACTCTACACCCAATGGGACGTTGGTTGGTTGATTGGTTGGTTGGTTGGTTGGTTGATTGTTTATTGACTGATTGATTGATTGATTCGTAAGTTGGTTGGTTGATTGATTTATTGATTGATCGATCGATTGAACGATTGATTGATTGATTGATCGATTGATTGGTCGATTGATTGATTGATTGATTGATTCGTTGGTTGATTCGTTGGTTGATTCGTTGGTTGGTTGGTTAGTTGGTTGCCTGGCTAACTGGCTAGATGTTTTTTATTTAATGAATGCAATATAACACTTAGTCTTAAATCTCAAGCCTGACGCATTAGCGGTCAGACCATTTGAGTGCTGAGAATGGTTGACGCGATTCGGGGTGAGTTTAACATAGAGACTTTCTTCCAGACCCGATATACAAGTATCATATACACGAGGACTCGGTTGCAGATCTCTCCTTCCCCTCTCCAGGCTCAGATACTAACGGAGTGTGCAAGACTGGTACTGGGACTCCACATCTATGGAAAGGCATCGTAGGATGAGGTTAGATCATAACTCAGCACAACACAAACGGCATGCCTGGAATTATATCCAGGCTGGGTAATGTGTCCTAAACGAGCTTTAAGTATTTATTCCCTTGTCAACCGACTCTGTGGCGAAGAGGTTGCGAATACAATTCACAATCCCGCATGCCGCATTAGAAAACACAGCTGAGGGAGAATTGGGAGCGGACTGCCTTGTGTTGGTTCCCTTCTGGCGGTATAAGTGCCGGGTGTTCAGAAGTAATGGTAAACTACTGAACGTAAACTTGCCAAGAAATCACAAGCAGCCAACATCCCTGGTTGACTGCCACGTTCTGTAAAGGATAGCCAACTAAGTTTTATTTTTTTTCCCAACCCAATGCTCAGAGGGCCGGCTTCGTGGCTTAGAGGTTATGACTTTTCTCCGTAATCTCGTATACTCTCGTCAGGTAACGTGATGACGGTTCAAATCAGCAGTGGTTCGAATCGCATCGGTAATTTACGGGGTATGTGAGCCGGCCGCTCAGAAAGCAATGGCAAACTACTGAGCGTAATCTTGCCAAGAGATCAACATACAGCTGAAAGATGCTGGTGTTGACAGCTAAGTCCTGTAAAGGATATGCTAAAAAAAAAAAATGCTCAGAGGAACACGTGATATATGAAACCCCTCAGTTATCTCACCTTGGAAAGACACCCGCCATGTAACATGATCAGCATTATACTTTGACTTTCCCTGGTAATTCTTCCGTGTCCATTTCATAGAGTTGAGCCTGCTTAACGGCTGCCTTTAAATCTCTTGTGTACAGGCACTGTGCTGTGTACGTCTTTTATAGGTCGTTGTGTAATGGGCGTTAATTACCCTGCATATTTTCAACTCCGTGGAGAGCGGTATCCTGGTTGTTCAGCTGGAACAAGTGGTTGTTTCTCGCGAGCAGAAAATCTCTGCCTTTTCTCATTGCTTGTTCCTCATTTGAGGGACTGCGACACCTAGTTATTCACCTAAAAGGGCAATGTTTCTACTTCGGCGTGCATTTATTTAACGTTTGTGTCCTCTAGACCAGGTGTGGGGAACCATTTTTCTGCTAGGGGAATTTGGATATTTATAACACCATTCGCGGGCCTTATAAAATTATCAACTTAAACAATTAGGGTGCCTATATTTTGTCAAAAGTTTGACTAACTCTCCCCTTGTGTAATGATTGGAACTGCTTCTCATTGATGAAGTGTGTGGTGGTAACTGATATTTATTGTGTTTGTAAGGCTCCTTAGTTTATTGAATTTCGTTTTACACCCCCCCCCCCCTTTTTTTTCTACGATTGCATTGGCAGGGCCAGATAAAAATATTTATCGGGTCCCATACTGCCCGCGGGCCGAATGTTCCTCCCCCTTGCTCTAGACCAGAGGTACCCAAACCACGGCCCGCGGGCCACTTGTAGCCCGCCAGCTGTCTGAAAGTGGAACGCGAGGCCTTGAGCAGTCATTTTCCGCAATGACCGTTATAAAAACAAGCAACGTTCCAGGCTCACCGACAGTAACCTAGCTGCGCTTATGACTTTGGGCACGACAGATTTGTGCCCAGACATTGATAAACTGGCATCTGAACTTAAGTAACTGGTTACGAAGAACAGTTACAATTGTAAATTAATTAAATTAATAGCGATTTTCGAAACTGATTTAAAATTTAAGTTAAGAAAGGTAAGAATGATTTTGCACGACTTTTATAATTTGTAACGTCGTGGCCCGCTTAACTACCGAAAATAGTAGATATGGCCCTCTGCTTGAAAAGCTTGGGAACTACTGCTCTAGACGATTCCATCCCAGGTAAGAAGCTCTATCTGCCCGTGGGTATGTTTTCTTTCCTAAATTATTTTCCAGGACAGCGAACTTTCGGTCTAATATTTACGATTACCAATAGCCGTGGTATTCTTAACGTACATAACTTGCACACCCGATCTATTTTTCACCCTTATCTGATAAGGTTAGGTATTGGATCATACTACCCAGGAGATAAGAGGCACGTGTGGTGTTAGTAGACGCCAGCGGTAAAAATCCCCAACGCTATGCAAAAATCGAATCCGGTACCTTCTGAACCTGGGGCAGAGACGGTGACCTTTCAACCGCGGCTAGGCCTAACCACGGCTTGATAACGACAACCCTTATTAGAGACGACATCTGGCGTGATTGTTTATCCTGAATATAAATTGTTGGGTTGCAGCTCCAGAATGGAATACATCAGAGTTCTCAACCCTTAATTGGATGCCTTTGGAGTTTATTATTTTTGCGAAAATAATTAAGTTCGACGTGGTCGAAAGAATAAGTTCGCTTGCTCTTAAACTTCCGGTACATTGATGGCGAGCTAGGCAGTTCTACTCCTACACCGGCATTCAGTAAGACTTGCACGTTGACTTGTCGTTGAGATAGCAATGAGAAAGTACTGAACGTAAATTGACTAAATAATGAATCTTGTGTTAGCCGTAACGTCCTGTAAAGGGTATGCAAATTTCTTGTAGTTGTTAAGTTCTTTAATACTTTACAGGAAGGTAGAAATAAAACAGTAAATGACTTCTTTACACAGCTTGAGGCGTGTTTGGTGTATGGTGCTAGCCTCAGATAGTGCAGGCCTGATAAGGCGCACTCACCTGGGACCCAAGAAAACATTCTTCTTATCATAATTTCCTCTTATAAGAATTCAAGCGTATAGTAATGCATTTACAACGTACAATACAATATTGTTCTTCACAACAGAAATTCGCCACAGCCGAGATCGCCTTAAGCGGTTTGCACTGTATTTATAAACCAGTAGACACTCGCTGCCTGTTGTGGTCAACATCACGCCTGTTGCCTTGACTCCCCATGACACTCTGGTACCTATGCTAGCCGGGGCCGACCTGAGAGCACATGACAATTTCAAAATGTTCACGTGCGTGAGGATTGAAACACGTGACCAAAAGGCCGGCAGGCAAACGTTCTAGCCAATGCCCAACCGCGACGTCCTTGCTTAACAATATAAAAGTAAAATAAACAAGTATACCAAAGTCCAGGATGATCTGAGATTGCTTGGACGTCAATACACTCACCGATAAGTTAGATACTGCCAGTGAAACTAAATGCGATAGTGATAATTTCCCTTTTTAACAGCTAAACGTCATAACTTCGACACCCGAGCAAGGCGTTTCGCTATGAGAGGGAAAGCCATGTCATCTATGTCTCCGTGCATTGAGGCCTAGGAAATGTGACGGCCTGATCTCATCACGACTCATAGCTGATTGCTGCTTTGGGACAAAGTTAAAGTGAAATTGAAAAGTCACAGCAACTTTTACTGGAGTCTGTACACGGAATACTTAAGCACACCTTATATTAATGCAGCTGGCGTTATGGATTAAGCGATAGTGAAACTGCGTTTCCAATTCCATGTCTTACCGAGTATTGGGTTCAAAAGCAGCCACTGGCGGTTTTCGATTGTATGAGGCGTCAGTCGTTCAGAAAGCAATATCAAACTGCTGAACTAACAATTGCCTAGTAAATCCCACATCTAATAATGTTTGACTTTTATTGATATAGCGCA
>JACEFZ010022174.1:0-26413 GCA_014155875.1 Cepaea nemoralis
TTGTGCCTGTTTACAGCAAAGGTGCGTTCTTGCGCCGTTAGGCCGACACATCCGACTTATGCGGGCATTTGTTGACCGGGTTAACCTTCCCGGGGGTTTCTTAGGACGTTTGAATCTCACTGTTGTGGTGTTATCCCCCATCCTAGCTGGCCCATATAGAACAGCCAAAGACATCCTGGTCAACCCTCAAGGGAAGGCAGGGGCAGACCATGGGCATTCCCCGCCATCCAAGGAGGCTTCCATACTTGCAGAGCCATCACACAGCGCTCTGGTACTGGGCTCACCCAAGGAATCGTCACGTCCTGCACATGGCTGCTTAGCCTCACTTCCGTATATTGGGCCTTCCGTTCACCATAGGCTGTTCCTCCGGAAACCAGAAGAATGCAGTCTGCAGACTGACATCCACACAGTGAGCTTTCGATTAAGACTTTCCACATAATGGATTTGCTATCCAAGCAATATTCCATTTCGTGCCACTTGGACACTTTTTCCACCTTTTATGAAGCCCACACAGTGAGCTTTCGATTCGGACTTTTCACGTAATGGATTTGCTATCCAAGCAATATTCCATTTCGTGTCACTAGAACACTTTTTCCACCATTTACGAAGCCCACACAGTGAGCTTTTGATTCGGACTTTCCACGTAATGGATGTGCTATCCAAGCAATATTCCATTTCTTCTTCTTCTGCGTTCATCCGGATTTTTTTTTCCGGATGTGACTGCGTTGTGCCTGTTTACAGCAGAGCTGCGTTCTTGCGCCGTCAGGCCGACACATCTGACTTCTGCGGGCATTTGTTGACCGGGTTAACCTTCCCGGGGGTTTCTTAGGACGTTTGAATCTCACTGTTGTGGTGTTATCCCCCATCCTAGCTGGCCCATATAGAACAGCCAAAGACATCCTGGTCAACCCTCAAGGGAAGGCAGGGGCAGACCATGGGCATTCCCCGCCATGCAAGTTTGCTTCCATACTTGCAGAGCCATCACACAGCGCTCTGGTACTGGGCTCACCCAAGGAATCGTCACGTCCTGCACATGGCTGCTTAGCCTCACTTCCGTATATTGGGCCTTCCGTTCACCATAGGCTGTTCCTCCGGAAACCAGAAGAATGCGGTCTGCAGATGACATCCACACAGTGACCTTTCGATTAAGACTTTTCACGTAATGGATTTGCTATCCAAGCAATATTCGTGTCACTAGGACACTTTTTCCACCAGTTACGAAGCCCACACAGTGAGCTTTTGATTCGGACTTTCCACGTAATGGATGTGCTATCCAAGCAATATTCCATTTCATGCCTCTGGGACGCTTTTGTAACCGACATACCTGTGGTATGAAGTGTGGCAGTCTAAATACATCTTCATACACCTTTAGATGTCAACCTGAATGTAGTTAAAGTAAGCTGTAGTCAACTTGAGCTTGTTGATATCTCCATAGAGCTTGTCCTCAAATGAAGCAGGTGTGGCCCAAAATATCTTTCTCTGTTCTGCACATATTGGGCACTCCTGCAGCAAATGTTTTGCTGTCATTTTACCAGTTCCACAATTACATTCATCGGTATCTCCTATCTTTAGTTTATTGAACAAGTGGTGTTTCAGCCTGTTATGTCCTGTGCGGAGTCTGAAGATTGCTACTTTGTTCTCTTCGGTCAAGTTTGTAATATGCATCATCCTTCTGGTAGCCTGGATGCTCTGATTCCCATTTGGTTCTATAAGTGCTTTTTATAAACCTTTTTGCCTCATTATAGGTTATGTCTATGTCAGGATGTGGTAATCGTCCACCCTCTTTTGCTAGTCTGTCAGCCTCTTCATTTCCAGGTATACTGCAATGTGATGGGATCCACTGTATTACAACTGTTTTGGATTTCTGGCATAGACCATGGAGTGCTGCTCTTAGGTCAGCTAGTTCTGTGCTGTTTTTGCTCTTCAGTATTGAGACAGCTGACTTTGCATCTGTGAAGATAGCTATTTCCTTCTCTTTATTTTCCTCCATCAAGAGCATTTCTGCTGCAGTTTTCAAAGCCTCTACCTCCGCTTTGAAGTTACTTGAAAATTTTCCAGTTGCCACTGACTGTGTTTTTATCACTCCATTTTTTAAATTAAGGAGAATTCCTCCTCCTCCATTTTTAATTGAATCTTTGGCTGATCCATCTGTATATGCATGGGTCCAATTGCTGCTTGGGTAATGTTCTTTTATGTAGTTGAGGGTTATTTTTCTTCTTTCGGTTTCTTCTTCTTCTTCTTCGTTCATCCGTTTTGTTTTTTTTCGGATGTGATTGCGTTGTGCCTGTTTACAGCAGAGCTGCGTTCTTGCGCCGTTAGGCCGACACATCCGACTTCTGCGGGCATTTGTTGACCGGGTTAACCTTCCCGGGGGTTTCTTCGGACGTTTGACTCTCACTGTTGTGGTGTTATCCCCCATCCCAGCTGGTCCATATAGAACAGCCACAGATCCTGGTTAGCCCTCAAGGGAAGGCAGGGGCAGACCATGGGCATTCCCCGCCATCCAAGGAGGCTTCCATACTTGCAGAGCCGATACATAGCGCTCTGGTACTGGGCTCACCCAAGGAATCGTCACGTCCTGCACATGGCTGCTTAGCCTCACTTCCGTATATTGGGCCTTCCGTTCACCATAGGCTGTTCTTCCGGAAACCAGAAGTATGCAGTCTGCAGATGACATCCACACAGTGAGCTTTCGATTCAGACTTTCCACGTAATGGATTTGCTATCCAAGCAATATTCCATTTTGTGCCACTAGGACACTTTTCCACCTTTTATGAAGCCCACACAGTGGGCTTTTGATTCGGACTTTCCACATAATGGATTTGCTATCCAAGCAATATTCCATTTTGTGCCACTAGGACACTTTTCCACCTTTTATGAAGCCCACACAGTGGGCTTTTGATTCGGACTTTCCACGTAATGGATTTGCTATCCAAGCAATATTCCATTTCATGCCTCTGGGTCTTCATGCACCTTTAAATGTCAACCTGTATGTAGTTAAAGTAAGCTGTGGTCAACTTTAGCTTGTTGATATCTCCATAGAGCTTGTCCTCAAATGAAGCAGGTGTGGGCCAAAATATCTTTCTCTGTTCTGCATACGTTGGGCAATCCTGCAGCAAATGTTTTGCTGTCATTTTTCCAGTTCTACAATTACATTCATCGGTATCTCCTATCTTTAGTTTATTGAACAAGTGGTATTTCAGCCTGTTATGTCCTGTGCGGAGTTTGAAGATTGCTACTTGTTCTCTTCGGTCGAGTTTGTAATATGCATCATCCTTCTGATGGCCTGGATGCTCTGATTCCCATTTGGTTCTATAAGTGCTTTTTATCAACCTCTTTACCTCATTATAGGTTATGTCTATGTCAGGCTGTGGTAGTCGTCCGCCCTCTTTAGCCAGTCTGTCAGCCTCTTCATTTCCAGGTATACTGCAATGTGATGGGATCCACTGTATTACAACATTTTTGGATTTCTGGCATAGACCATGGAGTGCTGCTCTTAGGTCAGCTAGTTCTGTGCTGTTTTTGCTCTTCAGTATTGAGACAGCTGACTTTGCATCTGTGAAGATAGCTATTTGCTTCTCTTTATTTTCCTCCATCAGGAGCATTTCTGCTGCAGTTTTCAAAGCCTCTACCTCCGCTTTGAAGTTACTTGAAAATTTTCCAGTTGCCATAGAGTGTGTTTTTTTCACTCCATTTTTTAAATTTAGGAGAATTCCTCCTCCTCCATTCTCTATTGAATTTTTGGCTGATCCATCTGTATATGCATGGGTCCAATTCCTGCTTGGGTAATGTTCTTTTATGTAGTTTAGGGTTATTTCTCTTCTTTTGGTTTCATGCTGAGTGTTCTTTTTCTCAATACCAGGAATGTTTTCTATCATCTCAGGCAGTTGCTGCTGTCTCCAAGCTGGGAACTTGTGTGCATTGTGTATGGGCTTGACTGTTGATATGTTAAGTATAGGATCTGCCCTAATCCTTCGTTTTGCAGTTTCTACAAAGTTGCTACGCTTCAGTCTTCCCTTTCCAAAACCATTAAATCTGTTGTACATAGGGTGGTCTGTCAATCTTCTAAATTTTTCTGCTTGTTGCTGGGCTCTGCTATCTCTTCTATCCTGCATTGGTTGTAAACAAGTGATCTTTTCTAGTTCATTAATAGGCGTTGTCTTCAGGCTTCCAGTTATGATTCGCATTCCTTGGTTTTGGACTCTACTTATTTTGTTAAAGTTTGACTTAGCTGCTGTTGCCCAAGCTGCAATGCCATATTCCAGTACTGGCCTCACCCGTCCAGTATATAACTTCTTGAGAACTTTCTCATCTGCTCCCCACGTTGTACCAGCAAGCTTTTTCATGATTGCCATTCTCTGCCTTGCTCTTGTTCGATTTTTCTCAACCTGTGTCTTCCATGTCAGGCGACGATCAAAGGTGACTCCTAGATAGTTTGGATTTTCTTCATGGCGCAATATTTTCCCATTCAATACCAGCTTAGGTTGCTGAGTTTTTTTTGAGAGAGAGAACACTGTGCATGTTGTTTTCTCCTCACTTATCTTCACTAGCCATGATTTTGACCAGTCCTCTAGTGCTAATAGGGCTTGCTGTATTCTGCTGTTAGCTGTACTAATATATTCTTCAGATGTCCATATGGCTAGGTCATCTGCAAAGGAGGATGTGTGTACTCTGGCTTGAAAATTTTCTGTGATGTCATTTATGTATGCTAGGAATAATGTTGGTGAAAGAACTCCTCCTTGGGGGACACCTTCCTCCAACAGCATCATTTTGCTTGTTTGTCCTTGTACTTTTGTCCTGGCAGTTCTGTTCTCAAGGTAGTGGCTGATCCATTTATACATTTTTCCACAAACATGCATTTTTTGCAGTTTTACTTTCAGTCCTTCCTTCCATACTTTATCAAATGCTTTTTCTAAATCTATCCAGACCGCTAGTGTGTGCTTTTTCTCTTGGAAGGCATCCTCTATTTCCTGAGCTATATAGGTTATTTGATCTTCAGTGGATCTGTACTTTCTGAATCCTGCTTGGTGTGGTGTTAAGAGTTTGTTTTCTTCCAGATGCCACGTTAGCCTGCCATTGATAATGCGTTCCATTAATTTTCCTACACAGCTAAGTAGACTGATAGGTCAATAGCCATTTGGTTCTTCCAGGTCTTTTCCTTTCTTTGGGACTGGTATTAGTATATCTTCCTTCCATGCCTGTGGGACTATTCCTCTCTTCCAGCTGTTATTTAGGACTGCTAGTAGCTTCTTCTTTGCCTTGGTGCCTAGTCCTATTAGCATTTCATTTGTGATTCCATCCTTTCCTGGTGATTTCTTCTTTTTTAGGGTATTCATTGCCTGTTCCATTTCTTCCATTGTAAGATTTTCCATCATATATTCTGCTGCTGTCTCGGTATTTCTATGATGTATCTGTTTGTCTTTGATTACTTTCTTCTGTTCGGTTGTAATATCAATGTGGTTTGCATTTGCATAGTGTTCCATTAGTGCATTTGCAGCCTTTTTTCCTGTAAGCAAGGCATTTCCTTGTTTAATTGTTATTTGTTTGTTTCTAGGTTCTTCATTGTTCATGGCTTTCACTAGTTTCCATAGTTTGTTTCCATCCCTGTCAAAATTCAGGCTGTCTGTTTTTTCCCTCCAACAATCTCTTGTTGTTTGATTTACTGTTCTTTTATATTTTGCTGAGATGGCTTTGAGAGAGATGTTTGCTTCAATTGTTTGTTCTCTCTCTGCTGTCTTCCTCGCATCTTCAACCTTGTCCTCCAAACTTTGTAGTTCTTCAGTCCAGTATGGTTTGTAATTTTTCCTCGCTCCTCTTGGAATAGACTCAGTGGCTGCCTGTATTATCGCTCTGTTTAGACTTTCCACCATTTGCTTCATGTTGCCATATCGTGTATTTATGTTTTCACAATATTTGTCTGTTAGTATGGCAAATCTGTCCCAATCTGCTCGTTTGTAATTCCAGCGGGGCAAGGGCTTTTGCTCCTGTGGAACATACTCCATATTCATTACAAGCTTGATTGGTCTGTGGTCACTACCTGCTAATTGGTCCAGCACATGGCGATCGATTTTGTGGAGGATGTCTCCTGTGCAGAAAGCTAAGTCTGGAGTAGATGTGGTAAGCCATCTTCTGGAGTAGAAGCTCGTTGTGTCATCCGCTTTGTTGAGTAGATGGAGATTTGAGTCTATTTCCCAGTCCTCCAATTCATCTCCTCTTTTGTCAGTATCTGGGTATCCCTATCTTTCTGAACGGCTATTAAAGTCTCCGACAATAATGCAGTTTGTGTCAGTTATTTTCATGTTTAAGAGTGTAAGGTCCTTATCTGCTGGGCTATACAGATTGTAGATTCTTATTTTCACGTCCTTTATCATTATATCAACACCTATAATTTCCTTTTGGTTGTCAGAGATCACAGATACTTCGCTGCAAGGTATTGTATTTCGTGTAAGTATTAGAACTCCTCCTTTGTGTCCTTCGCAGTCGAAACGTGTGGCCTGATATCCTCTGACTAAGAATTTGTGATTGGCGTTGAGATGTGTCTCTTGAATGCATGCCACATCTATTCTATCTTTATGAAGACGCTGTGTTAGGGAGTCTTTCTTCTTGTAAACTCCTTCGGCATTCCACTGTAGTATGTTGAGTGTCCGGGGTATTTGGTCAATAGCTCTTAACCTACTCCTCTGTGCCTTGACTCCACAGCACAGGGGAAGGTGACCACCAGTAGTCATGGGTGGACCCCCTCGAGGCAGGGGGCCCGGCACTATCGCCGCTTGATGGGACTTCACGGGATTAGCACCATAACGATTAAGAGCCGTGGGTTCTAAGATGGCTGATAAGGCCTATTTTGGCTCGAAATGTTCTGTGACAATGTGTGCAAAAAATGCTTGACGTTCCAGGAGGTGGATCTTCTGCAGTAGTTTAACTGTCCAACCTTTTCTTTAGACAATAAAGCATCCGGAGAGTGAAGACGTGTTTTTGTATCTCTTACTTCTCGGATTATTATTACTGCGAGCTGAATCACCTATCATGGATTTTTATATCAATGTGCTCGTTGTGATTCTGAGGATGTGGTGAAATAGTTTTTAGATTAATACAAGTGTTTATTATCTCAAAAATGTGGGTTATATCTAATATTCATTTCGAGTGATAGTTGAACACTATTAAATTTTAACCAATCAAGTGCACGAGGCGTGTCAGATACAACCACGGGACCTCAAATTGCCCGCGGCGTGGCTAGATAACAATGCGATTGCTGCGTTCTTCAAGTTTAGTTAGTCGTAATATTATGCAATAATGTCAGGGGAAGGAGAGTGCTCCGTATTGGAAGTGAATGGTGAAAGGACTCGCTCAGGTTTACGATCGGCTGTCAATAAAACTTACACACTAAACAAAGAGAGGGCCGTGAAGAATAAGCTATCCAAGTGCATAAATCCCAACGGCCTAGTCGTCAAACACACCAACTCAGGACAGTGTGTTACTATTTCCTTCAACAACACACTCTATTATGAGGCATTCCGAACTTGCCTACTACAGGCTTGAACTAATTGAACACAGGCAAGATAAGCACGGGGCCCACGTTGAGGATCTGATTACGACGCCAGTGATTACGATACATTTGTACCGCAGTAAAAATAAACTCATGACACAGGGCAGTAACGAAAACACTAATTCCTGGCTAAAAGTAGATTTTGTTGAACTTGAAAACTCGACACAGACATTCACCGAATCTACTCATACGATGAGTGTACATGACAACACCAACACGAGGCCTGCCAACCCACCAGCGCTCTTGGCTATTGAATACCCAATGGAGCGTATCCAAAACAACATAGAATCCAATGTTGACATTGTTGAAGAAGTACCTGCCTCAGATAACAATAGCATCTTAACTATCAATGGACATTCGTGCGACTGTAAACAGCGCATTGAGGAACTAGAACAATCACTAAAGGCGCTCATTGTCACTGTTTCAACCAACATTGAAGCAAACAACAAGATAAGCAGTGATTACAATGCTCTCAAGACAGAAGTCGCACTCCTGCGAGACGAAAATTTGCTGCTGAGAAATACAGTTCAAATCTTACAGAATGCGTCCTCTACAAACCAAACCGAAGAAGCATGTAATTCTCAAGCAACCGCTTCATCCTTGGGAAATCTTGGGGAAGCTCAATCCCACCCAGAACAGATAATCACTATGAAAACAACTCAACGCGCAGAGGAAGATAAAAAACAACAAACACCTCAATGTGCAGACGAAGATAAACAACAACAAGCAGTCTACCCCATTGACGTCAAAATAAGCAATAGGTTTGAAGTACTTCAAGAAAAGTCACCAGAAAACTTACAGTGCTTTAACATGCTGCAAACGGGCAAGACGAGCCAACAAGATACATCGGGAGAACCACATGGAGACATAAAGACTTCTGATAATCGGAAATGGATGAAACAACGGTCGAGACGTGCTGACAACCAACATGTACAGACAGCACGACCTGATTGTACACATATTATACTAGGCTATTCCTTAATGAAAGGTTTATACAGCGACAGGATGGCCACATCAGACAAAGACATTGTTTCAATAATCCCACTGCCTGGGGCTGGTGTAGACCGGCTAACAGACAAGATTAGCAGGTTGGCTGTTAATCATAGCGTCAGAAGGGCAAGCGTGCATATTGGCATCACCGACACCATGAACAACCAACAAATCACAGGGTCTCAATTGCTGGCACTCTTGAACGGATTACGTCACACTTTTCCTAACTCATCCATTTTCTTCTCCTCCATCATATCACCGAGTTATGGACACCAGCGCCGTCTAGCTGACATAAATAACAACATGTTGCAGAAGTTCTGTTCTCAAAACAAGATACAATTCATCAACAATACAGCATCATTCACTTCACAGGCTGGTGCACCAAAAAGAGTCTTTACAAGGATCAAATACATTTATCTACATTGGGCACCAGTTTTCTCGCCAAGAATTTAAAATATCCAGAACGGACATACCATACATCCAATACGGGATCGCGCCGGACACTTTTAGCTACTCCTGAAACTCAAGCCAGACGACATACTCCCGTCACATCAAGTACCAATAGGACAGAAGTGTGCAGACCACTCATAACCACTGCACCTGAAATCCAAGCCAGACGGGACACTGCCACAACACCAAGTCCGTTAAATACGTCGTCTTTCACACAGGAGGGTAATAATTACGAAGATATGATTCCTATTCTCCCCAGAAAGGACCCGACTCTCAGCAACAACGACGTGCCAGCACAACCTCCTGTTAGCCACCAACCAGAGGCTCTAGTTGGTAGTCATTACATACCCATGAGACATCATCAGTACCCATTTAATTGTAATCCAGAATGGTTGCACCTCACACGGTATAGCCCAGCTACACTTCGTCAAGCACTTATAATGTCGCTATACCAACAACCAACACAACCTGGTATTTACTAGCAACTTAGGACAAAGCTACACCGGATCTCGGTACAAGAAAAAGCCTCTCCTTAAACGTTTATCTGCATATTTGGTTATAACTTGATCTAGTAACGTATTAGGTTATAAGTTATTACAAACATTGACTGGTTTTGACTTTATATTAATTGATAGTACTTAGCTGTATAGCTTTTATAATAATTCTAATTGTGTTTTCACGGTGAGTGAGGGGGGTCTTCACTGCTCTTCCTTACGGATCTGTGTACGTATTTTTATATATTTACAGAGATATTACTGTTTCTCTGTACTTTAGAGTGTGTTTTGTAATAAGGGACGTAAGTTGTATTCACTTTGTGTGTGTGTGTGTTTTGCTTTTAAACTTGTGATTACGCATTGTTGAAATGTCTAATAAGTACGAACACTGGCTCAGGAATAATGGGCTCAGAATCGGGCATGTAAACATATGCCATCTATTAGGGAAGCTGCCCGAACTATCACTTATACTTAATCAAAATTTTCACATGTTTGGCGTTAGCGAAAGTCGATTAAATGGCAACATCTCAGATGATGACATCGCTATCAGAGGATTTAAAACCATTAGAAGAGATCCCTATCAGAAACAAGAGACGGGTATTGCAGTTTATATTTCCAACTCGCTTAACGCCCACCGCAGGCTAGACTTTGAAACCTGTGAGATTGAGTGTGTATGGATAGAGGTTAAACTTCAAAATTGCATACCGCTAGTAGTTGGCTATCTTTATCGAAACCCCAGTGCAGGAAATATCTGGTATGAAAAATTCACCACTATGATGGATGTAGTCTTTAGTAATGCTAGGGAAATAATATTGCTAGGTGACTTCAACATAGACGCTAACAAATCAAACAAAACATGGGAAAACATAATAGAGTCATATAATTTCCAACAGTTAGTCAAACAAGCCACTAGAATCACTAAATCATCTGCAACACTTATAGATCATATTTATACTACGTGTGCTGATAACATCACAGAATGTAGTGTACCTATCAATGCAATGAGCGATCACTATCCAGTATGTTGCACGTGGTCGAAAAGGGGCACCAAAACTCCCAAACACAAACATATAAGCATAAAATATAGAAATTACAAAACTTTCAATCGAGACGTCTTCTTACAAGATTTGGTCAACTCATCTCTAGATTATGTTTACCAGCTTCCTGACCCAGACGATGCTCTGGACCACTGGCTAAAGACCTTTCTAAGTATATTTGATAAACATGTTCCATTTAAGGAAGTTCGTGTTAAACATCACACAAAGCCCCCGTGGATCACACAGGAGGTAGTTGAACTTATGAGAGATCGCGACAGGGCTCACAAAAATAGAGATCTAACCATGTACCGTAGTCTGAGAAACAAAGTTCAATATGTTATTCGGAAGGAAAAGAAAAACTATTTTAAGAACATAGTAATAGATAAAACCAACACTAAAGATATATGGAAAGCAATTAATACCTTGACAAACAAACACAAATCATCACAATCATTACCATCAAATCAGGTTACATGTGATCAATTCAGTAGATACTTTCAGTCCGACATAAACCAACTGAAGGCTGCAATACCAGAAGCGCCTCATGACATATCTTTATTATCATCATTCTGTGAGAACAAATGCTATGGACACATTTCCTCCAACATACCGCTAATGACGACAACTGAAGTATTTACTCATCTCCGTAATCTAAAAAACAATAACTCATCAGGACTAGATGGAATTAGTAGTCGGATCCTTCGCCATGCTGCACCGGCGATCTGCGAGTCACTAACTTTTATATATAATCAATGTCTAACCAGAGGTCACTTCCCATCAGCCTTTAAAATCGCTAAAGTGTATCCTCATTTAAAAGCTGGTCCCTCTAGACGATCGTCTCATGAGTAATTATAGACCAATTTCCATATTATCCTCATTATCCAAACCGCTAGAAAAGCACATCCACAAAACAACACTAGATCACTTAGTTCGCCATAAACTGATAGTTGACAGTCAGTCAGGATTTCGGCCAAAATATTCTTGCCATACGGCACTAACAAACATGATAGAAAACTGGCATCAAAATATTAACAACAATACTCTATGTGGAGCGGTGTTTATAGACTTTAGGAAAGCATTCGATATGATAGATCATACTATTCTAATTAAAAAACTAGAAACAATGAAAGTAAGTTTTAATATAGTGACATTAATAAAATCATTCTTATTAGACAGAAAGCAAGTAGTATCACACAATAAAGTTTTATCTCAAGCCATTACCATTAATATTGGAGTACCTCAGGGGTCTATTCTTGGCCCTCTATTATTTGCCATTTATATAAATGATCTTCCATTAAATCTGTCGTCGTCCTGCGATCTATTTGCTGATGACTGCACAGTATATACAAACGCTTTTGATCGTAATGTGCTAGAATTATCTTTGCAACAGGAAATAAATAGTGTAGTTAACTGGAGTCATGCAAACCGCATGCAAATTAACATTACTAAAACAAAGTCTATGTTAATAGGAGCCAGGCAAAGACTTCACACTCTAAACTCGCAGAGAACTCTTCAGCTGCACATTGGCAGCACGCCTGTAGAAAGTGTCACCGAGCACAAGACACTGGGTGTTACATAGCTCAAAATCTAACTGTTAACTCACATGTTCATGCTCTAGTTAAACAAATAGCCAAAAAAGTATACCAACTTGCCAAAATTAAAAATTTCCTTGACGAAAACACAAGAAAGATATTCTATACTTCTCATATACAAACACATATTGATTACTGCTCCACAGTCTGGGATGGATGCTCCAAATCAATAACAAAACGCCTATATTCACTCCAGAAAAGGGCAGTGCGTTTAATTAATGGTGAAAAGCTTACCGACAATTCTAACCTATATAAACGTCTCCGGTTACTGCCACTCCACAAGCGCCTGCTTTTTAATAAGACCAAACTAATTCACAAAATCCTATTTCAAAATGCTCCAAGCTACCTTTGGCCATTGTTTAAATATAACGCTAGACATAGCGAACGACTAAATATACTTCATGTCCCTAAACCTAGGATAGACTTATATAAAACAAGCTTAGCATACTCTGCCGCTCAGTTGTGGAACAATCTTCCACAAGAAATCAAAGACACCACCAATCATGATACATACATTCGCAACCTGTTTGAACACTACCTTAGTACAGACTACATGCCCCCATAACAAATAACAAAAAAACAACAATAATGGTAACTTATCTCAAACGACAACTAGCCAAAAAACATTCCCTTATGTATGGCACGTTACACCCTCCTTAGGTATTTATAATGCCCATGTTAAACACTGCCTCAGTGAGTCATTTGTTATTGATTATTTTTCATGCGTTTTAATGTTCTTTTGTTGTCAAAAGTTGCTTCATAAGTGATGTTGAATGAAAGAATGTATGAGAGGAAATAGAGAAGAAGGGCAGAATGTCAGACGGGCCTGCGTGCCCAATTCTTAACCCTTTGAAAATAAAGACTTATTATTATTATTATTATTATTATTATTATTATTAGAGCTCTTGCAGTCTTTGTTGCTTCACAAGTGACTGCACTCTTGCGTAATGATGTACGCCCCGAATTTCGGTCTTTGGCAGCGGTCTCCCAGGTGTCAGGATGAATTCCAAAAGCGTTCAATAGAACTATAACTTCATATATGAAGACAAATGTGGCTGCGGTTACTGCAGCTCTGTAGTTTCTAGTGCAGTGGTTCTCAACCGGTGGGGAATTGCCTCCCACCCCCCACCAGGGGGAGAATTTTAGGATTTCCAGAGGGAATTAATATTATTTCAAGATCACGTCAATACAAGAACTCATTACTTGGTATTGTTTTTTCCTCCATATTTTACGGTTCTGTATTTCTCGCTCTTCTGAAATTCATTTTATAACGTAAGTAGACCCACAAATCACGTTTTATGTAGACGTCTAGACTTGTTCTTCTTCTTCTTCTTCGTTCATCCGGAGTTTTTTTTCCGGATGTGATTGCGTTGTGCCTGTTTACAGCAGAGCTGCGTTCTTGCGCCGTTAGGCCGACACATCCGACTTCTGCGGGCATTTGTTGACCGGGTTAACCTTCCCGGGGGGTTTCTTAGGACGTTTGACTCTCACTGTTGTGGTGTTATCTCCCATCCTAGCTGGCCCATATAGAACAGCCAAAGACATCCTGGTCAGCCCTCAAGGGAAGGCAGGGGCAGACCATGGGCATTCCCCGCCATCCAAGGAGGCTTGCAGAGCCAACACACAGCGCTCTGGTACTGGGCTCACCCAAGGAATCGTCACGTCCTGCACATGGCTGCTTAGCCTCACTTCCGTATATTGGGCCTTCCGTTCACCATAGGCTGTTCTTCCGGAAACCAGAAGAATGCAGTGTGCAGATGACATCCACACAGTGAGCTTTCGATTCGGACTTTCCGCACAATGGATTTGCTATCCGAGCAATATTCCATTTCGTGCCACTAGGACACTTTTTCCACCTTTTTTGAAAGCCCACACAGTGAGCTTTTGATTCGGACTTTCCACATAATGGATTTGCTATCCAAGCAATATTCCATTTCGTGCCACTAGGACACTTTTTCCACCTTTTTTGAAAGCCCACACAGTGAGCTTTTGATTCGGACTTTCCACGTAATGGATCTCCTATCCAGCAATATTCAATTTCATGCCTCTGGGAGGCTTTTGTAACCGACATACCTGTGGTATGAAGCGTGGCAGTCTGAATACTTCTTCATACACCTTTAAATGTCAACCTGTATGTAGTTAAAGTAAGCTACGGTCAACTTGAGCTTGTTGATATCTCCATAGAGCTTGTCCTCAAATGAAGCAGGTGTGGGCCAAAATATCTTTCTCTGTTCTGCATATATTGGGCAATCCTGAAGCAAATGTTTTGCTGTCATTTTTCCAGTTCGACAATTACATTCATCGGTATCTCCTATCTTTAGTTTATTGAACAAGTGGTATTTCAGCCTGTTATGTCCTGTGCGGAGTCTGAAGATTGCTACTTGTTCTCTTCTGTCGAGTTTGTAATATGCATCATCCTTCTGGTGGCCTGGATGCTCTGATTCCCATTTGGTTCTATAGGTGCTTTTTATCAACCTCTTTGCCTCATTATAGGTTATGTCTATGTCAGGCTGTGGTAGTCGTCCGCCCTCTTTTGCCAGTCTGTCAGCCTCTTCATTTCCAGGTATACTGCAATGTGATGGGATCCACTGTATTACAACTTTTTGGATTTTGGAGTGCTGCTCTTAGGTCAGCTATTTCTGTGCTGTTATTGCTCTTCAGTATTGAGACAGCTGACTTTGCATCTGTGAAGATAGCTATTTGCTTCTCTTTATTTTCCTCCATCAAGAGCATTTCTGCTGCAGTTTTCAGAGCCTCTACCTCCGCTTTGAAGTTACTTGAAAACTTTCCAGTTGCCACTGAATGTGTTTTTTTCACTCCATTTTTTAAATTTAGGAGAATTCCTCCTCCTCCATTTTCTACTGAATTTTTGGCTGATCCATCTGTATATGCATGGGTCCAATTGCTGCTTGGGTAATGTTCTTTTATGTAGTTTAGGGTTATTTCTCTTCTTTCGGTTTCATGCTGAGTGTTCTTTTTCTCAATACCAGGAATGTTTTCTATCATCTCAGGCAGTTGCTGCTGTCTCCAAGCTGGGAACTTGTCTGCATTGTAAATAGGCTTGACTGTTGATATGTTAAGTATGGGATCTGCCCTAATCTTTCGTTTTGCAGTTTCTACAAAGTTGCTACGCTTCAGTCGTCCCTTTCCAAAACCACTAAACCTTTTATACATAGGGTGGTCTGTCAATCTTCTAAATTTTTCTGCTTGTTGCTGGGCTCTGCTATCTCTTCTATCCTGCATTGGTTGTAAACAAGTGATCTTTTCAAGTTCATTAATAGGCGTTGTCTTCAGGCTTCCAGTTATGATTCGCATTCCTTGATTTTGGACTCTACTTATTTTGTTAAAGTTTGACTTAGCTGCTGTTGCCCAAGCTGCAATGCCATATTCCAGTACTGGCCTCACCCGTCCAGTATATAACTTCTTGAGAACTTTCTCATCTGCTCCCCACGTTGTACCAGCAAGCTTTTTCATGATTGCCATTCTTTGCCTTGCTCTTGTTCGATTTTTCTCAACCTGTGTTTTCCATGTCAGGCGACGATCAAAGGTGACTCCGAGATAGTTTGGATTTTCTTCATGGCGCAATATTTTTCCATTCAATACCAGCTTAGGTTGCTTGAGTTTTATTTGAGAGGGAGAACACTGTGCATGTTGTTTTCTCCTCACTTATCTTCACTAGCCATGATTTTGACCAGTCCTCTAGTGCTAATAAGGCTTGCTGTATTCTGCTGTTAGCTGTACTAATATATTCTTCAGATGTCCATATGGCTAGGTCATCTGCAAAGGATGATGTGTGTACTCTGGCTGGAAAATTTTCTGTGATGTCGTTTATATATGCTAGGAATAATGTTGGTGAAAGAACTCCTCCTTGGGGGACACCTTGCTCCAACAGCATCATTTTGCTGGTTTGTCCTTGTACTTTTGTCCTGGCAGTTCTGTTCTCAAGGTAGTGGCTGATCCATTTGTACATTTTCCCACAAACATGCATTTTTTGCAGTTTTACTTTCAGTCCTTCCTTCCATACTTTATCAAATGCTTTTTCTAAATCTATCCAGACCGCTAGTGTGTGCTTTTTCTCTTGGAAGGCATCCTCTATTTCCTGAGCTATATAGGTTATTTGATCTTCAGTGGATCTGTACTTTCTGAATCCTGCTTGGTGTGGTGTTAAGAGTTTGTTTTCTTCCAGATGCCATGTTAGCCTGCCATTGATAATGCGTTCCATTAATTTTCCTACACAGCTAAGTAGACTGATAGGTCGATAGCCATTTGGTTCTTCCAGGTCTTTTCCTTTCTTTGGGATTGGTATTAGTATAGCTTCCTTCCATGCCTGTGGGACTATTCCCCTCTTCCAGCTGTAATTTAGGACTGCTAGTAGTTTCTTTTTTGCCTTAGTGCCTAGTCCTATTAGCATTTCATTTGTGATTCCATCCTTTCCTGGTGATTTCTTCTTTTTTAGGGTATTCATTGCCTGTTCCATTTCTTCCATTGTTAGATTTGCCATCATATATTCTGCTGCTGTCTCTGTATTTGTATGATGTATCTGTTTGTCTTTGATTGCTTTCTTCTGTTCGGTTGTAATATCAATGTGGTTTGCATTTGCATAGTGTTCCATTAGTGCATTTGCAGCCTTTTTTCCTGTAAGCAAGGCATTTCCTTGTTTAATTGTTATTTGTTTGTTGCTAGGTCCTTCATTGTTCATGGCTTTCACTAGTTTCCATAGTTTGTTTCCATCCCTGTCAAAATTCAGGTTTTCTGTCTTTTCCCTCCAACAATCTCTTGTTGTTTGATTTACTGTTCTTTTATATTTTGCTGAGATGGCTTTGAGAGAGATGTTCGCTTCAATTGTTTGTTCTCTCTCTGCTGTCTTCCTGGCATCTTCAACTTTGTCCTCCAAACTTTGTAGTTCTTCAGTCCAGTATGGTTTGTAATTTTTCCTCGCTCCTCTTGGAATGGACTCAGTGGCTGCCTGTATTATCGCTCTGTTTAGACTTTCCACCATTTGCTTTATGTTGCCATATCGTGTATTTATGTTTTCACAATATTTGTCTGTTAGTATGGCAAATCTGTCCCAATCTGCTCGTTTGTAATTCCAGCGGGGCAAGGGCTTTTGCTCCTGTGGAACATACTCCATATTCATTACAAGCTTGATTGGTCTGTGGTCACTACCTGCTAATTGGTCCAGCACATGGCGATCGATTTTGTGGAGGATGTCTCCTGTGCAGAAAGCTAAGTCTGGAGTAGAAGTGGTAAGCCATCTTCTGGAGTAGAAGCTCGGTGTGTCATCCGCTTTGTTGAGTAGATGGAGATTTGAGTCTATTTCCCAGTCCTCCAATTCATCTCCTCTTTTGTCAGTATCTGGGTATCCCCATCTTTCTGAACGGCTATTAAAGTCTCCGACAATAATGCAGTTTGTGTCAGTTATTTTCATGTTTGAGAGTGTAAGGTCCTTATCTGCTGGGCTATACAGATTGTAGATTCTTATTTTCACGTCCTTTATCATTATATCAACACCTATAATTTCCGTTTGGTTGTCAGAGATCACAGATACTTCGCTGCAAGGTATTGTATTTCGTGTAAGTATTAGAACTCCTCCTTTGTGTCCTTCGCGGTCGAAACGTGTGGCCTGATATCCTCTGACTGAGAATTTGTGATTGGCGTTGAGGTGTGTCTCTTGAATGCATGCCACATCTATTCTATCTTTATGAAGACGCTGTGTTAGGGAGTCTTTCTTCTTGTAAACTCCTTCGGCATTCCACTGTAGTATGTTGAGTGTCCGGGGTATTTGGTCAATAGCTCTTAACCTACTCCTCTGTGCCTTGACTCCACAGCACAGGGGAAGGTGACCACCAGTAGTCATGGGTGGACCCCCTCGAGGCAGGGGGCCCGGCACTATCGCCGCCTGATGGGACTTCACGGGATTAGCACCATAACGATTAATTTTGATTTGTGACATCATGAATTAAGTTACGTTGCACTGCTTTGTCAAGCCTGTGGCTCAGTACATCCGATTTCGACAAGCATTTATTCGGGATGCTTTCCCTAGCCTTTGACTGTCCCCAGTCTACCTACAAGGCAGCAGGTTTTACGTTGCACTGCTTTGTCAAGCCTGTGGCTCAGTACATCCGATTTCGACAAGCATTTATTCGGGATGCTTTCCCTAGCCTTTGACTGTCCCCAGTCTACCTACAAGGCAGCAGGTTTGTGTGTCATCTTCGTCTGGTCCCTCTCCCTTGACCTGTCCGACATGGGTGACCCTACCAGTAGCTGTGCTACCGTCGGCATAGCTCTTGGGGTCATTGGAACGCGCAAGCCCCTCTACCTCGTCAAGGTGGACGCACGGCAGAGGGGAGACTTGTTCTAGTATGTGTTATTAAATTTAGCTTGCAGTTTTACGTATATTGTGTAGAAAAGGGGGAGGGGATATATAGAGAGCAAATACGAAAGGGGTGAGGGGGCGGGGATGATGTTCTGAAAAATGGTGAAGGGGTGCATGGGCCAAAAAAGTTTGAGAATCACTGGTCTAGCGGGTACCCGAGTATCCAGAGCAACTATAGTGTTTGATTCTCAGTGCGAATTGCATAACTGCCTCGGAACAGTTATAACATCTGTTGGGGGTGCCTTTAAGAGATTAGAACAAGAATCAAATTAATCTTTCACAAGATGGAAAACATACTGACCAATAAAAAGATGTCAGTTGCAACGAGGATGTAATGTACTATTCGGGTCATGCTGGTGTGCGAGGTGGAGAGCGAGAGATATGTTGGCTACGGGGGCTCCTGTAGTTTGATCGCTCATGGTGGACAAGAAACAATCATTGCGGACAAAGAACACTGATGGTGAAAAGCAACACTGATGGTGGACAAGGAAAACTCATGATGGACAATGAACACTAGTGGTGGACAAGAATCACTCATAGTGGACAAGGAACACACATGATGGACAAGGAACACTCATGGTGGACAAGGAACTCTTATGGTGAACAAGAAGCACTCATTTTGGACAAGGAACACACATGGTGGACAAGGAACTCTTATGGTAAACAAGAAGCACTCATTTTGGACAAGGACCTCATGGTGGACAAGGAACACTCATGATGGACAAGGAACACTTATCGTGGACAAGGAACACTAATGGTGGGCAATGAACACTCATGGTGGACAAGGAAAAATCATGGCGGACAAGGAACACTCATGGTGGTCAAGGAACACTCATGGTGGACAATGAACACTAGTGGTGGACAAGGAACACTCATGGTGGACAATGAACACTCATAGTGGACAAGGAACACTCATGGTGGTCAAGGAACACTCATGGTGGACAAGGAACACTCATGGTGGACAAGGAACTCTTATGGTGGACAAGAAGCACTCATGGTGGACACGGACTTCATGGTGGACAAGGAACACTCATGGTGGACAAGGAACACTCATGGTGGACAAGGAACACTCATGGTGGACAAGGAACACTCATGGTGGACAAGGAGCTCTTATATTAGACACGGAACATTCATGGTGGACAATAAACACTCATGGTGGACAAGGACCTCATGGTGGACAATGAACACTCATGATGGACAAGGAACACTCATGGTGAACAGAGAACACTCGTGGTGGACAAGGAGCAGTCATGGTGGATAATGGCAGACATTCTGAAGATTATCTGTGAACGACTGCTCGTTGAAGAGAAATAACAGACGAAACAACATATCTAAGAACTCTTGAGTTTTGATTAAAATGTGGTTCCTGCAAGGAAAGACACTTGAAGGGACGAATCCAACGTGTTTAAACGAGTATGTTACTGGAACGACCGGCATATACACTTTGAAACATTTGCTGAGACAGACGAAGCAACAGTGGGGTTTTCGGAATTGCTTTGAAGTCGAGTCTTAGAAACCAAGAAACCACGTAGTAACTATAAGTAACAATCACTGGATATTAGCTCTTACATCTTTTGAAAACTGTAAGTGTAAAAAAAATGTAGCAGAAGAGATTGATCCTGTCTAACCGTAATTATAATGTATTTGATTCAGTATAACCGTAACTATAATGCAATTGATCCAGTCTAACCGTAACTAAAATGTATTTGATTCAGTTTAACCGTAACTACAATGTATTTGATTCAGTGTAACCGTAACTACAATTTACTTTCAGTCTAATCGTAACTACAATGTATTTGATGCAGTCTAACCGTAACTACAGTGTATCTAATCCAGCCTAACCGTTGTTACAATGTATCTGATCCAGTCTAACCGTATCTACAATGTATCTGATCCAGTCTAACCGGTAAATCTTATATATGGTCACCCTGGGTCATCGCTACAGTTGATATATTGTCCTTGACCTAGATCCCTCTCAAGCTTGGAGACATTCGGGAATTTTAACGTCGCTTTTTATGGTTTTTAGATGGCAATATAACTTGGAACAGATAAGCAAACGTGGTAGTCATACAGATTTGTGCCAGTCTGAGCATGTTTCACGCATGATTGTGTGTCCCGTCTTTAACCCTCAGTAAGTAACAGTAAATGATTCTTTTACACGCCTTAAGGCCCTTGCGCACATGGTGCTAGACCAGTGGTTCTAAACCAGTGGGGAATTCCCCCCCCCCCCCAGGGGGAATTTGAGGGTTTCCAAGGGGGAATTAAGATTATTTCAAGATCGCGTTAATACAAGAACCGATTACTTAGTATTGTTTTTCCCTTCATACTGTACAGCTCTGTACGTCTCACCCTTCTCAAATTCATTTTATAAAGAAAGAGACCCACAAATCACGTTTTATGTGGACGTCTAGACTTGTTTTAGTATGTGCTATTAAATTTAGCTTCTATTATTACGTATACTGTGTAGGGGCGGGGCGGGATTTTTAGGTAGAAAATACGAAAGGGGGGGGGGGGATGACGTTCTGAAAATATGGCGAAGGGGGGCACTGGCCAAATTTTTAGGTAGGAAATACGAAAATGGGGGGGGGGGGGGGGGGGATGACGTTCTGAAAAAATGGTGAGGAGGGGCACGGGCCAAAAAAGGTTGAGAACCACTGTGCCAGACCCACGTATTTATAGATCAATCGACATCCAGAGGGTGATGCATCAGCATCGCCTCGGTCTTGTACTTCACAAGATAGTATAGGGTGTATTTTTAATGACTGTGCAGTGTTTGAAAATATTGCCGGTCCAAGTTTTGTATTCACTCTCTGTAAAGTTCATGCCGCACAATAGGTAAATACAAAACTTGGACCGGCAACAGTTTCAAACACTGCACAGTCATTATAAATACACCATGTACCTGGCGACCTGGAAGCTCATGTCAAATTTAAGAATTCGAATCTGCCTCGATGCGGATCGAACCACGTGACCGTCAGGCGAGCGTCTAGCCACTGTCCTAAGGCTACCCCCTTTCACCCTTAAGGGTGACCTCAGACTGCTGCCAACCCCCATATACACTAGTCCAGTGGTTCTCAACCTTTTTTGGCCCATTCCCCCCTTCACCATATTTTCAGAATGCCATCCCCCCCTTCCTATCAAAAATTTGGCCCGTTCCCCCCTTCACCGTATTTTCAGAACGTCATTCCCCCCCCCCCCCTTTCATATTTCCTATCTAAAAATCCCCTCACCCCTACAGAGTATACGTAAAAGTGGAAGGCAAATGTAATAGCATATACTAAAACAAGATTTGTGGGTCTACTTACTTTATAAAATGAATTTTAGAAGGACAAGACATACATAACTGTAAAGTATGAAGGGAAAAACTATGTCAAGTAATCGGTTCTTGTATTAACACGATCTTGAAATGGTCTTCATTCCCCCCCTGGAAACCCTGAAATTCCCCCTGGGGGGGGGGGGGGAATTCCCCACCGGTTGAGAACCACTGCACTAGTCACTAGTGGATCATACGGTTTCTCGCATAGCAAACTGCAGAAACAGAGTCACGACGTGAAGATGTTACCATGGATACGTTTGCGCAAATAGATCTTAATTATAGAAGCTTCAGAGGTCAAGGTGGCAGATTTAATAAGAGTGCTCGCTCTGAAACTTCCGGTGCGCAGACGGCGAGGTAGCGGCATTATTCCCTACACCAGTCAATTTGATTTATGTTGCGTGTCCTTTGCAGGACGGTGCGGTCAACCGGGTTAGTTTTCTAGGTAGATTTACGTTCATTGCTTTCTCAACAAGAAGTCAACGTTAAAGTCCAACTTAATGTCGGTGTAAGGGTTGAATCTCCTACCCCGCCATCAGCGCACGGGAAGTTTAAGGGCGAGCGCTCTTATCCTTTCAGTCACGTCGACGCCTAATGTCAAAGTACTGAAAATAAAATTGGGGTTTATCACGACGTTGGTCTGTCCAATCTGAACGTTGGGGTTTATCACGTGCAACATTGGTTTTACTAGAAGCTTCCTATCAGAGTAAATAGGAGCTTGCGCGGTGATCAATCTGTGTTGAATATGTATGGCTGCGTAATGTTAACTTACAATAGTGTAAGCGGAACGTCAGGACACAGCGGCTCCCTCCCACCTCCCCCATGTGAAGCTGTTGCTTGGTTGTGAATGCCCTCGAAGACTGGGTTGTGGCTTTTAAATCCGAGCCATGAGCGCTCAAGTCAAAGCCTTGAAACAGGCTGGCATCTATTAGAGTGAGGCCGGTGTAGACATGTTTCTCCTGACCTGGTCCCAACATATCACCTTCACCGGCACTGTGTTTAGCTTAGGAGCTCTCCGTTCCCTAAGAATCAGCAGGGTTGCAAGACCGATAACTGGAGCTTCACTTGTCGGCATCCACATCTTAAGAGGTTTTTTTTCTTGTTCGCTCGCTTTGAACTCAAGCGTAGTCCATACATGTCTGGTAGTCTGGTGCACTGGACTGAATTTTGCGTATGAATTAGCTGTTCCTATTACCAGTGTCCTTCGCCATCAGACGAACCCACTCCGACTTCTGAGGTACTTGTAATTTACATCCCAAAGTCGAGGACGAGAAGTCAACATTTTAGTCCAATCTAACCGGTGTAGGGGTTGAACTCGCTATCTCGGCATCAGTGGCGGCGGGGGGGGGGGGGGGTGCGACGGCCCCGGGCATCCAGCCGGGAGGGGGGCATCCAGTTATGGAGAGGGGGCAGCACAGTGCAATCGGAGGGGAGGAGGAATGAATGAGGTAAAGAACAATTTAGGGGCATTCTATCAAGGGGTTGGCCCCGGCCATCAAAGAACCTCTGCACGCCATTGCTCGGCATAGTACACAGGAAGCTTAAGAGCGAGCGCTCTTATCCATTCGGCATTGTGACCTCCACATCTTAGGATGTAAAGAGGTAATTATTCGGCCCAGCACACCAGTCTGGTTGACGTTAGGGTTAGCTGGTGGTGTCTCCTCCACAGGTCTCGGGTAGGTCATTGTCTGCAGACATCAGTCAGCCCATTGCTCACAGGGACCTAATTGTGTAATCACAAACTATCTGTGCAATTAGCACTTATATAATGATAATGATGATGATGATAATGATGATGATGATGATGATGATGATGATGATAATAATAATAATAATAATAATAATAATAATAATAATAATAATAATAATAATAATAATCCCTGCCGGTCGCTCTTGTCTAGAGGTTACACGACTTTCTCCGTAGTCTCGTATACTCTCGTAAGTAACGTGACGTTGCGCAAGAATTGGTAGCGGTTCTCTCCGCCTCGGTAACTTACGGAGTATTTGAGCCGGTCGCTCAGAAAGCAACGGCAAACTACTAAGCGTAATCTTGCCAAGAAATCAACAATCAGCTGAAAGATGCTGATGTTGACAGCGATGTCCTGTAAAGGATATGCGAAAAAAAAAGAAAAAAATAATAATCCCTAGCAGGAACTTGCTATGGTATGTCGCGCGTTATGACCATAACATCTTGTAGGCCTGTGTGCATGGAGGAATAGGTGGCCAGTCATTTCCCTCCCGAAGCGAACGCCGAGAGCTGACATCGAATCAACGTCCGGCCCAGCGCATGTTATTACCTGCGTAACGTCACAGCCATTACACTAACGTGTGTACAAACAGCATTTACCTTTATTATTTTAACTGACAGAATAGAGAAAGATGCACACGCTTGATAACGGAATGGTCTGCTTGTAATACCTTGTACAAGTATCAACCCCCCTCCTTCCTCCCACGGTTTAATTTCTATATAGTACAGTTCTGGAAATCCAAGGAATATCCTCTATTAATGAATAAACAGCCAAAACAAAGAGCTTTGTCATTTTTCGTGCTCAGGACAGCCTCAGTCCAGCATTTGGACACGCGTGTTCACATATTTTTCGCTAAAGGTAGGCAGCGACATTTCAACGGCATCATAGAGACACATAGTTGGGACTGAGCACGTATGGGAATGTCCTGAGTGCAGTGATGTCGGTTCTTGACTCAACATAGAGACACACACTTTAGATGCAGGAGAAATCTGCATTAACTTCAGAGCAGAGGTATCATTCCTCTTGAGCTATGCACTCTCAATAGTCTAATGGAACTAATTCAATGTTGTTTTCATAGTCTCGTAGTCAGTCCTTCAAGCCAGCTCATTCTCCAGCCCGGACAGCATCCTCTATGAAATACAAGACAGTATTAGAATACTGCCCTAAAGAACAGGATTAATCCTACCGTGGATACACATTCACTGAAATTTCACTTAGGGAACACTGTAAGGCCACGAAGACAATTCATAAATAAACACACATCTACGAGCCCCTAACAATACTTGTGTGTTTATTTACGAACATTGTTTAGTCAGATATATATATATATATATATATATATATATATATATATATATATATATATATATATATATATATATATATATATATATTACGCGCTCGCTCGCTTTGAAATCAAGCGTAGTCCACACACACACTATTTATAGTAGTGATGGACTGAATTTTGCATGTGGATTAGCTTTCCTTATTAACAATGTCCTTCGCCATCAGGCGAACCCACTCTGACTTCAGAGGTACTTGTAATTTACGTCCCAAAGTCAAAGACGACAGGTCAACATTTTAGTCCAGCTGTCCGGTGTAAGGGTTGAACCGCTTACCTCGGCATCAGCACAACGGATGTTTAAGAACACGCGTTCATACCCATTCGACCAAGCTGACCTGCTTTAGTCAGATATGACTGAGCTACCGTATGACAACAGACGACACTATCTGCTTTCCGTTAGCGCCGAATGTTGAGAGGGGCTCACTAAACCGACACCCCATATTGTGCCAACGGCTTCGGTTGGAGGAGCGCAATTGGGAGGTATAAGCCTTATCCTGGTGCGAGGAAATGCAACCTAAAGACGAAATGTCATGCCAGGAGACCAGGCTCTAAGCCTTGGTGGGCAACTGGTCAAGGATAGAAGCTTCGACAAGCGGACAGTCAGAGCGTACTTTACTGATCCACAGCTGCTGCAGCTTGTCTTGTTCCAGACGTATTAGTGTTAACTTTCCTCTGGAGTAAACTAGGCAGGCTGAGAGAGGGATCATACTGCATAGGCATCACATGATTTTTAAGTTTAGCCCAGGCTTTGTGCTATAGAGAGATATAACTATTTTACAAACTTCTTCTTCTTCGTTCATCGGGAGTTTTTTTTTCCGGATGTGATTGCGTTGTGCCTGTTTACAGCAGAGCTGCGTTCTTACGCCGTTAGGCCGACACATCCGATTTCTGCGGGCATTTGTCGACCGGGTTAATCTTCCCGGATTTTACAAACTATCGTCTATCAAGACGGCAAGCTGAAAAGAACATGTAAGGTATAAACTAGAGTATGATAGCTTTAACAGGCTTTGCAGAAACATGATACTGTAAACTCAGAGTACATCTTCGCCGAATGGATCTCATTGACTCTGCCATATGCAAATTTGGAGCAACAAAGCAAATCCCAACGTACACCCAACACGTCTGCTCAGATTTGTCTAAGAAGAAAAGAGATTAGGCCAAAAGGAGCGACCCTTCAAAACAAAGTATGGGGAAGAGGGGGGGGGGGGGTCTTATGAAGACTTCAAGCGCACCATTCTATTCTTGACGCATGTGGAAATGGAGCCTATATAATAGACACATGACGGACGTTGATTGTCGTCGTCGTCGTCAAAAGAGCAGCAGCAGCAGCAGCAGAAGAAAAAGAAGAAGAAGAAGAAGAAAAAGAAGAAGAAGAAGAAGAAGAAGAAGAAGAAGAAGAAGAAGAAGAAGAAGAAGAAGAAGAAGAAGAAGAAGAAGAAGAAGAAGAAGAAGAAAAAATTTCATAAAAATATCCCACAGTAGGGAGAAATTGAGAGTCCTTCTCACCGATGTCTGCTTCGCC
>JACEFZ010022175.1:0-26485 GCA_014155875.1 Cepaea nemoralis
AACACGTTTCCACGCTTAATTTAGCTTCAAATGAGACAAGACCAATGATTTCGCAACCCTTTCAGGTCTTTGGCTAGATGTTCCCCGCGCCCCCTGTTTTACGTATTGAACATACTTAAAAATAGAAGTTATAAACATGGGCTGCAAATACATTGGGTTGTTTCTACTAAGTTGACGACCCAGCCCGACAGCGGGCTGAGAAAACTGATCTAACAGTAGATACGCTAATAGTAGCCAACCGCCTGACGAAATCCGTTGGGCAGTTTTCAGATATTCGCGTTTAGAATACATATTGACGGTGGTCGGACCCTGATGGCATTGATCACCGTATGGATCGGGTACATTGTCTGAACTCTGACCTCTACCGTCAAGACCACACTTTACCCTTGAGTGGTTTTAAAGGCCGTGAGGCCGATATTTGATGGACGCTATTTCCATTCGTTCATGGCGGGATGCTGTACTGCCGTTGATCTTTGTTTAGTTTCGGCCATGGTTATACATTTTCATTATCTATTTATTCCGCTTATAATGTCAGTATAGATTTTTAAATCAAACCATGTTATTCCTTAGGGAATCCCTTCATTCATTCATTCGTACATGTCTTTGCAGAACCTCGCTCCCATAAACACTTCCGGAAAACTTCTCGAGCACAAGCAAGATGTCCCGCGTCTGTCACCCATCGGAGATCATCCGCCACCCCTGTGCACCCTCTTCTCTTTGGCCTGCCTCGTTCCTCTCGTCTCAGCATATCTCCATATTGTTCTCTCCAAACGTCGTGACTTTCAAGTGACCAAAGTAATTCTTTATTTGTTTTAATCGTCTTTTAATAGCCCATCCTCCTCAATATCGCTACTCTTGAATTTTGGATTCTTTGATTTCTTTTCTTACCCAAGATAGCGTAGAGCTCGTCTATAAACATTTATATTCAACAAGGCTGTATAATCCCTTAAGTGAATGTCATTAACCCACACAAGTAATGTATAACGTTGTTATCCAGCGTATTTGGGCTATATAAATCACCTTATCGATCCTGAACCGCAAAGGTCGATACTCTTTTCACCACCTAAAATTTAGGCCGTGGTTCTAAGTGACTCTCGAGGTGACGTGTTTTCTAGTGACTCACTCCGCAGGTGGCGTGCGTGGTCAGATAATTAGGTACGACAGAAACATACGACATGAACATCAAATAAGTAGACACTAACGAAGGTAACATTGTTCACACACGATTTTTGGGTAGACAGCTATCTATTCGGTTGCACATCTAGGCTTTCGTCGTTTTTACGTCCCAAGGGATCATCGATTTGATTACGGTAAAGCTGTCTGGTCATTCAGTGACCATGTCTTGACTGTAGTCTATTGGGCGGAGTCTGGTACGTCTAGGTTGTAGTCATAGATGTCCCTTGCATAAAACGTCAACGGTCTTGAGTGTAGTATCCTGGGTCTTTACTAGACACCTCGGGTGTTTTTGTAGTTAATTTGATCGAATCACGCTAGAATGCTCCTTCTTGATAGGAGAGACCTCAAACTCGGCTCTCGTGAGTGAATTCCCATCCTGGTCGGGTACTTGAGCTCAGATGACACCGGGGAAATACTTGCGTAAATGGAGTCGTAGTGCCTCGGTATTGGAACTGGTCGCCGCTTTCAACCGTTTGCTTAGTGGTCCTGTCATTTCAGCAGTTCTGACATGATATCCAGTACTGTAGACATCTTGAGGTGGTGGGCACGAAACACGAAGGTGGTCCGTTCGTACCCTCGTTTTAATAGGCATAATTTATCGATTGATTTTTTAAACGGTCCCTGACTGTCATTTTTCAACACACTGTGCTAAACCAATCGAACCGTGGCGGTCCATTCCACGTGTGGTCTTGACCAAACGCTGCAGGTATACGCTCAAGGCTCGCGCCGTGGCAGATTTCATCACGCACGAAAATACGCGTACAGCCACGCAGAGTAGGCGTATTGATGTCTTGTAACATCCGTATTGTAATAGGTGTTGGGTCCATGTACGTCGTATAAACATGTCGGCGTGTATGGCGGCAACCAAACTATCATATCAACACTGACCTAGGCCATCGAGATAGAGCGTCCAATGTGACCCAGAGTTGAACACTTGTGTCGAGGTTGACGATAAACGCGGCTGGTTGTGTTCTATCAATGTTCCCTAGGCTAATTGTCTCTATCCCGACTGAATAGCGAAAGGCTCGACAAACGGGTCAGACATAGTAACTGTCCCTAGGTGTTGGGATATCCATTGCTGACGTGATCGTCAGCCTTGCCTGTCCTTGGAAATTTCTAGAACCGAATCGAGTGTCCGCGTATAATGGATGACTTGTAGAGTTGCAGTCCGTTTAAACGGCAAACTTAGTTCAGTGACAGTGGACCGGATTTTGGCCATTCAAACGCTCACGTCTAATATCCTCGAGTCAATCAAAGCGTACAGAGCGACCCTGACGGAGAATCTCTCAATGTGATACCATCCCGAACATCCTTACCCGTCAGACCGAGGGCCATTGTTACCATGAAACCTCGCGCGTACTGACCTGTGTATGATTCAGGTTAAGGTGCCTGTGACACTACTCCCATCTACCTCAACTCAAATATTTAACTGATAATTATTGCATATGAAGGTTAGTGTGTATCTCGCCTTTGAAACACGAGCGCATGCATCTAAACCGTCACCACCCGTGTCGGCGTCTTCTGAAGGAAGAAGTTAGCTTGCGTGTGAAACATACAAAACCCTTTTTTTTTTTTTTTTTCGGTAGAATAGGTTTTTACGCCACTACCCTTTTAATGGAAGAGCTTGGCATTGGCTCTCAATAGTGCTTTTTTTCATGAGCCAGAGAGATAACTGATTAACTAGCTTTCCTCACCAAGAGGGTGCATGAGTAGTGAACACTTTTTGTACCCACCGTTTCATGCCGTGCAATCAAAGTAAAGACGATTTTGGGGGGGTTAGTTTGATTTTAATATCGATCATGCAGCATGTACCTGTCCAGAGTGAAACTAGCGAATGTAGAAGACGGCCCATCATATCCATCGCCACACTAAGCTGGCTAAAGTGTCGTCTTTTTGGCTAGACCTTTATTGGTTTCCACCCGTCCGTGTCTTTCATATCATACAGGATTAAGCTGGGTAGTATACAGTAGATGAATCAGAGTGGACCTCTTTTGGCCTCTGCACCATAATTCAGAGAGCTTCCAAGTAGGCCCGGTATCGGATACGAATTTTCACTCGTGAAATACATGTCATTCAAGACACTTCTACTTGGGAAACATAAACTATGCAAATATAATTTATGGGACCGGGAACTTCGGCGGTGCTCGTAGGTCGTCACCATTGGGAAGTTAAGTTGTTTGCCGCCACGTGCAGGAAGTATTAAACAATCTATATATCATCTACCCACGCCAGAGATGAGAACTCGATGGTGCCCCATTAGGCTAAAGTGGCCAACGGATGAATCTCCAAACATTCCTTCTTCCACGGCCGTCTGGTAGGCGCGCACGCAACAAATCCAGGCCAATGTGGCACTCACACGACTTGGGTATATGAACGCCATTACGAGAAAATATTCCGAATGTCCCCGCTGGTGTTGTGTTTCTTATAGCCGAATCGCTTTCTCTGCCGCTGTTTTAATTCTTTTCTGTGCTGAACCGGGGGCCCGGCTTGTTTTTCGTTCCTGACGCACGCTACCTGATTGGCTGATATGTTGAGCAGCGTCCCTGGATTCAGTACCGTTGACGCGCGTCCCTGCGTGTTTCTTGAATGACTGCGCCAACATTCGACTCGCTAAGGCGTCTTGTGAGCCACCTGCAAACCCGTACCCAACCCTTCCCCAAGGGCTTTGCCCACCATCGTCAACCGGAATAATTGTTAGACCAAGGCCCTAAAGAAACGACAATTACATGCCGTCCTGCTCCGACCACCACAAAAACGGGTACCCCGCTGCCGGCTTAATTACATAATGTTCCGTATAGTTTTGGGTATTGCGTCGGATTGGCACGTATCTAACCTGGTTAAACCACCTCAAAAACGTTTGTTGGTTCGAAATCAAGCGTCACTAGAACCGATGTCCCACCTGGTAATGGGACAAATAGTTTTCCCCTGTTCGTCGGTATAGGGCTCAAATCGTGTCAGGGAACCGACAGAGTGTGAACGTAATGTGGTTTATCGTACAACCTAAATCAGAGGTGGTGGATCTTTCTAGGACGATAAAATCCGTAGTATGTACCAGCACAGCGCCGCCACACTCGAGGTGACAATGTCGGAATAGAATAATTTGCTGGCAAATAAAAACAAATCTACTGTCCCGCGGAAAGACGGACGTTCATCTCGCTGACGATGGTACTTGTAAAATATCACCAACTAATTCTAATTTTCAGCACCCTGTTTCGTCAGTGGGAACGCGTCGATAGCACATAAAAACACATTTTTTCTATTCAGAGTTCTGAGAGTTTTTCCGGGCTCGGAAAATGTAAGTTTAGCACTGAGTCCCATCGTTGAGTGTATCGTTTTTCCCGTCTCCGTAGTTTAAAGTTATTTCCACGTGTCGAGGAGAATCGCTTTAAGGGAACGTAGTGTGTGGTTTATCTGTAGACACGATGCACTGACGGCAACAAGCCGTTCCAATATAGGAACGTCCTTAGAAAGGAACCAGCGTCTCCGACTGATCCTGGCGGCTAACGATATCAGATCACTAGATATTTTTAACGACCGCTATCAATCTCATTTCCACTTACGTATAATAAAGGCATTCTCGTCTGATAAGTTCTAGGTTGGAAAACCCACTTTTTTTCCAACCCTCACTAATTTTAACGTGGGCCCTTTTTCAAGTAGTATTCATTGCGACTTTGTTCCAGGTGTACGTAGCGTGAATTTGATGTTTACTTTCTCGTCTACTTGGGTTTCGACGACACAACTTATCTCAACTCCTCGATGAAAGCCTTCCTGGGTGGTGACGACCACGTGGACATTCAGGGTTACAGGTTCGCAGACCTACCTTGGGGCGGAAGTACTGGATCCAAATTTCCCCCGACAACCGTTAAAATACGTATTGTGAATTGAATGCGCCATCCCCAATTCGTATGTGTTGACTCACCTCAATAGTCTGGCGGCCACTTGACGAAAAAGTGACCTGGGGGGTTTCGGGGAACACATCCGGCCGTTAACACTTCGGTAACCCAATAAAACTCATTGTTTAGCTAGCTTAGGATTAGGAGCATATAACCCAAACACTAATCATTAAGCGACCCCAGTTTGCAGTCTGCGGCGTCCTGGCTCTGCACTTGAGTCAGATTGACTATTGACACCGCATTACGCTATATATACGAGGGTTTTAGGCAGAATGAATACAATCTTCTGCCGCGCACGCTTTGGTCCAAGAACGACCAGAACGAAGTTCTTTCCTCCCCGTCCCTATCTGTGACGGCTCCCTGAGCCCCCGCCCAACCCCCCACCACCCGTCACAAAAAGAAACAGACCATACCCACCCCCCCCTCCGACCTTACCAACCGCCTCAACTATCGCCCCCTACACTCCCCCGAAAGAAAACCCACCCCACCACCCCACCCCAAAAAACCACCTCCCCCACCCCCCCCCACCTCTCTCTCCCCCCCCCCCCCCCCCGCCCCCCCCCCCCCCCCCCCCCCCCCCCACAGATTCCCACCCCCCACCCCCCCCACACCATATTACCAGGTTGTCTTCGGCCATACCACTATCCCCTCCATGCTGCTTAGTTTTGTGTCGGCTATCCAGCTGTTGAATGAATTGGGATAACCAAACCACTTGACTAAATACTCTTTACCACTACCTTTTCTCCACCTTTCTGTAAATTGTTTCGATACGATAAATTTCTTTATCACCCACAATTGTATTTCTTCTCGGTAGAATGACCTTTAAGTTCCTTCCTGAATCGTCTTTTAGCACATACGTCACGCGCCTAGTCTGGTTTTATACGACTAAGGGTAAACAGTTTCTTCTGTCCAACCCGACATATAACCTTTTTTAAAGGTTGTTGGCTTTGAGCTAACCTGACACGATCGCCGGCTGTGAAATACACATTTTCTTGATGCGTCTGTTTTACGTATAAATTATTCCACACTTCTTCTTGATAGTGTTGTTAACTTGCACAGGCCATGCGATACTCCGGTGATACGAACCATTGTAGTTCTGTCAGTTTATCTATCACGTCACGTAGCGCAGTGTATTGGTCTTGGTAAATAACGCCACATTTTTCTTTAAGAGTTCGGTTGAATCTTTCTACCAGGCGGCTTTCACATCTTCGTTCTCGTGGTAAAAGAATGCACGCCTCGGTCAGTCAGAATTTTAAGAATGTCGATTGACGAATTCTGAACCTTTGTCGGTCCTGAAAGTTTATCGGTGGCCCTCTTCAAATATTTTACTCACGACCGCCACTAGTTTCTTTCCCCCGTTTTCCTTACTGGATCGGGATGGCCAGGCATATTTACTCAACACATCGATACACGTCACTAGGTAGGCATACCGTCATTGTACCTTCGTAATTTTTGCATATCCAAGTCGGCTTCGAAACTGTTTGATTTATACCCCCGGTAATGGTCCTGTCGTCTCTGAAATCGGCGACGATTCGGTTTTTTGTAACGTGTAGGTATCCTGATGACGTAACCATTTCTGAATGTTTTAGCTGGAAGTTTTGTTATTTCGATGTAAGCGACAGCACCACCATAGGCTCCCGGTTTCTCTGGGTCATAGTAATACTTTCTTATTGCGCGGGGCCTTTTTTCCCATCGGGGTGTAGGTATCCTACTCTTCTTCTCTTCCGCATTTATAACCGGGTGTAGCCACAGGTGTCTCTGCTGGGGCTTTGGGTTCGTCTACCTTCGGTGTTAGCTTGAGCGGCGGTGTCTCGACTACTGGTACCGTAAGGCGCTGACTTCGGGTTTTTGTTCTTGATATCCACCAGACCTAAGTTTGTGCCTATGCTGCTCGAGGCGATTCAGATACCGCTGTAAGTTTTGTTGATATAGTCTGGCTTTGTCACGGGGTGGTAGATCTTCTGTTTCAGGACTTGTTGCCATCTGTATTATCCAAGTCTTGTAGGCTATCGGTTAGTGTTGTCGGGTGGTACGTAGGGTTTTTCCAACCCCGAGGATCGACCAGATCATTTTCTTCATTATAAACCCACAATACCTTTCAGACGTTAGGATGGGTCCGAGCAGGGCGCCGATGATCCACCCTTTTGCGAGATCTGTTTCCGTTTCTTGAGTGATAGTTTTTCTTACGAGTGAGCGCTCTCAGACTGTTTTTGTGACGTTGCAGACGGCCGCTCTGAGCTGGTGTCAGGGAACATCCTTTTATACATTGTGACAGCATTCGCAAATTGATTGGACAGGTCTGGGGAAGCTGTTTTAATAACAGCTTTTACGGCAGGTGACTTGCTTCCCCAAGTACCGCAACATGATTCGTTGCGTTTAAGTTGAACTAGACATGTTCTTTAGGGACGTAGACACTTGTCTTTGGTCGGAAATATATGACTTCGTAGACGGAGTTGATCCGGTGTTTCCTGGCGGAGGTCGAATAACAAATACCCTGTGGAGCCGATTTACGTCCTAAATCTCTTGACATATGACACCCGCCGCTGGAAAAATGTGTTTTCCCAAATTATTAACTTGTGTCACCGTCTCGAGGGTTCTTATACTACTAGGTAATGCGATTCAAACTATGGTTCTTTGTTCTTTATTCTTCCCAAGAGGTTCTGTACAAGATACATGACGCTGAGGTTGCGATGATGACTGCCTTTAGTAAATGTTTAGTTACCTATCATCTGTCTCGGTCATTAGGTCATCTATTACCACTAGCCGACGTCTATCGCCGGTCCATTTGTCCATATCAGGCAGCCCTTCATTAAACTGCACTCCTTTCATATTCTCGTACATGGGTTTGCCATTCCCCATAGCACCATATAACCTCCTTGGAATCGGGTCTACCATGGCTGGTAGATGGGTCAGGAAGCCGCTGGACAAAGACGGTTTTATTACCACTCGCTGTCGGGCCAGCAATCAAACAAGTAAATGGTGTTTCCACGAGTCCATGTCACTAATGACCAGATATGACTCGCACGCCCGTCTATATATTTCCGTGATTAGTGACCCGACAACTCTTGATTATAATGTTTAACCAGGGCGCCACCTGATAGTGATTACCGACGCCCGATGTTTAAAGAATTACTCCCCCTACGGTTGTGCTAGATAATGATCGCTTATCGGCACGGCACCTCTAACAGATGCCTATCCATTTCCCCACCCGGCGAACGGCTTTATCGCCGGTAAAATGTCTTTGTTACCATAATCCTTGACAGAACTTTAGCTGTATTTTGCTCGCTTTGGCAAGGTTACGCTCATAAGTTTGCCATTGCTTTCCCGGCTCAGTATCCACCAAGTCACGAGGGGGGTCGAACCGCTCAGCTCTCACTCCGCTACGAGACTCTTGTGATAAATGGGATTACAAGAGAAGTGTTGTACCCCCAAGCCACAGAGACCGGTATATACAAGAGTACAATTGTGTTAACCCACTCACTTTGATAGCACATTCTGTGACGCTATATTTCTCTTGCTTCTGGTGAATTAAATCATAAATATTCTTATGTTAATTTTCCCACTCGCCAGGCAAAAAAAGTTACCAACCACAGACAAGCAATACGTCGTGATTCATTGTTCGGTGTAATTTGCAGTCGATCGGAATGAAACAAGGCGTTGTTTCGCATTGCTTTAGAAAAAGTTGTGATGGCGGGATCTTCTGCTCTGAATGACTTGTGCGTGTATGCGAATTTATATTTGCATGCAGTCGGTTTGTTGACAATTATAATGTTGACGTTTGGTAAAAACCTGCGGTTTCTTTTTAAAAAAAAACCCGCGTCTTTTTGTAGTAATGTCTTTGTAATTGTGTTGTTTTTATTAAATAATGTCTTTCCGTATAATGTAATTCGCGGTTTGTAGCATGTTTTTTATATTATAAAGAGGTCTTTCCGTATACTAGTATTGCGGGTTTGTTTAATGTTTTTTTTTGGGTCTGACGCAACAGTCGGTAGTTTTTCTGTTATCACAACGGAAATCTGTAAACAAGATATATGACTCACCCAAACTGACACTAAGCTGAGACGTTAAATTATCGTGCCTCGGACTCTGACAATTATGTTTCTAGGAACTAATGTTTCGAGAGAGAGACATTTTTATAATTTCAGTGTCCAAGAAATTACATCTTACGCGGGTAATTACGCTGGCAGCAAAACTGTTTGAAGTAAGGACAGAATACTTACAGAACTGTCCTCTGGTTAGGTGCACTGCCACAAACCCAATTATCTTTCTTCCCTCCGGAGATAGAAAGAAACACGTACGAAAAGATGCAATTACGATTTGACACCAAGTACTAGGTACGTAATTATGGTGGCAGACAATGACAAGAGTGTAGTAGCTATATATAGTCGATGAAAAGTCGTGGTTTTCTTTCTGCGTATTATGAATCTATACTCGAGTGACAATGTGCAGCCACAAACCCGCCTTTGACAGTTCGCCCGGCCCCCCCGTTAACAGTGGCGGTCAAGCAATGTGCCACGTATTTTTCCTCCGACGTCTGATTGGGTATTCAAATGACACTTCTCTCCCACTTGTTCCGTTTCAAATATACACAACACTCACGACAAGTATTTCATGAAACCATGTGAAGTCATTTGAGTGTCCGCAGTCACGGGAAGGATTTTTTTTTATTCACGGATATAATTTCAACATATTTTCTAATTCGTTGCGTTAACATGCGCCTTCTGAATATATTTTATTTAGCGCTGAAAGGGCGTGAAACTGGTGACAATTTTCTCGACATCAGGCAGAATTGTACAACGAATCAACGAGATTTTTGCTTCATATTAGCTGCTCAAAGACATTAAACTATTATCCGCCACGGCGTTTTGACGGGCTCAGAAAAATAATTCCTCTGCTATATTCTCAAAGAGTAATATGCTTGAATCACTTGGTATATTGCCTACAACAGACTCACTAAAGTTGCATGTTGACGAATCACCCCATCGAGTAATTGCGTCGTCTTACAAAGTTCATCCGGCTGGATCACATTCACAAAGGGTCGGCCATTTTATCAGAGAATGTCAGCTACGCAGAGGGCACGGATGTACTCTGTGTAATAACCTTCACATTTGCTACTAATCTACGTCGTCATGTTGTGACTACTCATTCGACACTATGACAGTGTTGTGACTTGCGATTTTTGTGATACAGTTACATCGATCTGTATTTACGGAAACGACTAAAGAACCGAACATGAACTACTATTCAGTGCCGTGTCGACCACTCAACCATCAATCAGTGCTGGTAATAATTACCAGTCCACAAGTCGCAAGCGGCGACGAGAACCGAATACAGACGACAATCTACTGTAAACGTCAGAAGTCAACCAAACAAAACATCAAATGACAGAGTGTCGGCGATTACAGACACTCTACCATCACACTAGCACATCAACACAAGCAGCATCCGCCCGTTCTGCCGCAAGCGTAGCGGGCAGGTGTTATCAACATCCTAGGTGCTTGTCGGGCGATCGATTTCCGCCGACCACAGATGACAGTTACTAACACCAGGGCCGTGTCGGCCGAACAACGTGTCGCCGACCAGCAGATGAGCAGTACTAACACACATACCTTGTCGGCCGATCACGTCGCCGGCCACCGATGAACAGGATTACTAACACAGGTGCCCTGTCGGGTGGCACAGCCGACACTTGACCACTACTACGCACAGTGAATGACGCAGAATGAACAATCTTCTATTTTTTAACGCATCATCACGTACCCGCCGATTGAAGCAGCATCAACATCTACTACCACAGTGAGTGACGGAAACAACAGATACTTTTTCGGTGGCACAGCTGATCGGTTTCGCCGACCACAGATGAACAGTTACTAACACCAGGTGCCGTGTCGCCGATAAGTATCGTCTACTATAATAAAACAACATCATCTGGTGCCCTTACAGAGTGCGCAGCATCATCAACAACAAGCGTGTTACCCAACAGAAGAGCAACTATCACCTAGTACCACAGGCGAGTGACGGATCAACATGTGCCCTGTCGGGTGGCTCGGCGATAATGTATCGCCTACTAATATACTCAACTATCATCGCGTGTCCACGGCTTGGCAACGAATCGGCGGGAACCTCTGTGTTAACACAACTACTGAATATTTGTCATTACAAATATTACCCCCGGATGTTCGAGTGTGTATAATGACACTGGAATACGATTAGATCACACATACGACAGCGGTCGGTATCTGTGTGAATGGACATTTTTTAATCGACCAGATACTGACATGCCGACAGATTGGAGTTCTCGTTTATTCCGATTTTTTAATGTTCAAACTCCCGCTTCAAATAATCGCCAGTCTGCACACAATACTAAGACATCGAGAGACACAACCCTACGATTATACCAGCCAGTTCCAATAACTCTTCCTTGTTCCCTACACCATTTTTATAACCATAGATCTGATTTTGAGGCCTTTGTGACCAAACTAACTGTAGATTTGGTCAATTCAGCGACATTAACCCGACTCAGATACAAAGTATTATGTAGAAACAATTCCCAGTATAACTTTTTATTTACGTTACAACTAGTAGAATTCCCTGTTGGTTGTTGTATTACTAATATTCCAATCATATTACACAAACAAATTTATTATATACGCTTCAAACCGAACTCAAATGGTAGGGCGTACGAGACAATTTGTGTATATTTCGCTATATATCTGTGTTTAAATCAGGGGGAAGCTCTGTTGGAATGTTAAAAAGATACACGAAGACCTGTTCACCAAATGGCTGTGTTATAAAGAGTTGGACGCCCACACACCTTTTCTGGTGTTAGTTTAGTTGATTTACCTGCCCTGGAAGAATGCTTTAAAAACACAAATCAATGTGTTTGCCTTTACAGAGGGGAACATCTGGTTCCGAAATTAGAAGCAGTATACACTCCGATAATAGTGAATCTTCTTTTGCATGAAAACCATTTCATGTATATTGTTGATGTGGCCAAGGCCGCTCGGTGTTTTTCTTGTGGGAAATGCGGTAAGCTGTTTAAGATGTACTGGCGACTGACACCCCACGAACTTAGGTGTAAAGGCGTGCGCACTATCGAAACGTATAAAGGTGGGGTTTATCGCCCACCGATCGATTTTGGAATTGCTCCGTGACCCGGGTTTGACGTAGAAGAAAATTTTTATTTTTCCCTTCAGAGCGTGCTACGATAGGATCTTTCTTCTCCAATGAAAATTTACCGGCTGATTCAAAGTCGACGACCTTCATGGCCAGACACGTCCCCCTCTCCTGTGCGGTCGCCTCTAATGTCCCTGGTTCGACACCCCTAAATTTTTCATCACCACCGTGATCCACAGGTCCTCGTAAATGAAATGTTGGACTATCTCCATGACATAGCTGCTAAATCGTATGACTTTTACTCAAAAAGTTCGAGTCAGTCTTTTGCTAAATTAGGTGACCCACCACCAAAATGGTATGAGAGGCTCGACTTGTATTTTGTTCAACTCCCCGTTTTTGAATGAATAGGGTAAGTATGACATTAACCTTCTGAAACCTTATTTGGTACGGTATTTCCTTGATCGGAGGCTAAACCCGTTCAAGTTTATAGTCAAGAGAAATAATAATTTTATGTGCATAGCGACAGAAAGACTGAAATTCCTCGACGTCTCCAACTTTCTGGTCCCGGGCGTAAGCTACGCGAATTATTTGGCCTCGTTTGGGATAAAAGAAACAAAGGGATTTTTTGCCTATGAGTATCTGACCGACCTCAGTAAGCTAAATGAGACAGCCCTACCACCACACGGTGCTTTTTTCTCAAAGCTTAAAAACCGTAACATTTCCGAAGCAGAATACGCCGTTTGTCAGAAAGCGTGGACTGATAATAAAATGACTACCTTGCGGGACTTTCTAATTTGGTACAACATCAAAGACGTGTCTCCTTTTCTACAAGCCCTGGAAAAACAAGTAGCCTTTTACGCCAAGTTAAATATAGACATGTGCAAACAGGCCATCTCCGTCCCCGGTATTACTTTACAGTACTTATTCAACACTATGAATAAAAATGTTTCTTTTGTTTTGTTTTCGAAGAAGGAGGAGAAGGTGCACAAGTTGTTACGAGATAACGTCGTGGGTGGACCGAGTATAATTTTCCATCGCTACCATCAAGTCAATGAGACCCTTATCAGGGGTAATAAGCTGGTAAAAAGCATTAAAGGCTTTGATGCGAATGCCTTATACCTTTGGTCTCTTATGAAAGAGATGCCATCAGACTTCCCCATATATCGAAGCCGCGACGATGGGTTTAGAGCACACAGATTACACAAGTACACACGTCAGAGTCGCGAGTGGTTAACCTGGGTGTCACACAACAACAACATAGATTTAAAAACCCAATTCAATAGTCACGAGATGCAGCTCGGCGACCGACATATTCGCGTAGATGGGTGGGATAAAAAGAATACGACAGCTTACCAGTTCCATGGGTGTTTGTTCCACGGGCACCCATCTTGCCGTCTAACTGCTGGGAAAACAATTAATCCCGTCAATAAAAAAACCGTTAGTCGAACTATACCAGAACACGTGTGACATCCACGAGTATCTAGAAAAAACTGTTGGGGTGACCGTTAAGGTTATTTGGGAATGTGAGTGGCAGAGATTAAAGAGGTCAAACACAACCATCAAGTGTTTCTTGCGGGAAACATTTCCACCATCAGAACTTCCTTGGGGATCGTTGAGTGAAAACCAGATAATTGAGGGTGTAAAAAGTGATACATTTTTCGGGTTGGTTGAAATGCGATATAGAGACCCCCGACTGATTTAAAAGAGTCATTTGCCGAAATGCCTCCTATTTTCAAGAACACGGAGGTGTCGAGAGACGATATTGGGGAGTTTATGCAAGAATATGCCATAAAAAATAAACTACTGAGTACCCCACGACGGACATTGATCGGTAGTTATTTCGGGAAGAAAATTTTATTAGCCACCCCTCTTTTAAAGTTGGTATCTAGCGCATGGGTTGGTCGTTACCCACATCTACCAGACAATAGAATATCGACCGGTTAGTTGTTTTAAAACAATTCGGGGAAGCAGTCTCTAACGCCCGTCGCCAAGGGGACAAAAATCCGGCCGAGTCTATTACAGCCGACACAATGAAGTTGTTAGGTAACGCCGCTTACGGGAAAACACTTACCAATAAGGCCAAACATACTGATGTCTCCTACTGTCAGGGAAAAGACACTACCAAATTAATCAATAACCCCAGGTTCAAAAGCATGACTGCTGTTACAGACGATCTCTTCGAAGTAGAAACCCTAAAAAAGAAAACTGTCTGGGATCTACCTCTACAGATTGGGTTCTTTGTCTACCAGTATGCCAAGTTGCGCATGCTAGCTTTCTATTACGACTTTCTCGACAAATTTATCGCTAAAGAAGACTACCAACTCACTGAAATGGACACTGACTCTCTCTATTTGGCCCTTAGCGCTGACTCACTCTCTGAAGTAGTTAGACCACAACCTTAGAGCAGAGTATGACAGAGTCTATAATCAGTGGTTCCCATCTGAAACCTGCCCTGTTCATAGAATTACCCCTAGTACTGATACCTGTCAGGATTGTCAGACTATCAAAGCCTATGAAAAGAGAACCCCCGGGCTTTTCAAACTAGAGTACGAAGGGGCGGGGATGGTCTCGTTGTGTAGTAAGACGTATATTTGTGTGGGTGATTATGATAAAATCAGTACCAAAGGTCTGACCAAAAACCACAACACGCATCTAAACAAGGACACGTTTTTGGAAGTATTAAACACCCAAACACCGAGTGGGGGAACCAATATAGGCTTCAAAACACAAGACTCTTCTGTATATACATACACGCAACATCGTAATTCACTGTCATATCTCTATATAAAAAGAAAGGTTGACAGTGATAATATCTCGACTATGCCATTACTTATTTAATATGTATTGTTTGTCTATATATGATTTAATAAAATTATTATATACCTTACTTGAGTCGTTTGTTTTTTATTTTTAATGTTTTATGTCGTATTTTTTATGTCGTACCTATAATTACTTGACCACGCACGCCACCTCTGATGAGTCACTAGAACACGTCACCTATGATGAGTCACTAGACCACGCCTACATTTTTGGGGAAAAAAGAGTTATCGCCCTTTGAGGATCAGGATCGATAAATGGTTGATTTATATAAGATCCTCAAATACGCTGGATAACCACGTTACTACACTACTCACACATGATAGGATGCACAATTTATGGCCTGGAATATTTCTCTGCATCTCGTCAAGTGCATACTGCAGAATTAAATATCACATGAAGTGATAGATAAATCACATTTTGAATAAAATACATAATACGCAGTATCTTCTTCTTCTTCTTCTTCTTCTTCTTCTTCTTCTTCTTCTTCTTCTTCTTCTTCTTCTTCTTCTTCTTCTTCTTCTTCTTCTTCTTCTTCTTCTTCTTCTTTCTTCTTCTTCTTCTTCTTCTTCTTCTTCTTCTTCTTCTTCTTCTTCTTCTTCTTCTTCTTCTTCTTCTTCTTCTTCTTCTTCTTCTTCTTCTTCTTCTTCTTCGTCTGCGTTCATCCGGAGTTTTTTTTTTTTTTTTTTCGAACGTGATTGCGTTGTGCCTGTTTATAGCAGAGCTGCGTTCTTGCGCCGTTAGGCCGACACATCCGACTTATGCGGACATTTGTTGACCGGGTTAACCTTCCCGGATACGCAGTATCTGATACTGTTCCAATGTGAAGAAATGTTATCCCCACTGTCAGCGCTGAGTCACTGTGAAATCTTTCTGTCTGCATAACCCCGGTGTTAGATGCGTAATTGTTATGGCCTCGACGTATTTTAACGTGCAGACTTTGCAAACGGAACCTCCAGTTTTTCGCCCTTATCACAGAAGGGTAGACACCCGATCTCGCTACCCTAGAGATCAGGGGAACGTGTGGCATTATTAGATACCAAAGGTTCTTGGGAAATTTCCCAGCCCTAAACTTGGATTCTAACCCGGTACTCTCTGAGGCGGACACGTAACCCCCAAGTCAACTCTTGCTATCTCACGACTGGTTGACCAGGGTTGTCTGGTACCCTACAGTACAATCCTGGATTGATCCCACAGCCGTGCAGTTAGGAAAAAAACGATCCTCCTAAAACCTGGTGATTGAACGCTGACCACTGTCTCGACAGGCAAATACATCAACCACTCAGCCAACGCGACAGGAGAACAATCGTAACACATACATATAATAACATCATTGATCCAATCTTAATCGCCTTGTGATAAAACATACCGCGTACTGCGATTGATTTTCCCGCCACGACGCACGCATAAAGTACAGTCTTATATTTTCTTTAAGTTTGAGCCCATACATTTTTGAATACTTTAAAAGTATCACTAGCTAGGAATTGATTGGCTGCTCGCCCAACGCGTGCTGCTTTACGATTGGTTGACCAGGGCTTACTGGTATGGGATTTGTAATTTATACAAAAAAATGTCTCCCCATCTGTGCACTCAAAATCGGTAAGCCGATTGCAAAGACGAAGTTTCATATTCAGATCTTGAAACTGTTGACTAAATCTGTTGCCAGATTAATATTAAATCGTTTCCACATCTGTGTAACTTAGCCTCGAAATCAACTTAAGAGAATTCCAATTTTTTATTTGTGGTCAAAGAGACTCGTGGAAATCGGATCTTATTATTTTAATTCGTTATTTGAATGATGCATGGCCTGTGAGGGTCTGTAGAGATGTTGGGAGTTGGTTTTATGTTTCTTTAGAAATGGGTATTGAGCGAGAGAAAGAGAGAGAGAGAGAGAGAGAGAGAGAGAGAGAGAGAGAGAGAGAGAGAGAGAGAGAGAGAGAGAGAGAGAGACAGAGAGAGACAGAGAGAGACAGAGAGAGACAGAGAGACTGAACGAACGAACGAACGAACGAACAAACGAACAAACGAAAATCTTTATTTCCAAAGGGTTAAGAATTGGGCACGCAGGCCCGTCTGACATTCTGCCCTTCTTCTCTATTTCCTCTCATACAAAAGCGAGTAATAGATGGGGAGAAAGAGAGAGGGAGACAGATAGTGAGAGAGAGAGAGAGAGACGTGTGGAGATAAAGAGAGCAACAGATGGAGAGAAAGATGTACAGGTAGAGAGATGATATATATATATATATATATATATATATATATATATATATATATATATATATATATATATATATATATAGAGAGAGAGAGAGAGAGAGAGAGAACCCACTCCGACTTCAGAGGTACTTTTACGTCAAGTACGGGAAGTCAACATTTTAGTCCAACTGACTGGTGTAGAGGCTGAAACCTTTACCTCGGCATCAGCACACCGGATGTTTAAGAACGTGCGTTCTAATCCATTCGGCCATGCTGATCTTCAGCGAAAGAGTTAACAATCACACAGTAGTGGAGGTCTGGCTTGGAACTAGCAACATGATGAAGATAACATCATACAGTGGCGGAAAAAAACAGTGGAAGATAAACTCTGGGGACCAGTGCGTGAACTAAAAGGACAGTTACATTCATACAATGAATAATTGCATTTATAGATACATTTCCAGCGAACGAAAGAAGAAGAAGAAGTGGCGGAATAGCTAGGGTGTCAGCTCGTCTTATAGCAAGTAGACCCCGTGATTCCCCAATAAAGTGTCCACTCAACTTCCCTTAAACATTAGACGATATGTTAAAAATATTGACGAGGTTTTAGTTATCGGCCACCAATATTTGTAGATGGTCGATGACTGAATGGACCAGAATTTGTGGGACAACTTGTAGCAGTCTCGCAGTCCAACATTTACAGCAGAGATGGTCAATGTCTGAATGGACCAGAATTTGTGGGACAACTTGTAGCAGTCTCCCAGCCAACACTTACAGCAGAGATGGTCAATGTCTGAATGGACCTGAATTTGTGGGACAACTTGTAGCAGTTTCCCAGTCCACCACTTACAACAGAAATGGTCAGTATCTAAATGGACAAGAATTTGTGGGAGATTGTCAATGTCTGAATGGACCAGAATTTGTGGGACAACTTGTACCAATCCTGCGGCTGTGTTGCGTCATACTCCCTCGTCTGGTGCTGGCGGTGTTTCATCTTGCTCCAGTTTACAGATCGCCACTTTTCTATGGCGCGCCAACAGCCCAACACGACATGTGTGCGCGCGCGCATGTGTGTGTGTGAGTGTGCGTGCGTACGTGAGTGTGCGTGTGTGTATGTGTGTGTGCTTGTTTGTGATGAGTTTATTATGATTGTTATCATAGAGCATACATTTATTGCAGTGCCATTAAACCAGGAATGTTTTTTGTTTTTGTGTTTAGATATTGATGTTTCCACCGCGTACATGTTAGCCGAGAGCCAACAATAGGTGGTCATTTTGATTTCAAAGGGTTAAGAATTGGACATACAGGCCCATCTGACATTCTTCTTCCTCTTCTTCTGCGTTCATCCGGAGTTTTTTTTTCGGACGTGATTGCGCTGTGCCTGTTTACAGCAGAGCTGCGTTCTTGCGTCGTTAGGCCGACACATCCGACTTCTGCGGGCATTTGTTAACCGGGTTAACCTTCCCGGATCTGACATTCTGCCCTTTTAATCTCTCTGCTCTTATGCATTATTTAATTCATACATACTTATGAAGCTTATCTTAGACAACTTCAACAACAATAGAAACAATATATGCATTATAAACACATGGAAAATGTGCTGTAATCAACAATAATAATTGAGAAGAAGCGAGTTAGTTGGTGGGGCAGTTATCGATATACAGACATCACAACTCTAAAACACAGGAGAGTAAAAGACTCCATACACACTTCTTTACTCCTCTCTTTTTCGTCTTTCAAGTCGGAGTGGCTTCGCCTGGTGGATCGTTTGTTTTCAACCAATATATTTGTCCTCAAACTGAGCGAGCCCAGTGTTTCATCCGCTCAACTTATGTTGGGTGCTCCTGCAGAAAATGTTCAGCTGTCATTTTACCAGTTCCCCAGATGGATTCACCAGTATCTCTTATCGTTATCGCCTTGAAGAAGTGGTATTGCAGAATGCTATGTCCTATCACCTATACTGAAACATTCAAATATACTAATGTCCGCAAAACGGCAGATAATTGATAGCATAGTCACACCAACCCTTTGTTACCAATGCCGCACTTGGACATTATCCGGATCACACTTACACAAAATCAACGCCGTGAGTTTAGATGTTTGAGGGGAGCTTAACTATCCGAGACCGAGTAAGAAATGATGTTATCAGACAGACCGTTGGATCAACATCTTGTGTCACATATATTGAAAGGCAGAAAATCAAATGGTTCCACCATCCCGTTAGAGTACAACACCATCAACTATCAGCTCTGGCCCTAGATCAAAGAAGATCTGCGACGAGAGCAAGAGGACGCCCGAAAAGAGCATGGACTGGCGCCATCAAAGCCATTGTACAATCCAGTGGTGTGCAGAGGTTCTTTGATGCCCGGGGCCAACCCCTTGATTGGATGCCCCTAAATTGTTCTTTACCTCATTCATTCCTCCTCCCCTCCCAATGCACTGTCCTGCCCCCCTCTCCCTAATTGGATGCCCCCCTCCCAGCTGGATACCCGGGGCCGTCGCACCCCCTCACCATTCCTCCTCACCTCCCACTGCACTGTCCTGCTCCCCTCTCCCTAATTGGATGCCCCCTCCCGGCTGGATGCCCGGGGTCGTCGCACCCCCCGCACCCCCCTCTGCACGCCACTGGTACAATCACATGGAATGACATTATCCAATGCCTATCGGGCGCTGGCACATCAACTATACAATGCCTCCTATCGGGCGCTGGCACGTCAACTATACAATGCCTCCTATTGGACGCTGGCACGTCAACTATACAATGCCTCCTATTGGACGCTGGCACGTCAACTATACAATGCCTCCTATTGGACGCTGGCACGTCAACTATACAATGCCTCCTATTGGACGCTGGCACGTCAACTATACCTATACAATGCCTCCTATCTATAGCTGGCACATCAACTATACAATGCCTCCTATCTAGCGCTGGCACAGCAACTATACAATGCCTCCTATCTAGCGCTGGCACATCAACTATACAATGCCTCCTATTGGACGCTGGCACGTCAACTATACAATGCCTCCTATTGGACGCTGGCACGTCAACTATACAATGCCTCCTATTGGACGCTGGCACGTCAACTATACAATGCCTCCTATTGGACACTGGCACGTCAACTATACAATGCCTCCTATCGGGCGCTGGCACATCAACTATACAATGCCTCCTATCGGACGCTGGCACGTCAACTATACAATACCTCCTATTGGACGCTGGCACGTCAACTATACAATGCCTCCTAGAGGACGCTGGCACGTCAACTATACAATGCCTCCTATTGGACGCTGGCACGTCAACTATACAATGCCTCCTATTGAACGCTGGCACGTCAACTATACAATGCCTCCTATAGGACGCTGGCACGTCAACTATACAATGCCTCCTATAGGGACGCTGGCACGTCAACTATACCAATGCCTCCTATAGGACGCTGGGCACGTCAACTATACAATGCCTCCTATATAGCGCTGGCACAGTCAACTATACAATGCCTCCTATAGGACGCTGGCACGTCAACTATACAATGCCTCCTATAGGACGCTGGCACGTCAACTATACAATGCCTCCTATAGGGAGCATGGGCACGTCAACTATACAATGCCTCCTATAGGACGATGGGCACGTCAACTATACAATGCCTCCTATAGGACGCTGGGCACGTCAACTATACAATGCCTCCTATAGGACGCTGGCACGTCAACTATACAATGCCTCCTATAGGGACGCTGGCACGTCAACTATACAATGCCTCCTATAGGACGCTGGCACGTCAACTATACAATGCCTCCTATAGGACGCTGGCACGTCAACTATACAATGCCTCCTATAGGACGCTGGCACGTCAACTATACAATGCCTCCTATTGGACGCTGGCACGTCAACTATACAATGCCTCCTATTGGACGCTGGCACGTCAACTATACAATGCCTCCTATTGGACGCTGGCACGTCAACTATACAATGCCTCCTATCTAGCGCTGGCACGTCAACTATACAATGCCTCCTATCGGGCGCTGGCACGTCAACTATACAATGCCTCCTATTGGACGCTGGCACGTCAACTATACAATGCCTCCTATTGGACGCTGGCACGTCAACTATACAATGCCTCCTATTGGACGCTGGCACGTCAACTATACAATGCCTCCTATTGGATGCTGGCACGTCAACTATACCTATACAATGCCTCCTATCTAGCGCTGGCACATCAACTATACAATGCCTCCTGTCTAGCGCTGGCACAGCAACTATACAATGCCTCCTATCTAGCGCTGGCACATCAACTATACAATGCCTCCTATTGGACGCTGGCACGTCAACTATACAATGACTCCTATTGGACGCTGGCACGTCAACTATACAATGCCTCCTATTGGACGCTGGCACATCAACTATACAATGCCTCCTATTGGACGCTGGCACGTCAACTATACAATGCCTTCTATTGGACGCTGGCCCGTCAACTATACAACGCCTCCTATCTAGCGCTGGCACGTCAACTATACAATGCCTCCTATCGGGCGCTGGCACGTCAACTATACAATGCCTCCTATTGGACGCTGGCACGTCAACTATACAATGCCTCCTATTGGACGCTGGCATGTCAACTATACAATGCCTCCTATTGGACGCTGGCACGTCAACTATACAATGCCTCCTATTGGACGCTGGCACGTCAACTATACCTATACAATGCCTCCTATCTAGCGCTGGCACATCAACTATACAATGCCTCCTATCTAGCGCTGGCACAGCAACTATACAATGCCTCCTATCTAGCGCTGGCACATGAACTATACAATGCCTCCTATTGGACGCTGGCACGTCAACTATACAATGCCTCCTATTGGACGCTGGCACGTCATCTATACAATGCCTCCTATTGGACGCTGGCACGTCAACTATACAATGCCTCCTATCGGGCGCTGGCACGTCAGCTATACAATGCCTCCTATTGGACGCTGGCACGTCAACTATACAATGCCTCCTATTGGACGCTGGCACGTCAACTATACAATGCCTCCTATTGGACGCTGGCACGTCAACTATACAATGCCTCCTATTGGACGCTGGCACGTCAACTATACAATGCCTCCTATCGGGTGCTGGTACGTCAACTATCCCTCCCCACAACGCTTGATGGCCAAAGTGGAAGGTTATGACTGAAGAGTGTGACTTATTCACTTCAGTGGTTTGGTAATAGACATCTTCTTTCTGGTCACCGGGCGTTATCTTTCTGGTGACCTGGTATAATATTTCTGGTGATTTGACATCATCTTTCTGGTGACCTGGTATAATCTTTCTGGTGACCTCTCTTTGGACTCAAGCATAGTACATACACGTCCTACAACTTCTAGTGCACTGGGCTAATTTTTGTGTGTGGACTAGCTTTCCATATTACCAGTGCACCTCGCCATCAGGCGAAACCACTCCGACTTCAGAGGTATTTGTAATTTACGTCCCCAAGTCAAGGACGAGGCATCAGCTTCCCACTTATATCTATGGGTGCTTTGTATAAATGTCCTGGCCTCATAATAGGATGCATCTCCGGGAGTCTCCGTGGCGAAGTGGTCAAGCCGTTTGATTCGGGCTCCGAAGGTTATGGGTTCGATTCCGGGCCGCGTCCTTCGGTTCACGAGTGAAATTATTCGGGGTCGTCGCTAGAGCTATGGAGTTCGTGCTTTGTGCGACGCTTTCCGCACTGCGGAAAGAAACTGAGCCATATGGGATAAACCCAGGTGCAATGAAGTCGACGTTAAGTCGACTTTTTTTTTATAGGATTCACCTCTATCAGGCAGAATTAGTCTTCTTATTTATCGACTTGTCTTTATTCATAGCTATCTTGCAATGAGATGGAACCTACCGTATTACAATCCTTTGGGATTTCAGAAACGGACATATACAGATTTTAACTCCGCTGTTTCCAAAACAAAAGTCATCAGTGCAAACTGTTACGCACTTTGAACTGTAATTGTTCGGCATTTTGACTGTTCTTAACGAGAAATATGTCTTCAAATATCCAAAGCCATACATACACGCCATCTCAAATGGCCTTCATAATACTGATAGCCAGAATGTCTCCTTTGTCTTCATGCAAGCTGTTTCCTTTTCTTTCTACCCCTCCCCCGTCTCGATCCTTCTACTAATATGCATGCGATGATTAATCTGTTATAAATCCATTATATGGATAAACTGACGATCGCCAACGTCTCATGTACGTACATCAAATCCCAGCTCAATCGATCCGTCCTGAAAATCCTTTGGCAATAGCTCGCAAACTAATAAAAGCGAAACAGCCAGTAGATTCAGTCGCACGTGAAAAGACAGCAGATCGGGCCGGCGTCACATCGCCACGACAATGGAAGGAGAACGGTTGTTTGGGCGGGGGAATGTAAACTATTCAACTCTGCTTACTCACAAATGTTACCATACTTTCTCATTATATAAAGATGCTTTTCCTTTCCTACGTGGCAATTCACAGCGGCGTGTCGCGTGAGACAGTTCATATTATGATCTTAGACCAATTTCAAAGAAAAGTTGTTTCATTGGTTAGGCACGCTAACTTTAATTTTGTGTTTTAAAGTATAAATGCAAGGCACTTAATTTGTTTTACTGAAATATTACAAAAGTGTAAAATTTGAGTAGAGAAGAAATTAGTCTGATAAATTATTAATTACACTTTTAGACCAACGTCTCAAAAGAAGCTGGCCAAATCTCCAGTCCAGAAAAGATCTTTTGCTGGCCTCCTGATCAAATTCACAAAACTTCGTAAGTAATTACATGTTTCATTTTATTTCTAAATGTTAACTGTATTTGCTTTGAGTTGTTTGTATTTTACACGTTTATAGCTGGTGTTCCGGATATCTTCACACCCTTGTATTTATGCATCGTTTAACTCTAGCCTAATATACCTTGGCTTAAAAACATCCAACAAACTTACATTAGTGTTGTAGGGCTTAAACTTCCAGTGCGCTGACGCGAGGGGTAGTAGGGTTTTGAGTTCAGCCCGCTCACCGGGCAGTTGGACTTCAACGTTGATTAATCTTTCAGAAAGAAATGGCAAACTACTGAACGTTATATTGCCTTGATTATCAATTTGGGTTTGATTGTAACGTCCTGAAAAAAGACATTCAATATTTAGATTTATAGCTAAAACACAACATAATTAGATTTATAGCTAAAACACAATTACATTTATAGCTAAAGCAAACAACAGCATTAGATTCAAAGCTAAAGCAAACAACAGAATTAGATTTTAAGCTAAAAAAAAACAACATCATTAGATGTATAGCTAAAACAAACAAGACATAATTAGATTTATAGCTAAAACCAACAAAAGAATTGGGTGTGTAGCTAAAACAAACAACAGCATTAGATTTATAGATAAAACAAACAACAGCATCAGATTTCCAGCCCAAAAAAATAACATCATTAGATTTATAGCTGAAACAAAGAAAAGAATTATATTTATAGCTAAAACAAACAACATAATTAGATTTATAGCTAAAACAAACAGCATTAGATTTATAGCTAAAACAAACAACAGAATTAGATTTATAGCTCTTCCGGGAAGGTTAACCCGGTCAACAAATGCCCGCAGAAGTCGGATGTGTCGGCCTAACGGCGCAAGAACGCAGCTCTGCTGTAAACAGACACAACGCAATCACATCCGAAAACAAAAACTCCCGATGAACGCAGCAGAAGAAGAAGATTTATAGCTCAACCAAACAACATAATTAGAATTAAATCAAATTCACAAAACTTCGTAAGTAATTACATGTTTCATTTTATTTCTAAATGTTAACTGTATTTGCTTTGAGTTGTTTGTATTTTACACGTTTATAGCTGGTGTTCCGGATATCTTCACACCCTTGTATTTATGCATCGTTTAACTCTAGCCTAATATACCTTGGCTTAAAAACATCCAACAAACTTACATTAGTGTTGTAGGGCTTAAACTTCCAGTGCGCTGACGCGAGGGGTAGTAGGGTTTTGAGTTCAGCCCGCTCACCGGGCAGTTGGACTTCAACGTTGATTAATCTTTCAGAAAGAAATGGCAAACTACTGAACGTTATATTGCCTTGATTATCAATTTGGGTTTGATTGTAACGTCCTGAAAAAGACATTCAATATTTAGATTTATAGCTAAAACACAACATAATTAGATTTATAGCTAAAACACAATTACATTTATAGCTAAAGCAAACAACAGCATTAGATTCAAAGCTAAAGCAAACAACAGAATTAGATTTTAAGCTAAAAAAAAACAACATCATTAGATGTATAGCTAAAACAAACAAGACATAATTAGATTTATAGGCTAAACCAACAAAGAATTGGGTGTGTAGCTAAAACAAACAACAGCATTAGATTTATAGATAAAACAAACAACAGCATCAGATTTCCAGCCCAAAAAAATAACATCATTAGATTTATAGCTGAAACAAAGAAAAGAATTATATTTATAGCTAAAACAAACAACATAATTAGATTTATAGCTAAAACAAACAGCATTAGATTTATAGCTAAAACAAACAACAGAATTAGATTTATAGCTCTTCCGGGAAGGTTAACCCGGTCAACAAATGCCCGCAGAAGTCGGATGTGTCGGCCTAACGGCGCAAGAACGCAGCTCTGCTGTAAACAGGACACAACGCAATCACATCCGAAAACAAAAACTCCCGATGAACGCAGCAGAAGAAGAAGATTTATAGCTCAACCAAACAACATAATTAGAATTATAGCTAAAACAAACAACATGGTTAGATTTATAGCTAAAACAAACAAGACAGAATCAAGAGCCAATGCAGTTCTACCACAGCTGTTACTTTACTCCCCTCACGAGACAGCTATGACTGTCAAAGTAACGAATAACAAATTCATGTGATCTCTGTTTATGATTGTAAACTGTAACTGCCACGGTACAGGCGAGTCGAGTAAAGGAAAGTTTGAATAATCTGGACTAAAGAATGAAGATAAGATGGGTGGGGGAGGGGGGGGGAGAAACAAACACAAACCCACACGCACGCACGCACACACACAGGGTGAGAGAAAATATTGATAGAGAGGCCCGAGAGAAGAAAGAGGAGAACGAGGGAGTAGGGAGTGAGATAAGAGGAGTGAGATAAATAGTTGTGAGAGAGAGGAGAGAGAAAGAGGAAAGAGAGAGGAAAAAAGACAGAGCGAGAGAAGAGACAGAGGTAAAGGGGGGGGGGGAAGAGAGAGAGTAGAGAGAGAGGAGATAACATGAGGAGTGAATAAGGGGGAGAAGGTAAAGGGGGGG
>JACEFZ010022176.1:0-15000 GCA_014155875.1 Cepaea nemoralis
TTGAACACGTTGCTGTTTCTTTATCTATGCTGTCTGTATAGGCTATGAACAAATAGGGGGACAGGACACAACCTTGTCGAACTTCGGATTTTATGGAGAAGGGATCTGAGTGTCCTCCATTTGTTCTTAAGGTGCATTGTTGTTGTATAAGCTTCTGCATACGGTTGTTAGATGCGAGCGTGGGATTTTTTTTAAAAATATATACATTTAAATGCATGTCCTTTACAGGACGTTTCAGTCAACCCCACAGTGTTAGCCTGATTGCTATTTACTCGACAATTTTACGTTTAGTACTTTGCCATTGCTTTCTGAACGGCCAGTGCTCACACCATCAACCTTAAAGCAAAGCGATCTGCTATCAATTGTGAAACATCATTCACTAACCTCCTAGGCCAGAGACGCCGGCGATATAAGAAAACGAAACATCAAATAATGATTGGCGCATATAGCAAGCTGTTTTGTAGGTTAACATGACGTTGATCGCACCATCCACTGTAGAGCATGCAACATTTTGTTAGGGTTACACAAACTAGTAGGCAATAATAGAGAAACCGATTTTATTTAATTTATTTGTTTGTTTGTTGTTGTTTGTTTACCTTCGCTGGCTTTAAACTCAAGCGAAGTCCATACATGTGCTACTACTTCTAGTTGACTTTTGATTTTTCATGTTGATTAGTTTTCCCTATTACCAGTGCTCACTCGCCATCAGGCGAACCCACTCCGACTTCTAAAGTATAGGGTGTGTTTTTAATGACTGTGGGTTTTGTTTTTTGAAAATATTGCCGTTCCAAGTTTTGTATTCACCCTCTGTGGAGTTCATGCAACATAAAGGGTAAATACAAAACTAGGAACGGCAAAATTTTTGTAAACCACACAGTCATTAAAAATACACCCTGTACTTGTAATTTACGTTCCAAAGTCAAGGACGAGATGTCAGTATTTTAGTTCAACTGACCGGTGTAGGGGTTGAACCCGCTACTCGACATCAGCACACAGGAGGTTAAAGATTGAACTTGTTCTTATCTATTCGGCCATGCTGACTTCCAGAGTAACAGATAAAATCTACGGGTAATAAACATGTAAAAGTGAGATTAGAAGTAAATAAACTACACAGACTGACATATAGTCCCAACTTAAAGGAACTGACATCAAACAAAGTTTATTTTTAAATTGATAATAATCGGCAACTCAAAGTGACTCTGTTTCAAAAGACGGGCTTTCAAAATGTCAGGGCGGAATGGATGAAAGGAACTAGAAAAGCCATGTTAGAAGATACAGAAAAGCCATGTTAGAAGATACATAAAAGCTATGTTAGAAGATATGGAAAAGTAATAGTAGAAGATATATAAAAGACATGCTAGAATATATATATATATATCATTCATTGGTTGTCAGTCAGGTCTTAGTCAGATATGACTGAGCTACCGTATAACAGTAGACGGTACTACCTGGTTTCTGTTAGCGCCGAACGTTGGGCGGCGCTTACCAAACCCGACACCCCACATTGTGCCAACGGCTTCGGGCGGAAGAGCACAATTGGGAGGGTACAAGCCTTACCCTGGTGCGAGGAAATGCAAGCTAAAGACAAAATTGTCATGGCAGGGCTGACCAGGCCCTAAGCCTTGGTTGGCGACTGGTCTAGGATCGAAGCTCCGACAGGCGGACAGTTAGAGCAATGCTTTGCTGATCCGGCAGCTTCTGCAGCTTGTCTTGTTCCAGATGTAGGGGTGTTACCTTTCCTCTGGAGTGAACTAGGCAGGCCGAGAGAGGGATCATGCTGCATGGGCAACACATGATATCTATATTTTAGCCCAGGCTTTGTATATTGCTGGCCTGCAGGAGACTCGCCTCGCTGAGGAAGGGTCACTCAGGGAAAACAACTACACCTTTTTCTGGAAGGGTAGAGGGCAGGCAGAAAAAAGGCAACACGGTGTGGGCTTTGCAGTGAAGAATTCGCTACTGGGAATGATTGAAATTCCAGCAGGAGGAAATGAAAGACTATTATCCCTGCGCTTGGCAACCTCTTGTGGGTTTGCCACCATTATTACTGCATATGCACCGACACTCGATTCCTCTGATGATGTGAAGGATTTGTTCTATGAGGAGTTAGACTCCGTGATCAAGGCAGTTCCAAAATCTGACTACATTTATATGCTCGGTGATTTCAATGCTCGTGTGGGCAAGGACTCGAGTTCATGGCCAGTGTCCCTTGGAAAATACAACATCGGTCGCATGAATGAAAATGGGCAAAGGCTGCTGGAGCATTGCACCAGTAATGACCTATGTATTACAAACTCTTTTTTTAAAACAAAAGAGATGCATAAGGTCACATGGAAACATCCAAGATCCGGCCATTGGCACCAGCTGGACTTCATCATCACACGGAGACAACATCTGAACCATATATCATTGACTCGTAGTTACCACAGTGCTGACTGTGATACAGATCATTCTTTGGTTGTTGCAAGAGTTAGACTGAGACCAAAGAGAATCTACACAGCTAAACACAAATCTAGCCCCAGGATTAATATTATTAACACTCATGATCCTGAAAAGTGCTTTCAGTTTCAACAGCAACTTGAAGACGCTTTCACTGATACACCAGAAAATTGTACAGTAAATGAAAAGTGGGGTCAAATTAAGGAAACTCTTTATAAAACTGCCGTAGGGGTTTACGGCACTGTGGATCATAAGAGGCAGGACTGGTTTGCGGCCAACAGCGAGACTCTGCAGCCCTTGATTGATAAGAAGAAGAAAGCTCTCTTAAGAAACAAGGAAAGACCAACGCGTAACACTCTGAGTGAGCTAAGGCAAGCTAGGAAGGATGTGCAAAAGGCTGCCAGGCAGTGTGCAAATGATTATTGGATCAAGTTATGTGAGTCCATTCAAATCGCAAGTGATAAGGGAGACATAAGAAGCATGTATGAAGGAATAAAGAAAGCCTGTGGTCCAGTGATCAAAAGAAGTGCACCGCTGAAAACCTTGACTGGAGAAGTCATCACTGATAAGAAACAGCAGATGGACAGATGGGTAGAGCACTATTTGGAGCTTTACTCAAGTGAGACCAAACTAGCGGATGATGCCCTAACTGCCATAGAGGCTCTACCAACTCTTGACCACCTGGACACACTTCCCACCATAACAGAAGTTAAGTGTGCTATAAATGAACTTGCATCTGGCAAGGCTCCAGGTAAGGATGGGATTCCAATAGAGGTTATCAGGAGTGGGCAAGACACACTCACTCTACAGATCCACCAGCTAATAGAGCTATGCTGGCGTGAAGGACAAGTCCCACAGGATTTCAAAGATTCAAACATCATAACGCTGTACAAGAACAAGGGTGATCGGAGCGACTGTAACAACTATAGGGGTATCTCACTTCTGTGTATTGTTGGAAAAGTATTTGCCAGAATTGTTCTGCGCAGACTTCAAGTCCTAGGAGATCAAGTCTACCCCGAATCACAGTGTGGCTTTCGACAGAACCGGTCTACCACTGATATGATATTCTCATTGCGACAAATGCAAGAAAAATGCCGTGAACAGAATCAACCACTGTTTATTGCCTTCATCGACCTCACAAAGGCATTTGATTTGGTCAGTCGTGAGGGTCTGTTCAAGGCACTAAAGAAGATTGGCTGCCCACCAACTCTTCTGTCCATTGTGGAATCGTTCCACACAGGCATGAAGGGTATAATCAAGTTTGATGGTGCAACTTCTGAAGAATTTGAAATCAAGAGTGGAGTTAAGCAAGGTTGTGTACTAGCTCCCACCCTCTTTGGAATATACTTTTCACTTCTACTGAAATATGCATTTCGTGATCAGGATGGTGGTATATACATTCACTCACGCTCAGATGGCGGCCTCTACAATGCTCAGAGATTGAAGGCTAAGACCAAAATTAGGAGGGTACTGATCAGAGAGTTGCTTTTTGCAGATGATGCTGCAGTTACGACCCACTCTGAGGAAGAATTGCAATGTCTACTATCTGCATTCTCCAATGCTTGTTCTGAATTTGGTTTAACAATTAGCAAAAAGAAGACACAGATTATGTCACAAGGTGCACATGGGGTACCATCAATCTTTATTGACGACGCCGAACTAGAGATAGTAGACCATTTTACATATCTAGGATCAGTGGTAAATAGCAAATTATCCCTAGATCAGGAAATCAACATCCGGATTGGTAAGGCAGCAACAACAATGAACAGGTTAAGAAAAAGAGTCTGGGAGAACAGGAAGCTTACTGCCAAAACAAAAGTCCTTGTCTATCAAGCCTGTGTCCTTAGTACTCTTCTCTATGGCAGTGAAACCTGGACAACTTACTCACACCAAGAGAACAATTTAAACAGCTTTCATATGCGGTGTCTGCGAAGAATTCTTGGTATTAAGTGGCAAGACAAAATCACAAATACTGAAGTATTGGAAAGATCAGGTTGTGTGACAGTTTATTCCATGCTCAGTCTTCGTAGACTTAGATGGATAGGACATCTTAGGAGGATGGATGATGGTAGAATACCAAAGGATATCTTTTTTGGTGAATTACAGATGGGTAAGAGATCTCAGGGTCGGCCTCTACTACGATACAAAGATGTGTGTAAGCGGGACATGATTGATACAGGCATTGATAATGCACATTGGGAGCAAGTCGCCGCTGAACGTGTTGCATGGAGGGCAAATATCAGAAATGGAATAAAGTCAAAGGAGAAAATTATTGCAGAAAAGTCACACACCAAGCGTTTGAGACGTAAGATGGTGCATGATGGTGGAAATGACCACGTGTTCACATGCACCCACTGTGAACGGACATTTACAGCGCAAATTGGCCTTATCAGTCACACTCGCTACCGCCATAGTTAAAAGTTATTATGCCTTTTTAGAGCACAAACTATCGTCTGTCAAGACGGCAAGGTATATATATATATATATCAAGTCAAGACGGCAAGGGATATATATATATATATATATATATATATATATATATATATATATATATATATATATATATATATATATATATATATATATATATATATATATATATATATATATATATATATATATATATGAGCCACCATAGAAGATATATAAAAGCCACGTTAAACGATGTAAAAAGGTCAAGTTAGAAGACATTAAAAGACATGCTATTAGAAGTATAAAAGCCACGATACAAGATATAGAAAAGCCACGTTAGAAACAATTAGCGGTCGCTATGTCTGCTTGTCACCGTCAGTCTGTTCAGTGAGCACGTCATTAACCGATATATGCAGGATGTAATTTACTGCCGGCTAACCCTGTATTTTATCCCATCATTCATTCTCCTGTCTCGGATCCTGGTCTTAGACAGATCTGTCATTCATCCCAGCCGCACATGGAAGGTCAGACTTATTCTTGTAAATGAGATCACAGCTGTTATTTCTCCCAGTGATAGTTCGATTGTCACTTCTTTTCAAATGCACATTCTCGAGTGTTTAACGTCACATGTTCATGTGTTTAACGTCACATACTCATATGTTTAACGTCACATACTCATGTGTTTAACGTCACATTCTCATGTGTTTAACGTCCCTTTTCTCGTGTCCATTTCTTAAATGGATGGTAATAGAAAAACACATAGATGTTCAGAAAAATGTGTATGTTTTGTTTTATAGACTAAGAAAGCTTTTGATAGAGTACAACACAAACGACTTATTACATGCATTCAACATATAAGAGTAGACGGAAAGGACATCAGACTTATTAGTAACTAATACTGGGAACAAATGGCGTCAATTAGATGCGGAAATAATTATTCGTCGCCCATAGAGATAAAAAGAGGAGTACAGCAGGGATGTGTGTTGTCCCCAAGCTTCTTCAACCTATACACAGAAAGTATTTTAAACAAGTTGAAATGCCTGAACTTAACATCAATGGAAGAATCATAAACAATCTTAGATATGCTGACGATACCGTGTTACTAGCAGAAAGTGAGCAAGAGTTACAAGACCTAGTGGAACAAGTAAACAGGCACAGTGCAGAATGTGGCTTAGATATTAACATCCAAAAAACAAAACCTATGATAATGAGCAGTGAAAATGAAAGGTCATCAATGAACATCACAATAAACTGGGAGATATTAGAAGTTTACACAAGTTTCTCTTATCTTAGACATGTAATAACAGATGCTGGCAGAAGTGAAATAGAAATCAAAAAGAGAATAGGAATGGCTAAAAATGCTTTCAGCAGTATGAAATCAGTATTAACATCTAGAGAGATTAATAGCGCATTAAAAATGAGAATTGTCAAATGTTACGTTTATTCAACGCTACTGTACGGCGCGGAAGCCTGGACAATAAACAAACAATTAGAAAGTCGCATAGAAGCCCTGGAGATATGGATATGGATGGAGAAGAATATGTCATATTTCTTGGTAACAAAAACATTCAAATGCAGCGGTTCTAGAAAAATTGGGAATGAAAAGAGGGTTGATAAAAGAAATAAAAAAAATAGACAAGTGTAATATTTCGACTACGTTAAAAGACATAACACACTTATAAAAACCAAGCTGGATGGCAAGGCTGAGGGCAAGCGAGTAAGAGGTAGACAACGATACAAGAGGGAAGATAACATCAAGCCATCGAAGAACATTATCCTGACATAATGTACAGTCGGGGCGAGAATAAGGCAGCGTTGAAGACCCATTGCAGCCAACCTTCATTGTGGAGACGGCACCTAATTAATTGATTATACTGACCACCAAACGTATCGTTGTGAGAGTTGGAAATCAACGGTAGCTTTAGATAAAAAAAATTAGAAAATTTTGAGAACAAATGTCTTAGAAGAATTCTAAACATCCCGTGGACAGATTTCAAAACCAATGCGGAAATAAGACAAGAGACTAAGCAAGATATTGTATCCAATTTTATAAGATAAACGCCGTTGGAACTACATCGGCCATGTACCCAGAATGGACAAGACAAGACTCCCCTACCAAGCCCTCATATGGTCACCAGTAGAGAAAAGAAAGCGGGGAAGACCAAGAGAGACCCTGCGTAGAACCATCATCAGAGAAGGCTCATTCAACAGCCAAGTGAACATCCAGGATCTACAACAGGTAGCAGCGAACCGCAAGACATGGAGAGCCATGACTTCTGCCCTATGCGCCCACTTAGGCTCAAGAGGAAAGACTGACTAACTAACCACCATAACCACTCTGTTTTCTGTCGTAACAATTTTAACCCTGTGCATAGAGTGAGGTTTTTCCATCTTTGTACTGGGTGACTGTGGGCTGTGGTTTTTTGCACGTTTTTTGACCTTGCAAAATGTGCGGCGCTGTTTCGGTACGCTCACCATGGTGAAATCACACATGACAAGGAAATCTACGTTTCTAATTATGATTCTAGTGACATTGTGGGCCTTCTACAGGCCGGACAAAAATAATAGTGCGTTAGTGGGTAGTTTTGTAATGTATCGTTTTAAAATGATAAAACAATTAATGTAATATCGAGAAGAAATGGCAAAATGGGTTATAAAATTCTCAAGCATGTATAATAAAACCATCATATTTACACAAACTTTGAAGATTACTTAAAATTATTATGCCATATGTCTGCTGCATATAACTTTCGCTAATTTATATGAACACTTTATTAAAGATTTAGATAAATACTAAATTATTTAAATCACATATTACATTTACGCTTCCTTTAGTAATGTCCCTTGATATAACTGTTATGTTTCTATGTCTCTGTTCACTATTTTAAATGCACGTGTTCCTACACCGGCATCAACACACCGGAAGTTCAAGAGTGAAAGCTTGTATCCATTCGGCCATGTTGACCCCCAAAGTAGCCTTCACTTGTACGAACATCAGTCTGACAGAATGTACAGTCAGAGTGAGGGACAGACAGTGTTGGAGATCCATTGCAGCCAACCTTCATTGTGGAGACGGCACCTGATTTGTTGATTTATTTCTTCTACCTACATCTCTGTGGATTCTTCATGGCGAAGTGGTTACGCAGTCTGCCTCACGCTGTCGAAGGTTGTGGGTTCGATTCCGTCCTTCGTCGTTTAGTTCACGTGTCCAGTTTTCTCGGAGATTCCCGCTGGAGCTAAAGAGTTTGTGCTTTGTGTGACGCTTTCTTCAGGTCGCTCCTGTGGGAAAAGACCTAGCCATACGGGATAACACTCGGTGCAATGTAGTCGACGCTTAATATGGTCAAAATATTTCAGTTCAGTTTCAGAATCATAGCTTAAATAATAAGTCACTATAGTTGAATTTAAGAGAGTTCTGAAATGCTGCATAGAACATGATTCACTGTATGTCAGTGATCGTGGAATGTACATGAACAAATTAGGAAGACCTTCGAAACAACAGAGACGTGTCCTTTAAGTTTTATATACTTTACCTGAGTTGAGTTGAGTTGATATGGGATAAGAACTGACATCACATCTCTCAGGATATTCCCATACTAGCTCCGTCCCCTCGTTCAACAGCCAGCGAAGAGTCACACTACTAATCGTTCTCACCGCTATCTGATTGAAAGTTCTCCTAGGCTTCTCTCTCATTTTTGAGATTCTACCAGAATCCCTGCTAATCCCCCGAAATCTCATCCTTTCCACATATGAGTTCTCAGTCTGTTCCCCCGCCTTCTCCACCTGGTCCCACAGGCGCACGACCACCTCCCCCTTGTTCATAGGTAATTTACCACCAAGAGGTGCATTCCCTGCCAGCCTATCAGCCTGTTCATTCCCCAATACTTTAATTACTTGAATACATAAAGCCTTAGTTAACACCTCGCGCCTTAAAGCAGGTGTGAGGATTATTTTGTTTTGTCAAGGCCATTTGGATATTTATAACATCATTCATGAGCCATTACAACATTATCAACTCAACCATGAGCTTGCTACATTTGTTCAAATATTTAATTAACTCACACCTAATGTGATGGTTGAAACTGCTTCTTTTTGATGAGGCGTATGATATTAGCTGGTGTTGATAATGTTGCTAGAAGATTTATTGATGATTCATTATAAAGCTCCTAGATTTATTGAATTTCGTGTCCCGTCTGTCGTTGCCTTGGCAGGGCCAGACCGAATGATATCGCGGGCCTTATACGACCCGTGGGCCGTTCATTCCCCATTCTTCCCTAAAGGCAGCACTTACCGTGGTTCTACCTTCTAACACTGTTTCAATTCTCCATTTCAGCTGTGTCCGTTCTCCATTTCAGCTGTGTCCGTTGGAGTCAGTTGTGCAACGTTGGTGGTCATTTCCATTGAGAGGTTCTACGCCATCTGCCAGCCATTGAAGTCCCGCAGGTGGCAGACACTGCGCCACTCCTACAAAGTGATCCTGGCCATCTGGCTGACGTCTGCTACCTTGATGGTGCCCATTGCAGTGTTCAACAAACTACTGGTGCTAAACAATGGTGCCTTTGCTTGCAGGTGAGCTGACAGATCACTTAAATACGTCTTAACAGGTGTGCTTTTCTTTTTGTGGATCTGCAAAATTTAGTTCATTCATTCATTCATTCATTCATTCATTCATTCATTCATTCATTTATTAATTCATTCATTCAGTAGCGTGTCCTTTGCAAAACCTCGCTCCCATAACAACCTTCCGGAAAACTTCTCGGTCATAAGCAAGATGTCCCGCAACATTTAGTAGATGCAGTTATTGTACACAGTGAACAACAAATGTTAGAATTAAAATTTTAAGAAGACACAGATTATGGTACGTCACTAGGAAGAAAGAAATACCACTAATGTAATATAAGGATAAATGGGAACAATCTTAAACAAGTGAATCTCCATGAAGAGATTGGAACAAGAATTGTCAAGGCGAAGAAGGTAGCCTTTTGCAAGATGGAAAACATACTGACCAATAAAAAGATGTCAATTGAAACGAGAAAAAGAGTGTTGAAGTGCTACATAGGACGTGTACTTTTGCATGGATGTGAAACTTGGCCAACGAGCAGACAAGCTGAAAAACCAACGAGCAAGTCCTACAGGAGACATGTGAAAACAGTAAATTTATTAGAGAAATTAGACGTAGATAGTCAATATTTTTGGGCACTTTATGAGAAGAAATAAACTGCAGAACTTAGGTGACAACTAGAAAGACTGATGGAAAAAGAACAAGGGAAAGGCAGAGATAAAATATCCAAGTGGCTACATGACATAATCGAGACAAAAACAGAGCGCTGATCCACTACTCGGGTGATCGTTTCAGATGACGAAAAATGACCGCTCAGGCACACGATGATGATGCTTCGTCTTGTACTGCCAACAACCGTAGAAATCTCAACACGTTCCGGTAGTGTACGACTTCAACAGTCAGACAGATAAGGTTATAAAATATCACTGAACAGAGAAAGGAAGATGGTAATCTGCTTGGTTGATTGATTGAATGGCAGATTCGTTGGATTGGTTGGTTGGTTGGTTGGTTGGTTGTTTAACTGATTCATTCAATCATTTAGTCACTCATCCATTCATGCATTGATAATCAGAGAAAGTGAGTGGCACCTTGCCGTCTTTACAGACGAAAGTATGTGGATTGGAATTAGGCCAGAATTCCATGGCACAATGCCTGGGCATGGATTCAGAGACCATGTGTTGCCCATGCAACATGATCCCTCTCTCGGCCTTCCCTTGTTTTCTCCAGAGGAAAGGATAACCAGTGCGTCTGGAACAAGGTAGGCTGCAGATGCTGGCGGATCAGCATCAAACCTCCAGGAGCAGGAGTTGAGTAGCGGCCAGGTCCTCACATCCGAGTAATTTGACGTAGAGACGTTCAGCCTTATCCCTCAGCTGAGAGCCTTACACCAAGTGTCTGGACCGATATGAGCGTGTACATCTGCCACCGTAAGTGTCTGGACCCATAAAAGCGTGTACTACCGTCAGACTCCCCGCCTGACACTGTGCGGATCCGGCGACTAGCGAGAATCGGCCCGCCGGAGATGTTACACGCCTGTTGCGAACAAATCTCCCAGAGCGAGGGGCTTGCTCCCTTCTCTCCGGTAAAGAAACGATAAAAGTAGTGGTATTTAAATTGCCGCTTGCGCTCACACCTATGCTACACCCTTCATGTGTCTTCACTAAGTCGGACTAGAGTCAAGCTCAACAGTCTTCTTTCCCCACTGTCTCTACCAAGCCTGTTTCCTTTGCTGTGGTTTCGCTAGATAGTAGATAGGGAAGTACTGAGATGTTTACCGGGCTCTCTCTCACCTGTCCGCTGATAGCGGTGTAGTGGGTCCATTTCACACACCGGTCAGCACTTGGACGTCTCGTTCAGAGAGCAATGGCAAGCTACTGAACGTTAAATTGTCTAGAAAATCAGGCTGATTTGATCGTGGCGTCCTGCTTAGGACAACCAATAGACGGATCTGCTCGTTCATTGAAAGATTGTCTGGTCTGTTGATTGATTGCATGATAAATTAATTAATTGATTGATTGTGTGATTGATTTAATGCTTGACTGATTGATGGATTGATGGATTAGTTGATTGATGGGTTGATCTAATCATTGATTGAATGATTGGTCAATTGATTGATGGAATAATTGATTGATGTATCTATCGATAGATAGATTGATGGATTGATTGATTGATTGACTGATGGATGGATAGATTGCTTGATTAATTGGTGGAATGATGGATAAATTTATTACTAGACTGATTGTTGGATTGATTGATGCATTGATTAAATGATTGATCGATTAATGTGCTGATTGATTGGCTGGTTGGTATAATAATTGAACTATTGTTTGATTGATTGGTTGGTTGGGTGGGTGGGTGGTTGGTTAATTGATTGATTGATTGATTGATTGATTGATTGATTGATTGATTGATTGACTGACTACCTACGCTACACTTGGAAACATCCTTAAGTAATTCTATAGTCTCTAAAGTGGGTCACATTAGGAGCTCTCCCGCTCAGTGCAAGTGCTTCGTTGTACCGGCGACGATTCGATGCGTGAATGCTATATTCAAACCAGCTATAATTGGTCAGTTCCTATTTCTGTCTGCATGTCTGACTGTCTGTCAGGTTTGTAGACACTGTCGGTCTGCATGTATGACACTCTGTCAGGTTTGTAGACACTGTCGGTGTGCATGTCTGATTGGCTGTAAGATTTGTAGACACCTCTGTCTATCTGTCTACATGTCTGACTGTCTGTCGGGTTTATAGAGACGCCTTCTGTCTGCATGTTTGACTGTCTGTCAGGTTTGTAGACACTTCTGTCTGTCTGCGTGTGCTACTGTCTGTCAGATTTGTAGACACTTCTGTCTGTCTGCATGTGCTACTGTCTGTCAGGTTTGTAGACACTTCTGTCTGTCTGCATGTCTGACTGTCTATAGGGTTTTTAGACACGTCTGTCTGTCTGCATGTCTGACTGTCTGTAAGGTTTGTAAACACGCCTGTCTGTCTGCGTGTCTAACTGTAAGGTTTGCAGACACGCCTGTCTATCTCTTTGATTTGTGTCTGCCTGAGTGTCGGCCTTTCATATATGTATGGGTGTGTGTTTGGGTGTACGTATGGGCATGTTAAGAAATGTATGTTTGTTACCATGTCAATCTGTCGGTCTGCTGTTCCGTTTGTTCATCTGATTGCCTTTCTATCAGCTATTTCTTCATATTTGCCTGGCTATCTACTTGTATGTCTGTATGCCTGTTCCTATGTTTTATGTATGTACACTTTATATATATACTAGCTGCCCGGCCCGGCTTCGCCCAGGCTCTGGCAGGGATGTATGTATGTATGTATGTATGTATGTATGTATGTATGTATGTATGTATGTATGTATGTATGTATGTATGTATGTATGTATGTATGTATGTATGTATGTATGTATGTGTGTGTGTGTGTGTGTGTGTGTGTGTGTGTGTGTGTATGTATGTATGTATGTATGTATGTATGTATGTATGTATGTATGTATGTATGTGTGTGTGTGTGTGTATGTATGTATGTATGTATGTATGTATGTATGTATGTATGTATGTATGTATGTATGTATGTATCTATCTGTCTGTCTGTCTGTCTGTCTGCTTGTCTGTCTGTCTGTCTGTCTGTCTGACCCGGCCCGGCTTCGCTCAGCCCCTGGCGGGGATCTATCTATCTGTCTGTCTGTCTGCTTGTCTATCTATCTATCTATCTATCTCTCTATCTATCTATCTATCTATCTATCTATCTATCTATCTATCTATCTATCTATCTATCTATCTATCTATCTATCTATCTATACATCAACAGTGGGAGAGTTGATGTGTTAGTGTGTGTGTGTGTGAGCGCGCGCATGCGTGTGAGTGTGTGTATATGAAAGAATACAGAGAGAGAGAGAGAGAGAGAGAGAGAGAGAGAGAGAGAGAGAGCTGAGCAGATGCATGTCGTGTAACACGCATGTTATGTAACACGCGAATCCATATGTTTGTGTATTCTCATCTGTCATATTATCAGTTAAATACCATTTGATTTTATCATGCATAATATAAACTCATGTTCATTACTGTAGTTTGAGTGAGTGAGTCAGTGAGTGTGAATGAGAGACAGAACGAGTGAGCGTGAGAGTGAATGAGTGAGCGGGAGAGTGAATGAGTGAGCGGGAGAGTGAATGAGTGAACGGGAAAGTGAATGAGTGAGCGGGAGAGTGAATGAGTGAGCGTGAGAGTGAATGAGCGGGAGAGTGAATGCGTGAGAGTGAATGAATGAGCGGAAGAGTGAATGTGTGAGCGTGAGAGTGAATGTGTGTGTGTGTGTGTGTGTGTGTGTGTGTGTGTGTGTGAGAGAGAGAGAGAGAGAGAGAGAGAGAGAGAGAGAGAGAAAGAGAGAGCATCACTATTTTTACGTCACATACATTTTATGTACACATTTTTCTCCATGTTTAACATTTTTATGAGACTGCTCATGACAAGTGTCAGTGTATGTGTGTGAGTAAAGTGTGGGAGTTTGTTCATACTAGTTTCAATACTAACGTGAGACATTTTGTATGTGTCTAGATGTGAGGAAGTGTGAGTGTATGTGGAGGATGTGTGTGAGTGTGGGGATATGTGTGGGTGGGGTATGCATTTGGATGGGTTGGGGTGTGTGGGTTTTGGTGGGTAGTGGTATTTGTGGGGTTGGTGGGATGTGTGGATGGATGTGTGGGGGTGAAAGTAGGGGTGTTGGAATGGGTGTGGGGGATGTGTGTATGGGTGGAGGATATGTGTATGGGACGGATGCAGGGTATGTGTGTTTATGTGGGTGGAGATGTGTGGATGGTTTGAGGAAGTATGTGTGGGAGGCGGGGTTGTGTGGGTAGGGGATTGTGTTGGGTGGATTTGGGATGGAAGGACGGATGGGGAGAAGTGTATGGTGTGTGGGTTTGAGATATGTGTGCGGTGTGTTGGTGGGGGATGTGTGAATGATGTGTGGGTGGAGGGTATGTTTGTGGTGGTATGGGTGGAGGATAGTGTGTGGTGTGGGGGATGTGTGTGATGGGTGTGGGGAATGTGCGTATGGGTGGGGTATATGTGTGGGTGAGCAGGGGATTGTGGTGGTTGGGGGAAGTATGTGGGGGAGTGTGGGTGGGAGATGTGTGTATGTGGATGGGGAATGTGTGGGTGGGGGTGTGTGAGTGGCTTAGGGATGTGTAGGTGGGTGAGGGAGTTGTATGTGTCGAGGTGGGATGTGTGAGTGGGTGGAGGATGTGTGTGGGGGTAGTGGTATTGTGATCGAAAGATGTTTGGTTGGGAGTGGGTGGGTGGGGTGTGTGGGTGCGTAGTGGCGGATGTATGCGTGAGTGAGTGTGTGTTGGTGGACGGGTAGGGAATGCGTGTGTGGGTGGGGAGAGGTGTGTGGTGTGTTGGTTGGTGATATTGTGTGGGTGAGGTATGTGTGTGTGGGTGGGGGATTTTTGTGGTGTGTGAGTGGGGGTATGTGGGGTGGATGGGTAAGGGTATCTGTGTGGGTGTGGGTGGGAATAGTGTGTGGTATCTGGGTGGGGGATATATGTGTGGTGTGTAAGTGGGGATGTGTTGGTGAGGGATATGTG
>JACEFZ010022176.1:20000-25795 GCA_014155875.1 Cepaea nemoralis
TGCATCTTATCGTTACCTTGTACTTGCTCTACATTACAACCAGCTTGTTTTCCTCGCTTTATCTACGAGCAGAAGGTGTAGTTTGTTGTCTCTCTTTGCTCCCTCTAACGAAAACAGACACAGTATTTCTCATTCGGTTAAAAATTGTAAAATCAGTGTGTAATTATCATCTCGTCGAGACGAGAAAATTGAATATAGATATAGATGTAGATATGTATATATGTAGATATAGATGTAGATATGTGTATATGTAGATATAGATGTAGATATGTATATATGTAGATATAGATGTAGATAAAGATGTATATATGAATGTAGATAAGATGTAGATATAGATGTATATATATAAATATAGATATAAATGTAGATGTAGATGCAGATGTAGATTTAGATACAGATGTAGATATAGATTTAAATAAAGATATAGATATAGATGTAGATATAGATTTAAATAAAGATATAGATATAGATGTAGATATAGATATAAATAAAGATATAGATATAGATGTAGATATAGATTTAAATAAAGATATAGATATAGATGTAGATATAGATATAGTTATAGATATAGTTATAGATGTAGATATAGATGTAGCTATAGATGTAGATACAAATATAGATATAAATGTAGGTAAAGACAGAGACATAGCTGTAGATGTAGTTATAGGTATATATATATATGTTGATATAGGAAAAGATATAGATATATGTGTAGATGTAGATATAAATTAAGATGCAGATGTAGATGTAGATATAGAAGTAGATAAAGATGTACACGTAGATTTAGATATAGATATGACTATACATGGGGAAGTTATTAATTAACAGTAATCTTCTTCTTCTTCTTTGCGTTCATCCGGAGTGTCTTTTTCAGATGTGATTGCGGTGTGTCTGTTATGCACCCTTGGGCCGAAACCCGTAGGCCAACACATCCGGCTTTAGCGTGCTTTTTTTGACCAGGTAGCATTCCTGGGAGACTCTCACTTTTGCGGTACCGTCCACAACCCAGCTGGCCAAGTTGGAACGGTCGAAGACAACGGTCGTCCCTCAAAGGAAGGCAGGGACAGTCCATGGCATTTTCCGCCATCCAGGGTGGCTTCCATAATTGCAGGGCCGGCACATAGCGCCCTGGTGCTGGGCTCACCGAGGGAATCGTCACGTCCTGCTCATGGCTGCTTTAATTCCTCACTTCAATATATTGGGCATTTCGTTCGCCCCGGGCCGTTCCCGCACAAACCAGACTGGTCTGCAGTCAGTATCCACTCAGCGAGTTTTTCGGACATGTGCTTGTCGTTGTGTCCGTCAGAACTGTTCCAGACACGTCGGACATTCGGAAAACTACCTAGTCAGAGCTGTTCCGAACAAGAGCGGCATTCGGAAACTAGGTAGCTGTTCCTAGCACGAGGGAAGACTAGTTAGAGCTTTTCCGGTCACGAAAGACATTTCACTCGGACGTAATTGCGTAGTGCCATTTTTATTTTGCCGCCCGTAGGCTGGCACTTCCGACTTCAGCGGGCATTTTTAATGAGGTTAGCCTTCCTCGGGTTTCGAGACAAGTTAGACTCTTATTTCGACTTCCACACAGCAAGCTTTTGCTTCGGGCTGCCACGTAATGGATTCGCAAGCCAGGCGTTCCATTTCGTGTCAACCAGACAATTTTTCACCTTTGACTACACTCACTCCATGAGTACGGTTACAGGCTATCTATGGAACGAACGAACGAACAAACTTTACTTTCAAAGGGTTAAGAATTGGGCAAGCAGGCCCGTCTAACATTCTGCCCTTCTATTCCAACTTTAGTACTCGCTCACAAGGTAGACTACATGTGCTGCCGGCTCAGCACCTTACCTCCGTGCATCTGTGGGCGAGTAACCGCCAGGCCCTCTCATCCAGGGATCTCTAATATCCCCCAGCTAAGAGCCATCGAACTAGTATCTGCGCCAAGCATGTAGCGTGCTCAGCACCTCACCTCAATTGTGATGTAGGTTTGTGTCGGCGAGGCTCTCACTTCCGAGGGTTTATGGCTAACAGACGTTCAGCCATACACCTCGGCTGGGAGCCTTAGAGGTTATGCCCGGACTGAAATTATTGGCATCGTTTGCCTGATTTAGACTGCTATCCTCAGTCTACCTGCAGAGCAGCAGGTTGTGTCTCTCTTAGTCTGGTCCCTATCCCAAGAGCTGTCCAATATGTAGTTAATATCCATCGGCATAGCGCTTGGGGTCAGTGGGACACTCAAGCTCCCCCACCACGGCAAGGTGGAGACACATCGGGGGAGAATTAACAGGTATTAGACAAATACCTTTTTGGCATTAATGTGAATCAGAAATGTCGTGTATGTTATTTCTCAACATAGTTCCCCAGTTTGGCAACACACTTTGTCCATCTGTCCACTAGCATGTTGATGACATATAAGGAAAGTTTTTGAGTGTGGCCTTGATGCGTGTTGCTCCGCCTTCATTACCTCGTGTCATCTCCAAACCTCTGACCCTGTAGGTGTTTTTTTTTTCAAGAGTCCAAACATGTTGAAGTCCGATGACTCCAAGATTAATATGTATGCTGGATGTTTCGAGACCTCAAATTTCAGAGCACAAAATGTATCCATTACATGCGCAGACGTAGGAGAGCGGGCGTTGTCGTGCAGCAGTAATACTCCTTTTGGGAGAAGTCCCTGTCGTTTCGCGAACTTCAATTTGTACACAAGCATGTAACGGTCTCGAGCTCTAGTCACGGTTTCAGCCCCTTCCTGGAAAAGAACCGATATATGGTTCCCAAAAGATGGTCATCATGACTTTACCATCGAATTCTTGCTATTTGAATTTGTTGTTAACCGGTGACAACGGATATATCCAATGCAACTTTCTATCGAGCCATACACTTTCCCCTGCCTCAAACAACTGTCTCCAAACTGAACTATTATTTTTCCCGTAGCTTTCACAAGGTTCCACACTCTCTGACAATAAAAAACGTATGACTCCTCGATGTTCCACAATATAAGTCGATAGTACAGCAGCCATTTTGTACTCGTTATTTCGATGCGAAAATTCCTTGACCTTGACGAAACCTACGCAGTGTATTGCGTAAGGGCCAATTTGTGTCCTGAAATAAGATTTTCCGCTGTCCACGCTCTTCCAAGGACTTTATCATAAAATGTATGTTACTTAACGACTTCCCCTCGTGAGTGTGTGTATGTGTGTGTTGTGTGCGTGCTAGCGTGCGCGTGTGTGTGTGTGGTGTGTGTAAAGTAAGTAAATGCCCTTTCACGCGTCCTAAGATGTAGTGCAACTGTGGTGCGCAACCCACTTGACCACTCGGCACTCTGTGAGTGACGTGGCCTGCATCACGTTTGTCGCTTTCACTTCCCGAGCCATTTCCTGGTACACAATGTAGTCTGGGTCCACCTGTCAGTCCTGTCCATTGTAACCATCCCACCCCACCCGAATTCGAACCCATAACCACCGGGTCAACAGGATAGCGTCCAACCACCACGTTCCCTTTGACTTATAGTGAGTGGAGGTCAACGTGGCCGAATGGATAACAACGCTAGCTCTTATACTTCCGGTGTACTGATGACGAAGTACTAGTTCAACCCCTACACCGGACAGTGGGACTAATATGTTGACTTCTCGTCCTTGACTAGGGGAAGTAAATTACAAGTATCACAGAAGTCGGAGTGGGTTTGCCTGATGGCGAGGGACATTGGTAATGGGGAAAACTAATCCACATACAAAAGTCATTCAAGCATGCACTAAGCTCGAGAACAAAGCGAGCAAACAAAATTGAGTGATATAATGTTCTACATGGACTAACTGCTGGACTTTGTTCTTTCATTAGAACAAGGCTCGTGAAGAGATGTCGGTGAGTAATATAATGTTCTACATGGACTAACTGCTGGACTTTTTTCTTTCATTAGAACTAGGCTCGCGAAGAGATGTCGGTGAGTGATATAATGATTTACATGGACTAATTATTGGATGTTTTTTTTTTCTTTCATTAGAACAAGGCTCGCGAAGAGATGTCGCAGAGAAACAAAACGGCTACACATCAACCCAGAACAGGTCACCCTTGATTCCAAGGAAGCAGGTCACCAGAAGCATCTCCACCGAATCAACCAGCGCCAAATGCCAGCTGCAAGTCCTACGCCCAGCCTACAACTGCCGAGTCTTAGCCAACAAAAAGCGTGTGGTCAAGATGCTTTGTGTTGTGGTCTTGGAGTATTTTATTTGCTGGAGCCCAGTGTTTGTCATGAATTCCTGGACCGTTTTGAACTACACCAGCGCCAGGGAGAACATCACGCCATTGCTGAAGACGATTATACTGCTTCTGTCGTACTTGTCCTCGTGTATACACCCAATCACCTACTGTTTCATGAATCGAAGGTTTCGACAAAGTTTCGCAGACGTCTTCAGGTGCTGCTTCCGGAAGAAACTGTCTTCCGCTTTCTACAGTGTAGCAGGGGGTGTTAGCGACCGCTCCGATACACTAAACAGACGGCCAAGCCCCAGGAATGTGAAAGTTACATGGAAAAGTAAATCATAACAAATTATCCGAGCTTACTGTTACTACTACACGAAACAAATCGTTTGATCCTTGTATGAGTCAGCAATACGATATCTTTAGAGCAGAGTAATTAACCACGAGTTGGAAATCCTTCGGGCCGCATACATCCCGCATGCCACATGAACTGGTAGAGCGCTGTTAATTGATGGTTACCAGTCGGCTCTGTGGCGAAAATGTTACGAATGCCATTCGTAATCCCGCATACCGCGTTCGAAACATAGCTGCGGGCGATTTGGAAGCAGACTGCATGCGTTGGTTCTGATACAATGGTATGAGTGCCGGTCGTTGAGAAAGCAATGGCAAACTACCGAAAGTAATCTTGCCCAGGAATCAATCACAAACAGCCAAATAATGTTGAGGTTGTCTGCGACGTCCTATAGAGGATATGTAACTAACCGTTTAACCAGTCTGTGGAACACCTTATTGCGCTGGCTCGCTTTGAACTCAAGCGTAGTCCATACACATGATACTATCTCTAGTATACTGGACTGATGTTTGTGTGGGGATTAGCTTGCTGCCTATTACCAGTGTCCCGCGCCATCAAGCGAACCCACTCCGACTTCAGAGGTACTTATAATTTACGTCCTAAAGTCAAGGACGAGAAGTCAGCATTTTAGTCCAACTCTCGGGTGTAGGAATTGGACCCGCTACCTCACCATCATCACACCGGCAGTTTAAAAACCAGCGCTCTTACCCATTCAGCCACGCTGACCTTCTTTTAAGGCTCAGTTATTTGTTGGAGCTCTACTGTAATTCATATATTCACAGGCAAATATGTGCGGTGTTAGCTGGTGTGTTAAATAGAACAAGAAGTAAAATTGTAGTCCAGCTGACCAGTGTCATTACATTTCTATCCAGTGTACCCAGATATTCACAACTGACCAGTGTCATTACATTTCTATCAGCAGTGTACCCATATATTCACAACTGACCAGTGTCATCACATTTCTATCAGCAGTGTACACAGATATTCACAACTGACCAGTGTCATCACATTTCTATCAGCAGTGTACCCAGATATTCACAACTGACCAGTGTCATTACATTTCTATCAGGCAGTGTTACCCAGATATTCACAATTGACCAGTGTCATTACATTTCTATCGGCAGTGTACCCAGATATTCACAACTGACCAGTGTCATCACATTTCTATCAGCAGTGTACCCAGATATTCACAACTGCTCACTTTCGTATCCAGTGTACCCAGATATCAAAAACTGTCGTCATCATTTTT